>JAHREE010000563.1:15270589-15304604 GCA_033628505.1 Tringa tobata
AGCATGAGAGGCAGAAAGGTGAAAGACTTCTCCAAAATGCCCGGGAACTCTCACTCCCCCCCCCACCCCAGCCTCCACATATATAGTTGTGGCCAAGAAAAACAATTAGTCACATACATGAAATAGCAGTTTCCAAGGACAAAACCTTCTGATAAACTATAGACATTCAAGCAGCGACCACATCGATTCTCCTCAGATGCAAGCACTGTGAAAGCAAATAAATTTCCAGCAGCCAAAGTGAACATGGGAAGATGTGGGTACCTCACTGGAAACACCCTGAGGCTTTTTAGCAAAACCAAAGAGGCATGACATAACAAGAAAAGCTGATTCCTGTGTATAAAGGACTTTTAACCATATTTTTATAGGACTTTATAGATCAAACCCAAGTATCTTTGGCACTCAACCAGAGAATGATAAACAAGAGGGAAAGGGAAGGGAAAACGAGTGTGTGAGGAAGAGGACAGCAAAGGGACAGCAAAGCCAGCCAGTGTCAGCAGTCTGATGATAAAAAGAGAGGTGAGAAGCATAAGAGTCAGTACAGGAGGGTGATGACCTTTGATGAGCAGCCCCTTAGCAGAGATCAGCCCAGTATCCAGGCTACGGCCACATACAGGAGCCCAGAAATGTGACTGCACAGCCTGGGAAAAAATACACAAGAGTTGCTGAAGGATGAGGGACCTGTATCTGCTCAGCTGAAGACCCCAGAATAGAGTCACTGAGAAGTCCTCTTTACCTGACGGAGGCAAAACACTTCAGCAAGTGATAGATTTCAAATGGCTGGCAAGCTGGCTAGGAAATAAGAAATTACAATACGGTGATAAAGGGTAGGAGAGGACACAGATGTTCTCGTGGATGCGTTAAGGGGGCAGGCAGGTTATAGAGGAAAAGAAGCAATTAGCAGTGACAAGGGTCAGACTGTCCCTTCCTTGGGCTTTAGGACATGTGAGAGTTGCAGCAGCTTCTGCCAGTATCTTTTGTTCTTACACACCTAAAAGCTGCCTTTTGTCAAGGAGGTGATTTCCCCGGCAGAGGGCACAGGACCACCTGCCGAGGAGCTGTACCGCCACGCACGTTGCTACCCCATGAGTGTGGGAAGACCCACAAACCAGTCTGTGCTCATGGAAGTACACCCTGCTCACCACACCGCCTCAAAACACCACCTGACAGCAGCTGGAGGCTTGACAACAGTCACCAATAATCTGTCTGCTCATCACCACCCTGAGGGGAAGGATATGCAAACCATAGTGCCTGGTGCACTGGAGGGGTGTGCTGAGGATGACTTTCTTGGCCAGAAAGACCCATAAAGGGGTTCCAGACCCTCAGGGAGAATCATGGACCAATTAAAGTCTTCAAAATTGCAATTTGCTGCAGCCCAACCCCTGAGGCACTGAGTGCCTTAGGCATCTATAGACCCATCAACATTTCTGAGCACCCTACATAACGCCTGCAGGGTTCACAGGGCTGGGAGGTGAGCACCAGGATCCAGCCCAAACTTCACTGAGGACGACCAGCAAAGCACGTTGCATCCCTCCTCACCTCACCCTCCTGCAAGTGCCACCCCAGGACGGCTACCAAACCACGTCCCGCACGAAACACAGGTGTATCAAGTGCACGGCTGTCTGAAACTGAGCCTACGTGCCCTGCCTTACCAGAAGAGGAAACGCTGGCCAAGGGAGGACCTGAACCTCAGTTTCTGCTTTACTGATGTAAAACTCTTGTATACTCACTGGGACGAGGACTGAACCCCGGTGGGTTCACCTGGTGAAAAAAAGGGGGGTGTGAGGCAGTACAGGAATAAACTCTCCCACACCCCAGGTCAGACACGGCAGCTTGGGTGGCTAAACGGGGGCTGTGAGTTTGGAGAGAGCACTGCAGCTCCTGAAGCTGCCTCCGATGCCTGTAGGATGTACTTAGCTCAAGTGCATCCTACACGTGCAATCACCATTTGCGTCCACACACAAGCAAAGTAAGACTTAGAAGCAAGGCCACCTCTTTTGTCAGAACAGCTAGGTTAGCTGGAAAAAGGAGGCAAATTTCCAGTGACCTGAAAAAAGCTTTGCGTGTCTGAATGCCTGTCTCTCTCCTTCCAGCAGTGCTACAGCCAATAGACCACCCGCTCCAACAGAGGGTACTACACCTCTCCCTGTGAACCACACGTATGACTTAACAGCATTAACACTAGTCCAACATGGGTACCTTCATCATCTTCAAAGAAATGAACATTTTCCCAATTCAGTTTCTGGACAATATTATGATGATGATGATGATGATGATGATGCAGCAGCACAAATACTTCACCAAAATGCACTGACTTCAGAACTATGTTTCTTAAGATAGTCATATATAAAAATTATCTGCACATGCTGCAGAATTAAAACTGTTCCATTATGAAAAATCACTTCTTTGTGAAGGGGATGCATGGAACATGGAGCCAAAGAGCCCATATGTGATTTTATTGCAGCCCATGCGAGGATAAGTACATCTTTGGGTCCTCATCTGTGTTTTCCTCTGTTTGAGATGGTGATGGATATCACAGGTGCCCATCAATGGCTGTAGAGACATCTTTTAAAAAACGTTGTAGGCTTCAGGGATGTGAAAATAACACAGCCATTCTGCCAGCAGTCTGGAGGCCTCAAGGGTACCTTGTATGTTCCACACACAACTACTGTTAATTTGTTGGAATTTTACAAGCAATACAACCTATTCCATTCCACAAAAAACATAGCCCCTTAAAAACAACTAGTTAAAGCAAAAGAGAAAAAAAAACCCAAACAAAATCAAACAGAACAAAGACGGGAAATCTACTTAAACATGCAATAAAGCAGGTTTTCTAGACTTCCAATCATGTTCCTAGTTTCTTTGTGTAACTTCTACATACATCCTTTACCTTGTTCAAACCTTTCTCAGTAGAATATTATCTTTGGATTTCCTGGGTATATAAAACTTCTTATGAGGACTTCTACAATAAACCTGTAATGTATCTCTCCTACTTAATTATATTTACCCTCAGCTCAAACTGTATTCTGGCACACTTTTCAAATTCAAGGCTTGGTTATGATTAAAAAATTTCCAAGTGCTAATCTCTTCCCTACAAGTAAAATGTGGATATAATTAATACTGTTTTGTTTACTTTGAGTTTGTTTTCTTTGCCAAACAAGAGTTTCTGTTTGTTTGCTTTAAATCTCTTTTTAAAAAATGCTTTTGGCACTTGGATCAGAAAAAAAGAAGTATTTTAATTAATATTTTTCTTCTTGTTAATCTAAAAAAAATACTGGTATTTTCTAAATAGCAAAACCCTGTTTGATTTTGGTTTAAAGGGATACGCCACTTGGAATATTGTTCTCAACTTGCCTGCCATTGAGGCTTTGGCCATCCATGCTCTGCAACCCTCGTACTTCTTCTGGGGAAAAAGCAAAGTGGGATGAGCCTGGAGAGAGAGGATTCCCCCACAAGAAGTAGGGATGTGCCCTCAGGTGGGCGCTTTTTCCTCCTGTTCCTGTGCACAAGGAGGCATCTCAAGACTGAAGAATGGGCTGCTGTTATGGAGACCTATAGGTGCCTGTATCTAAGAAAGGTTTTTGGCATGGTAAATGAATGCACGAGCATAGGACAGTGTTCTAGTTAGGATTTTAAAAGGCTGTGGACCTTCTGGGTTATGAACCTACTTCACACAAATCTGATTCAAGGGTGAGCTATTTTATTTGCATGAGGACTGCATGACTAGATGCAGTCAGTCCAGCATAAAGAGAAGGAAATCCTCTATTAAAAAAATCCTGAAGAAATCAGGACACCTTTCTCAGATGTCCTCTGAAAAAAACCCAACAATTATTAAAAGCTGGCTAAACTCCCTGATCTGATTCACCGAGTGGCTCCATGAGCTTTGGTGTGGAGGAGGATAGAATAGGAACTGCACAGGCTTCTGCCCAAAGAAAAATGCATAAAAGGAGGACACAGCTAACACTGTCACAGACTTAGCCCCATCTGCAACTCCTCTTTGGGGATGCTGATTTAGCTTTTGTTTGAGACACACATCACAGCTGTTGGGAGGGGTAAGGTGCCTGAATAGCTTGAAAATATCTGGATTTTCTGCGCTATTCCCTCAGAACAGAAATAAAACCAGCAGATACCAAGCGTCTACCAGCAGCCCTGAGTAGTCCTTCCTGTCACTTCTATCCCTCTCACCCCAACCAGCCACTCCCAGGGCCACGCTGGGGGTCAAAATAGGTTAAAAAAATCCCCTTTCTTTCACAGGTTTTGCGTTTGGAGGAATCCCCTGGTCCTCAGCCCTGAAAGCAGCGTGTCTGTGAGATACAGATAAACTGCTGCTGCTTCTGAACCCCAAGCCGGGCACTGTAAATAAGCAGCACCCCATGGCCAAGGGATGGGGGGCAGAGCACAGACAGGCTCTTTTCTTCCCCCCCACCTCCCCAGCTCACTGCTGGTCCCATGGGAGCAGTGTCACTCTCACCGCATTTCTGAGCAGCATCTGCTGCTGCCTGCCCTAATGGCAACACACAAAAGCTTAAAACAATCGCATATTACTTTTTAGGTCATTTAGGACAGATGGGCCACTTTCCAAGCATCACAAATTTTCCTAAGTTGAACTGTGTCACCACCACTTTAGTCAAACGCCAGCTTTTCTTTTTTTTTTTTTTTTTTCTGATTACAGCCGAGTGCAAAGATGACAAATGTAAGTACAAAGGGAAAAACATCCTGTTGGAACAGTACTCCCTGTTTTCTCCGGGTGAGAAAAGTATAAGCGACATTTCAACAACAAAACAATGTGATCCATTGCTGAATTTTTTTAAAAAACCCATATCATAATGTGTGACTGAATAAATTTCAAGCTCTGCAGGAACGCAATATAAAAAAATGAAGGGAAGCGCTAGAAATAAAAAGTATGCAGCTCTGTGCTAGCATGGGTTTGCATAAGGATTATCAGGGTTTTTTGATGCAAATACTTTTTTTACCTTTTCAGCATCAAACTTTGGAAGGGAATAAAGAATCATTTTTTTAAATGGATTAAACAAGTAGACTTCAGGGAAACAGTGGCCACTTAAATATTAATAGTTTTCTTCAATATTTTAAAATAGATAGTCTTACTGAGTTGTTTTGATTCTCTCATCTTTTTTTTTTTTTCATCTAGCAATTCAAGATTTTCAGAAATAATCAGCTCTTCAGTTTAATGATTGCCAACTGCTGTAAAACAAAAGCAGCTCTGCTTTGCTGAGCCTTCAGAGAAAAGAGATATAACTCCTCCCCATCCCACTAAATCCCTTCTTCACAGCACACAAGGCTAAAGTCAGCTTGTAATTATATATGTTGAAATTTCTCAGGGCAGAGACAGATGTTCCTGGGCATCCACAGAGAGCAAGGAAAACAGCTGGGGCTATTTAATTTAGAGTCCTTCCACTGTCCGCTGCTGCCCCTTCTCCAACATGTTCCAACCAAACACCTTTGAAGGCAACATCAGATCCAACCCACGTAAACAGGACTTGAATAAACTACCTCTCTGGTGAAGAGGGTGGTGACATCTCCTCTTCCAGCAATAGCAAAAAAAAAAAAAAACCCACCAAAAAAACCTCCCAAAATGCCCAAACACACCAGAGTTTGAGTAAAGAAGCCAGCATGGGTGATGGAAACAGGCAGGGAGAAGCAGTATCTTCAGGTTACACAGCCAAATTCTGTAGAGGAGAGGCAAACAAAGTTCACTTTGTGCTGAGACAGAGCAGGAGCAGGTACAAGCTTCCTCTGTGGTAGCTTCAGCCATGAGAGCTGTTTTGAAAATGATTATCAAACTATAACCTCATGTTCATACCCCTGCTTCTAGGCAGCCTAAGCCTGATGAAGCATCTGCATGGTTCTGCAGATAATTCAGCATCATTTTGGAACGTATTGGATTAAAAGAAAATGGCACTAGGAAAGCTTCTGCTTTCATTACTTCCAACTCTGACACATTATAAATAAAACAAACAAGCCAACCCCAAAGCCCTGTTGTATAAGGGCAGGTGGAAGTGCAGTCAGGCTGCAGGACAGAGGACACGGGGCAGAGGCGTGGGAGGCCTTTGGGGAGGTGGCAGCTTCAGCAAATAACCCAGGGCTGACACTGCCAGCAGCAAGTGCCAGGATAGCACGGTGGCTGAAGGGCACCCAGCGTCCCATGACCATCACAGCCATCTCCTACCACCTGTGGGGAACGCTGGGCTGGCTGGGCAGAGCAATGGAAGAGCAGAAAACAACATCTTAGTGTTGGGGGTGAAAAAAGACAAAATATATTAAGAGAACAGAGCTTTGGAGATTCCAAAGGGAATCTTTCCTTCTTGTTCCCCCTGTTGTGGGGCTTTGAGGGGGAAGAAACCATCCTTGTGATCTCTAGTCTTTCGTTAATGCTCTGTTTCGGTTGTACCGCACAAGTGCACTATACATTAAGGGATATTAAAAAATTAGAGCCTATTTAGATGCATTGAATTTATGTGGTCAAGCCCAAATGACCCGAGCTATGAATCCTTTTGGACTTGGCAGCCAGCTGAGATTGGGACTCTTCAGGTTGATTTCTTTAAGAGAGGACTTGGAATGTGGCATCAAGCCATTCTTTAGTACAATCCTGTCGTTTACAAAGAATGTACCAAAAAATGCTGTTTCCCTGAGCAGGGAAAGGAATCCTATTGTTTTGGCTATCCAAGAGGCATTTAAGAGCTTCTTACATTTATACTGAATGAAGGGCCACCAGTTCCAAGGGAATTTCACACAATTTTATAACAGTGATCCCTTCCCTCTGTCCCACCCCGATGGGGTGACCTTTTTTCATGTTTGCCTGTTGTCTTCACTGCCTCCTTGGCTGTGCAGCCTCAGCATGGAAAGAAAGGAAAGCAAGTATTTACAGGTGATAGCAACTTAATTATCTACAAAGTGCTGTTTCGTCAGGACATTTCTCTTAACCTCCTTGTACTGCCATATTTTCATCCAGAGGATGTTCTTTATTGTCTCAGCCAAAATTCCTTTTGGGGGTGCAAACAGAGCCTTTGAGGAATGACTTTCCTGGCCTGAGCCACACACTCAGGCTGCACAGAGCAGCCATCGTCCCCATCTTCCAGATCCCACCATGGTCACCTGCTGCAGGTACCAGATCCCAGCCACAAGCTCATGTTCTTCTTGCTCCAAAAATGGCTGAAGCAAACCATCCTTTCTCTTTATACAACCTATGAAATCTCTAAAATTAAAGTATCACACACAAAATTCTTCACGAATGTTCATATAGATGAGGACCAGGCTGCCTTTGGCCTCTTCCCATCATCACTCATGTCCAAGGCCATGCTGGCACCCCAAACTGTGGACTGAAGCAACTGAAGGGGTGGCAATCTGTTATAGTCCCTGCAGCTGCAATCAGAGTTTCTCTGTCCCAGCTTTGGTAGTCCTGACACTGAATTTGGTGCAGGGCAGATCCCCCAGTCCCTCTGCTGCTGCCACAACATGGGTTCCTCACCACCGTGCTGGGACTCCATGAAAGCTCTTTATTAATCTAAAAATGTCCACAGCCATCCCTAAACAGTTCCGCAGGTCACCCTGTGGGCAGCCGCTGGTAGGGGCAGAGTCAACCTCTTCCTTCTTTCAGGTACAGGCATCCTCCTGCCATCTCCTCCTACCCACCAGCCCCTACTCTGCCAGCCCTCAGCCCACCTCCCCATGGCAGCTCCAGCCAGGAGGGCTGGGGCACTCCTGTAAGCTGCAGACAAGAGCTTTGACACCGCTTCGGTAACACAAGTCTTTCAAAAAGTGAAGCAATACCTGCTTTGCAACAGAAATGCTCTATTTTTGAATCTGACAAGTCAGCTCCCCTCTTTGACTTGCAGAGCTCAGCGTTTCCCTCACAGATGTGGGAAGAAGGAGCAGCCTGCGCAGCACTGGCACATGCTGACAGGAAGCTTGCAGAGATCAGTAGTAATTAGAAGCAAATCGCAATTAAAATCTAAGGAAATCAGAAGCAAAAGAGACTCAAAAGAGGGACCCAATGATTAATACTTCAAATCAGAGCAATCAAAACCATTATGAGTCCAACCATACGGAGGGGAACTACAAGGCATGCACTGTTTCATTAACTCCTTATCAGCTTGCCTCTCTAATCAGCACTTTACTTTTGTGGCATAAGGAGTTATGAAAAGAAATTACAGATTCTTGAGGTGTTACTGTCCTGATTAAAGAAATTCATATATTTCCTTTGGAGAAAAAGGCTTAGGTAGAGGTGCCTGTAATGGGAACCTTATTTAAACAGATTGAGTTTAAGCCAAAGAATTTGCCAGTGAAGCTCCAGACAGTGGAAATTTTAATATAAATCAAAAGCCAAGTGATGTGGGAGTTTTAAACTCATCATTACATATTTGAATAATATTAATATTGTAGGAAGTAAATACAAACTGAAAACAAGATACTTTGCTTGTGTCTGTGCTGGATGCCAAGTTTAACATTGCCACAAGGTAATGACATATATGAAAGGCAGTTTATGTTAAAAAGGTTGAGAGAAGGCATCTTCAGAAGGCAAAACAAGCTATAAGAGATCTACTATGATTTTTTAAATATACTTTCTTCTCTGTGCATTAAATAATACTTTCTACTTTACTTATGAATCAGAGCACTTCCAGCATCACCCCTGAACGCACGTTGAAAAGACTTCCAACTTGCCAAATCCCGATCCAAGTCGCATTTGGCAAAAACACATTCATGCTACTTCATAGCCTGACTTTGCTTGTAATTAATATTTATTTAAGACTTCTTCAACGAGTCAGAAAAACACACAGGACTGAAGGGGAGGGAAGATGCTCCTACCGTACCAGCGAGTCTTTTTTCTCCATGACTGCAGTTTGATGTGGAAACTTCGCTTCGCCCTGGCCCCGGCAGCAGGTCCCAGCAGATGTGCTTGCCCGGGGAGGTCGCGGGCTGCCTTGGCCCCAGGCTGACTCCTGGGGGGCTGCCTGGCCACCCTGGGCCTGGGATCCCAATGCCTGGCTGAAGTCAGGGTGCCAGCTGCCCCGCGGGACAATGGCTCCATTGGGAGATAGCTGGGAGACAAAGGCGCTGCTTTCAGGAATGATTTTATATGCACACATGTGACCTTTGCCTGAAATGACTCTATGGAAATCATCCCTGTCCTGAAGATCTGCTTTCAAATGCAGAGGTCTGAGGCGCTTGCTTAATTTGTCCTTTTTATTCCCTTTTCTTTGGTTTTTTTTTTGGTCACAGATGCCTCAGGAGAGGTCATGTGCAGATAACAAGGTGGTGCCAAGCTCTTTCTGATCATTTAATAGAGCTATTCAGTAACAGACAGGATGAATTTCTTCACTTTCACAGGTCTTCACCAGAATCTTCTAACCAGAGTGGTTTTATCTGCTTTTAGCAATTTAACTACAAAACCAGAGTACCCTAATTTTCAATCCCATGTCCTGAGCCAACCTCTGAGCTCTCTCTTTTCCAAGCTCAGACCACCTTTGCTAGAGTGCATATAGTTTTAAATTTATGCATCCAGATAAGAACAGCAAAACCTTTGGATTTTTAATGGGTTGGAGGGACTAATTTTGGGGTTTTTTTTAAGTAAATTCTTTTGTTGCAAATGTGATTTTAAGTTATTTTGAGAGCTTCCTACTTGCCTGGATGTAAAATAGAAGCTGTTAACATGTAGCATACGTGAGATCCAAATATCACTATAGATAGGCAGGGGGGAGGGAGGGAAGGGGAGATGGAGTTCATCACCCTCACATGGGGATACAGTAGCAAACGCTGCAGCTACGGGAGGTCAAAGGAAGGTCTTTCAGAACGATTCTTTCTAAGGTTACAGGGCAGGTTAATTGCAGTGTGCCTCTGTAAGGATAGCCAACATTTTTCGTTGTAAGAAAGATCTTGATTTTTGTTGTTTATTACTCTGACAAACTAACATTTGCACTGACCATTTTTGTTCTGGAAAGAGTTGGGGGGGGTTTAATCTATTTTTAATTTAAGGCAAGATATACCAACCATTTCTGAGAATAAAACAGAAGATAAATACTTCACTGTACTGCTGGTGCTAAACAAATCTCTCTGTGTTTTCCATAAACAGATCTCAGGCTTTAATACCCTGAAGCAACAGATTGGATTTCAGGGACCATGGAAGAATGGCCTTTGTTAAGTGAATAAGTTCAACCATCCCTATCAAATTCCAGCCAGATTTCGTCAAGTTATAAATCTTTACAAGATCTTTGTGTATGCTCAGCACTGTGTGCAACTTGTTTGCACTTAACGGCTGAGCTCTCTGAAGATCATCTTCTCTGGGTGTCTCTGAGCCCCTTAGAGACCATGGGTCACACTGATGGTTTATTTCAAGGGAAAGCAGTTTTAAAAGGTGCTCACAGTCACAACGGGATCCAGGAGTGGGGTCATGTCCATCTGTCTGTCTGTCATACACCCTCCCCCACCACCAGCACAGCAGCACACAGAGCCCACATCTCTCCCATGAAAGGTGTGGGCTCCTGCATGCTGGGGAAGGAGATTCCTCATCCTCAAATAAATTCTGCCCCATCCCCCAGACAAACCCAAACCCCACTGTGAAATCTCCCCATGGACTCCTCGTCCATCCTCCCTGCTCCCTACAGCCCCTTTCCTCACCATCAGTGCCTCAAGAGAAAGAACACTGAAAAGGGGAATAAAATCAAAGCTTTGAGGAGCTGCTGAACAGGCGGTGGGTCCTGTGTTGTAAATGGGACAGGGCTGCTGTTGGAAAGACAGCACAGAGTACATGATAATGCACAGGGACCATAGAAGTAGCCAGGTTTCAAGTGTTTGGTTTAGAAATCTTAAAATACAATGTTGGTATTTTTCACGTCAAGTCAAATAACTTTAGATACAAATCCAGTTAAAGTTTTATATAAGTACTAAATGCAAGCAATTTTTTCTTTAAATAAATATTCTGCAATATCTAGAAGAGAAATACCTAAGCATCTTAACAGAAGGGAGCAAAAAAAAAGTACTGAAGAAGAAGAAACAAATTATCAAACTTACAGAAGGTCTCCCCACCTCGCAGCAGGCTGTTCCCAGCATTGTGTTCCCTAGCACTTGCTTGAATTCCATTTAAAAGAAGATGCTTCTTGCTTGCCTTAGAAGCTAATGCACAGCCTGCCACACCGTTGACAATTCTTTCTCCTTTGATCCCCATCTGACTTTAATGTAATTTTTCAATTGTTTTTTTTTAATTTCAGCTTATCACTTCTAGTTATTTGTTGCCTCAGGAAAACACATTCCTTCTACAGCGGAGGGGCTTAAACTCGTTGTTACAAGTGCTCTGCTGAATAAAGATATGTTTACATAACAAAATAAATGGTTTCTCCACATTTACAGAGTTTATCTATTACCTGTACTTGGAGACAAGCACAAGCTTCCCCACTTAGCCTCATTACAGCATGGTTTGCAAGAACCAGCATGATTAAATATTTCCCAATACATTCATTGCAATCTAAAAACATCTTGGTAGATTTTTTCCCCTGTTTAACACCACAGCATTCTTGGTCATACGGCTATCAACTTCTTTGAGTCATACTCAGTTCAAATAAATCTTAGTCAAGTCTCTCTCATTCCGTATAAACAAAAATTCAGGCTATTTAGCAGAAGAGGCACTGCTGTCTCGAGCTGTCACGGGGAGCGGTGGGTATTGCTTCAGGTAATGCTTTGTCAGAATTAACACACACCAACCAGCACAGTTCCACGCTGCAAGTGGAAGCCAGTGCCCATCCTTAAGGGCCCAGAAGGCATGGGAAGGGCTTTAAGAATGGATTTCTACCCATAAACACATGTTTTTTAACACATATAAATCCAAAGAGGTCGTTAAGACCCCTAAGAGGGGTCTGTGCAGAGCCACCACCCCTCCTTTACAGCCCGTGGCTGTCACTGCGTTTTATCCAACATCCTCTCCCCGTGGTGTCTCTCCGGTGAGCCCTGGCCAGAGCTCTCAGATCTGCCTTCTGGGCTGGGCTTCAGCTGCTCAGGTGAGGCAGGGCTGGACACGGATGGGAATACTGAAGCTGCTGCGCTCCAGAAGCTTCCAGGTGCGGCAGGCAGCTACTTCCCATGGGAAGGAACAGCTCAGCGGGACACACAGTGGATTGCAAGTCTCGGATAAGGGGTTACAAATCCACCAATGTCCTATTTTGATCATGCAAAACATCCAGTCTCATGAAAGCCAAAATGACAAGTTTCCCCATAGCCCTAAGTTCAGAAACAGGTATTCAGGAATTTGATTTTACAACAAATGTATTGTTGCAAATGAGGAGAGGAGAAGACTGACGGAGGGGCATAGTTTTCTGCTTTCATGTGTAGCACAGGCCAGGCTGTACTGCAAGGTTAATTAAAGCTATAAAAAACATTCTTTCTTTTTCAATATTCAGTGTTTAAGGAGATGATAGTGGGTAAGACGGAACCTCTGCAGCCCCATAGGAGAAAAGATTACACAGGCTCAGCTTTAAAGCAGCTGTTCTCCTCATCAGAATAAGAGAGCTGAACATCTCTTGATCTTGTGCAATCAGAGGGAGTAGCTATATACCTAAATCAGGCCACACATTGAGCACCTATATATGGATTTCCGGAGCTAACATTAAGATCCTATATTTAAAAGCTGTGTTTACAGATGCCGCAGCCTGCTAGAAATAAAGACCTTGTGAACGTTACTCTTTTTAATCTCTTCATTTTCTGCATTCATTTTTAAACAGTATTGTTGCAAATACATTCATCAGAAAATTATACTGGCAGTTAAATATGCCATGGGTAGTACAGCACGAAAAACAACCATAAGAAACAGCGCTTCAAAAGGACTGCACTGTAGATAGTCATGAGTAAAAGAAGATTGTGACTTACAAGAAATATACAAGCCCTCCTCCTGTTAATCTGTTCCATATTTTATGATTGAGCGTGAATTACAGTTGAAAAATATCCCGGGGGATTACTTAGTACACCGCCTAACCCAACCATCCACCCCCTGCAAAGTACAACCTCATGCGGTTTTGCTTCATTCGGAGTTTCTCTGCAGCTCCGATGTCCCGGCTCAGTTTCACCTCCTGCAAACAGGTCTGAGCACGAAGAAATGGCTTCTGTGGCCAGAATTGTGCAGAAATGTGTAATTCTGTACAAGCATAATTGCATGAGCTGAGCTAATGGAAAAAACATACTTTGTCTGGCTACCTTCTAGGCATGGCTGGAGTTACCCCTTCTGCAATCTGAATGGATGATGTGGTCTTGTATCTCTGGCTTTGCTTTGGCATATTTTCCTTTTCTTAACCCTTAGTTTACAGTATTTGGGCTGGATAACAGTTTTGCTCAGACTCCAAAGGTTTGCCACTTCTGTTCAATGACATTTTCCTGCCATGGAATGTTTTATTTCCAATAGACTTCGGCCACCAGCAGGGATGTTATGGTATCCTTTATCCTTAGTTTATGCAAAAACATGTTTTCATTTTGAAAAGTCATCAGATCCAGAACTTCTAAAGACCCTCCATCGAAACATTAATCCTCCTCCACTCTTGAGCTTTGTTGATCACAGTATACCAGGGTACAAGCAACTATAAGGTAGCACAGCTTTACAAACCCACACCAGCAAGTTCCATCTCCTTGAGGGTATCTGCCACAGGGAGCTGGGGTTGGAAGAGAAATGGCCATAAACTGGAGTTGCAGGAAAACATGCACAGGGAAATGAAGCATGGACACATGAAGAATCATAAAGATCTTAACTAAAGCTCAGTTGTCCCTGACCAGCATGAAAAGGCTCTGCATGGGCTGAAGGTTTCCACTGTGAGAGCATGAACTTGCTGAGGTCGCTTAAAGCTTTATCACTTTGGCCATGACACAGGACACTCCAGATCCCGGATAAGGCCAGAACAGGGCCACAGGGGAGAGCAGAGTATTACCAGCATCGCACAAGATCCTGCTCCTTGGCTTGAGGGCTGACACCACAGCTCCTTTATCTACTTTCCATATCACTAAAACATTGCTTTTTACATCTCCTGCCCTTCTCTTCTCCTACTGGTTTTCTTGCCCAAAGCCAATACCTATGCCCTATCCCAAACAACAGCTCTGTGGTCTAGCACAGACAGAGCTCCACCTCATTTTGAAGTTCTGAGTCTTGTACAGTATGCTTAAGTTATGTCAAATTCCACATTCTGAACAAGATGTACAATTTTCTTAAATGAAACATTAACTCACAAATTATATCTAGGGACCAAATTAATAAAACCCTTCAAGAAACTTGATATATAGATGCCTTAGAAGGGAACACTACAAATCTCAAGGCTGCTCTTACCTGCTACAGAAAATTCAGTGTTGAAACCTGGCTGTAAAGGCTTGAAGACAGATATTCCACCAGGAACAAGAAATATGTAGATAACATTAAAGAAAAAAAAAAAAAAAGATACACACTCCCCATGAGTTGCACCTTTTTCACCAAAAAGCAATGTACCAGGTGATAACACCAGTCCATAGGTGAGAGTAGTCAACACACGCAGTCACAAATAGACCAAACATACCCTGGAGAACTGAGAAGCCAACAAACTCCAGAAAAGTCTTATAGAGGAAGGAACAACAACTTCCCAGGGGTCCCACTGCAGGACAGGGGTTGGACACACAGGTGGATTTGCAGGTCATACAGTAAGACCAGCCCTTGAGGCACGGTGAGGAATTTCAACCACCCACCAGCTGCTGTGCCAGCAAGGAGCTGTTGGTCCAACAGCCATGGCATGACTTGGGTTGTTCATGCAGCATTTGTAATTCAAGACCAGCAGGTTGACCACCATTACTGTAGTGCCTGGATTTTCATCTTCCTGAAAAGAAAGTTATTATCTAGAGAGAACATAAAGATTTCAATGTCTTGGGGGTTCAGGAAATTGGCCGATATTTCTGGAAGAAAATAATAATAATTATTTTTTATTGCCTACAATTGGGGTACAAAAGCTATGTCAAATGAATTCACAACTCATCCTTGCATTTCAAGGGAAGCCCGTATAAAATCCATTGCAAAAAGAAGCTGAAAGCCCAACTGCAATAAGGATTAGGGCCTTCTGAGTACTAGACTGAGTAGGTATCAATCACGGTGACAGCTGCTCCTGCATCAAAAACCCACTCAGTTCTGGGGAAAAAACTGAGAGCAAACTGGCCCCTTCAGTTCTGGATGCTGCAGAGAGGAGCTGTGGTGCAGCGAAGGTTTTTGGGCTACACCAACGATCTCTGACTTGAGTTTTAGATGTGACTATTTGAGACTTCTAAAATGACTCGTTTGTTCACAAAGCTCAGTTTATGTTCCTGCTTAAAATTTATCTTCTGCTTTTGATTCCTCACAACATCTGTGTCCTTTTTCCAGACCCCCCTGCATGGTTTTATTCACTAAAGCTTTCAGAGTTTTGTTTTTGTTCTAACGTTTTTGCCTTCTAAGTTGTTTGTATTATGATGTACACCACACTGAGTGCTCTGGCAGCCTGCAAGGGATGTTTTCTAAGAAGAATAAATTATGGGCATTAATAAAACAAAGCACAGAGCTTTTGAACATTTGGTTTCAACGTGGAAGGATTCTCTTTCATATGACAATCATGTTGAGGATTTATTTCTAGGGGGACTTTTTCTGTTATTAAGATCTAACAAAGCAGTATTTTACTGAAGGCTTTTTGTTTTTCCCTTGCCCACTCTGTCATGGATATTGCAAAGCTCTTCTGCTGTTTCTCATTTCACTGCAAGGTACCTATGTGCATATGAAAGGTACACTGTGCAGGGTTTGCTTTCAAGTTTTCAGTTAAGTAGGGGGGGGGAGGTTTTGGGGGTTTTGTTTGAGCTTCTTTTGTGGAGAGGGATTAAGGTAAGGATACGGAAACCAGGGGGAAAGTAGTTCTTTAAAATAAATCCAGATCTCCCCTCTGTAAACACATGCCAACCAAATATACAAATTATGGCAAATTGGTTGGCTGTGCTCACAACTGGGTTAGTGCTAAAAAACAAGGGCACTATGAGCATGAGTTACAACATTTATTTGGACCTCCTTGAAAAGTTTTCTTTTCAGTAGGGCTCAGTCCTGCAACATAAGCAATTTAGCTCCCATGAGTAGTCCCATTGACTAAAAGCAGGGCCTGGATTTACAGGGTCACCTAAACCAACAGAAGAGTTTTGAATGCAACATTTTCCCATAAGTCACTTCCCATTATACCCTTTTGCCACCTGGACTCCATCTCCTTAAATCTGCTTTATTGGTCCCATATGCCTTTATTCAGCAAAGTGCTCGAGCTTTGAAGGAACGGCAGGGAACGAAGCGAGCACCGAGCGGCTTTCCTGAGCCGGTGCTGCAGCCTCACTCCCCATTAATGCCTCCTTTCATATAGCTGTGGCCCTGCACTACACGCAGGGAACAGCCTCCCACTTGTAGTTCCCAAACGTGCTGGCTTTCTCTTCCCAAAACGCATGCAAAATCACTGCGTTCCAGCTGCCTCCAGCTCGAAGCTTTGGGTTCTTGTCCTTCAATCAACGGAGGCATTTTTTGCTAAGTACCATTTAGTGCTGGACACCACCAAGTGCTTAAACTCCCATGGGATTGGGCACCCCTGAATCCCAGGAGCAGGGTCTCACCCCCAGCTGCCACTGCTGTTCCCTCCTTCTACCACCTCTGTCCCTCACTTGCCCCCCGGAGGATTTAGTGTTGTTCTCCAAAAGGCACAAAACACTTTTACCCCCCTGATTTTGGTTGGATTGGGTTTCTGGATTTGGATCTGGTTCTCTGGGCTGATGTATGGGATTCCCCAGAAACAGAGCGGGAGGAGGACGGGAGTTCAGCAGTACTGGATTAACCATTTGTAGACTCATACCCTGATTAGGAAAGAGACAGCAGCAGCTCCATATATTCTTCCTGCGGTCCGTCTCCGTGCACCTTCTCCTTTTTGTCTCCATCCTACAATACAAAAATATGAGAAAATATTTTAGGGTAGATTTCCTGAAAACAATGGCAACTTTTGCACCTGAAGAGATTTTCAGCAGCATCTAAGCTTATTTCAGAGCTGGTATGTGTTAGCTACACACCTACTCTTAAGTTAAAGATGCAAACAGTTTGATTACATCATACTCCAGATCAAAAGATGGGGTGGGAACCGTGAACTTCACAAAGTTTGACTTGAACTCAAGTGAAAACAGCTGAAGGCTTTTATGGGTGTTTGTATTTCTCGGTGGCAGGAATCAAGGTAAAAGCAACTTGATTGTTTCTTTTTATCACTTTCCAGCCCTAGTACAAAAACAGGAATCCGTTAATGACTCCAGCCCCCGGTGGGGTCGGATTGGCAGCAACGTGGAGCTCTGAGCTTTTTCCTTGTAACTGCTGTCATGAAAAACCCCCGTGTGTTTCCTTCCTCGCCGCACGTCTCACAGGGAGATTTACGGCTCTGTTTTAACCACGCGTCAATGAACCATTCCAGATTTACAGCAGCAAATTTGGAGACTTATCTGTGACAGAATTTTCCCACTGATAGGCCGTAATTTATAATAAGTGCTTGTATATTTAATTAGCTGTATGATGAGATGAAATACTGCAGAACGGTGGCCCAAATGAGGAAGGCAAGTCAATGGCACCGTAGGAAGGTGAAGGGTAAGAGGAACTGGGGAATGAGATCAGACTTGTCAGGTGCACCAGGCTGCTCAAAAGCAGCAGCAAATAAGTGTATAGAAATACCAAGAAATGGATGTTTGTTTGTGTGTCCTCAGGTTTTTGCTTTAGTTCTTGCAGGATCTCTTACCATCAATGCTACTTTTGTCAATTCGTTTTCAACCGGACTCACGAACTTCCCAGCAGAGACAAGGACCTGTACAGTGAATTTAAGCTGGTGATCACATGGACTTGTTTAGCCACCTTTTACTAAACAAAAGGTTTGAAAGACATTTCTCCGGGCTTTTTTTTTTGCTTTTTTGTTTGCAGTTCACATGCAGAGGACGGGGAGGGGTCTGTCAGGCTGGAACAGAGAGAGGCAACAGGTTGGTGAGAGGACGCCAAGGAAGAGGCCGGGGGCAGGTGAGAGCAGAACCTGTATTTTCTTTACATGGTGTCTCTTGGTGCTGTGTTTTTTGACAGCTTTTAGCCACTTTCACAACAGGCACACTGGGGAATGGGGCAGTATGGCAGGGAGTCCCTGCAGCAGGTTTAAGAAATACAATTTCCTGTTACCAGAGATGCGTTTTTTCCTCAGGTCTCCTCCCAGCTGATTTCTTCTCAGCTGATGAAAGCTCAAATCCAGCTAAGGTGGTGCCAGCTCCTCCCTTTCATTTTTTGGCATGTGCCCAGAGCATAATCATCCTCCGTGTTTCAAATACCAAAGCTTTCATCAGGGCTGTGAGCATTCCCAGCTTAAGCTGTTGTAACCTCTTCTGCAACACACCCACCTAGCCAAAAGAGCGCATACAACTTAAACACCAGAAACTTGACAAGTTGTGTTCAGCTGCGTTTCTCACTTCCACTTGGAGTTTGCTGTTATGGATCACACTATTGAAATCAACATATGTCAGCCAATTAATTAAGAGCTGTGGAGCTCACTCAGAAAACTCAAAAAAGCTCTCTATCGCAGCCTAATTTCAGGTTAGATTTCTTGGTTCAGCTCTAAGGTTCAGTAACTCCATTCCTGTAGGTTTTTTATTCTTAGCACCAGTGTTGATATTCTTATCACCCCGTTTGGCTCAAAAGGTGGAAAAACCTCCAGGCTCGGCCTGCCATGCCTCTTATTGTCATCTCACCCACAAATTCATTACTTCAGAGAGAGAAAAGCATTTAACAAAACAAGCTTAGGGAAGCCTGACCCAAATTCACAGGTGACAGCACCCATTCTTCTTCTACTTTCTTTTCTTGCCCCATTGACAGTCATGTAATGTTTAGCATATAAACACCTTGGTGCAAACCCCACATCTTACCTTTTACACAGCACCTACAGAAAACATCTAATTACTAGAGAAGTAAAATTTTGCTATTTGAACTATCAGTCCTCACACATCTTCCAGGGGACCAATATGAATCTCAAAAGTAAAATTAAGCATAAAATATACTTTAAAAGACAGCCTTCCTACATTTTAAAGGATTTGTAGAGCACAATCCCATCTTGTTTCCTTCTCAAGTTACCTGTAAGACACTCAGGAATTCTTGAAGCACAACAAAAAGCCAACTTAGGTATAAACACAACATAGGCATAGCAGAAATAAAACAAGTAACCCATTTTTAAAACTAATTATTGGACCGTGTACTCTCCAGCAGAGTTTCACCCCTCTATTAATTCAGCTCATTCTTTACCAATAGGTAAAAACAGCAGGATCCATGTGGAACTGTGCAAATAAATAAGAGGAGTAATAATGTAACTTGCAAAGGGTTCCAAGGAGGTGTTGCCTCTCTCTTGCAAAGCAACAGTCTTCTCTCTCTGATCCCTTATGCTTTTGCCATTCATCTAAGGTTGGAAGTAAGACGAAATTGTTAAATCAGAGGCTGGGGAGTACGCCAGGCTTCCAAGGTCCCCTCTGGGGGGTGAAAGGTCCCCTCTGTCCATTGCAGAGTTTCACAGGGATTGCAGATAGCAGATCTGAGACAGCCTTTCAGGCCTGGCTTTATCGGTCAAATCTCCTCTTTTGCTCCGGAGGAGACCCCTGGAGAGGTTTCAGCCCCCCTGGTTGAGCTGGCGTGAGGGGGCTCAGCAGTGTGCACCCCCAGCCAGCCGGACTCCGGGCTGCCAGACTTTCCCTTCACGTAGCCAGTTGGCTCTCAGGCAGCACCGGGCTCCCTCTGTTTGCAGGACGTCTCTTTCCTACAGCAGTTTTGATGTATGGAAAAATAAGATACCTGTCAGGAGAAGAAATTAAGCCCCTTTCAATTTTATTACATTCCTTCCATGTTATAGGTAGACTGTTTCTTTCTTGTTTTCTTTGCAAAAGACATTACAATAGTAATTAACCAGTGGAAAGAGTTTGCTTTTGATTCCTTTGGGTGAATTGCCTTAGAGAGACCGTGTCTGAAGTAGAAGAGATTAGTACTATATTTACTAACACGCCACAGGCTCAGTGAGAGAAGGGGGGAGTAATCCCTCAAAAAGGGCTGTTTGTTATAAAACCCACCACAAGTAATCAATATACCCCAAAAGAGCAAAGGCTGCAATGGAGCAAAGCCTTAATGTGAACCAGACCGAATAACATGAAACAATCAGCTTGATGGGTGAAGTAGTGATTTGGCAAATGTTCTGACGCTCCTTGCCATGGGATTTCCGGACAGTCATGGTGAAAGTAAGTAAACACGCCTCATCAGAAATAACGTTAGCAACAGGCACAGCAGTAAGGCACAGCTGGGCCCTTCATTCAGAAAAGGGATTCCTTCCTCTACCTGGCACTAAATCTTACCCTCCGCGTGGTGCCACGAAGCAACTCGGGTATGGACTTCATGTGGGATTCACTTCCATCAGAATACTTTTGAGCTGGAGGTGCAACGATGTGATGGTGGAGTTCACGTTTCATGGTAAAATTGAGAGGTTGCCTGAATGAATCCATATCCATCACGAACGTTTGGGGAAAAAATCCAGGAGCTGGCACTTTCTGCCTCTTAGTCTCTCTCTCTATCCATTACACAAGGAAATTCTGTGTTTCAGTGACAGGATTGCCCAGGCCTTTCTGAGGAGTTTTAAGCCAAATCAGTTTCCTCACCTGGAAAACAAGAATGAGAGGGTTAAAACATTTAAAGGGTTTTAAACATTCACAGTGAAAATGCTAATTGCTATTCTCCATGTAGCAACTGAATCTTGATTTTTTTGTTTATATTTCATTGAAGGAACTCCTCCCATCCCTGGGGAGCGTGAACTGTGCAGAATGGAGAGAAGCAGAAAAGGGATGTCTCATTTTGTCAAGAGAAGGATTCAGTCCCTCCAGGAAAAGGAGTAGAATACATAAAATCACTTTATAAATCTTCGGCTCCAGAGCTACTAATCCAGGGTTCCTTCAATGTCTTCAAACTCAGATGATCTTCTACTGCCCAGCCCCTCTCTCTGATTAGCTGCAAAGAGATGTGAGCTTTTTTGGTGACACCAAACTTGGGGGGAATTTGAGGCAATCCCCTAGACTGGAAATCAACAGCAACAGTTGTATACAAAGGTTTGAATTTTTGGATAAAACATCAGGGCCCATGGGGAACATTCCGGCATTAAAGTCAGTGCTTGATTCCAAAATTTGACATCTCCAAGATGCTAGAGAGCTTTCCAGAAAACAAGACCATCACTCAAAGTGTGACAGGGTCTTCTAACTGTTACAACATCATCTCCAACAGGCATTAACACTAAGCTTTAAACACTGAACACTGGGGCTTGATGCAGCTCCAGGAAAGTGCTTTGCTAAGCTTCGGAGAGGATGTGCTAAATTTGGAACGCTGTCCAAAGAGAAAACCAATTATTTTCACCAGAAGTCCATCTAATGTTTTGCAATGACCTTAAAGCAGGCAGATATAACAAGGGATGGCAAGTAGCCACTGGCGTGAACTATATTTCATCCCAGCTCCAAGGTCGCTTGTCAAATACAAATACTGATCAAATACTGAGAAGACACACGGTGTTCAACACGCAGCACAAGGCTGAAGAAGGGAGCTTGCAGTATGGCTGAGGGACAGCCTCCTGCCTTCTACAGGAGTTCCCAGCTGGTTGTGTGTTTGCTACTGAGGACCTGACCAAGACCATGACCAAATTTGTGTCACAGAAGACACCAATATAGGCCAACATCTCTCCTGCACTTTTTAGTATATCCATATCTCTGCAACCACCAACATTAGCATGCTCTTAGAGGTATCAGCATGGTCAGCTACATGCAAAATACATCACCCAAAATGTACTCCAAGTCACTCATACCAGGGTAGATTCTACTCCCACTGGAGTGTGTCCCCTGGCAAGACACTGATTTGTAGCTCTGCTGCTCTGACTCAAGCGTGTCCTGTTTATTCACGTGCTTTCTGTGCAGGTCCTGGTGCTGTAGACCCTTGTTTCAAACTACATCATCCACAGCAACAAGCAGATGGTCTTACAGCACCCTTGCTCCATCTGCTTCCCCACATCACCTCCACGGTGCAGACCAAGGCAGGCAGCTGTCCCAGATCAGAAGATTTGAGCCAGCTTGCTCTCAGTCAGATCCATCTTGTGATGCTAAATGCTGTTGAGAAGAAAAGGGCACAGCACCCCACCCTTGCTGTTCATACACTGCATGGGGCTGCACACAGGGGCTGCAGGACCAGCTGAACCTTCCAGGTGCTGCCAGTGATACCAACAGCAAGACAGAGCAGCCCAGCACGGTCACCACATACCGATTCCTGACTTCTTCATTTATGAAGCACCATCCAAAATTGTTCCCTGGACAAAATGATCAAGAAATGTCCTTGCAGTAGTGTCCAAGCTGTTTCCAAAATATTGTGACAACAGTCCTTTGAGGTAAAGGCAGCGTTATCACTGTTTTCAGATGAGACGTTAACAAACTATTTCCACTAATTTTAAGAGCCTGCCTTAAGACTTCAAAAAACCAAGTTTCTAGAATTCACAGCATTATATATCAGTACTGCTACAGCCTGTAACAGGCGCTACCAGAGACTTGCTGTACTGGATGTGTGCAGCACAGGCCCCTGGCAACTCCAGCTGAAGCCATCAAGACTCAGCAGTTCTCCTGATCAGAGCTGTGTGTCTCAAGCTGAGTGATGAACAGAGAAGTTACGAATGACCTTTTCTGAAAATTATAGCTGAAATGACCTGGCAGCATCCCCCAATAATTCTGTCTACAGAGACACAGAAACAGGATTCAGCCCTCCAGAACAAGATTGAGCTGATCTGAGCATGACCTGGTTCCTCCTGCAGCGCCACAGCCCCATTCCCCACTCAAGACACTGCTTTGAGATTGTCTCACTGTACTTTGATGCCAAAGAGCTGAGTGAAGTTGCCCAGACAGTCTTATCTCCACTTGAATTGCAACCTTAATCATATTCTCCAAATAGAAAACTTTGTGTTTGGTTTGGCGCTTTTTTTTTTGGTTATTTTTTTTTTTAAAAGACTGAATTCGAAGAAAAGCAATTTCTAATGTGTTGATGATGTGATGCATGTTGACTCTTCCGTGGTTCAACAGCAGCACTGGAAAACATCAGGCTCACACAAGGTAAAAGACTGGCAACTAAGAGCTGCTGTAGATTGCCATCCTTTGGGTAACTGATACCTACAGAGGAATAAAGCACACATTTTAGCAAACAGCTATGAAACCTGTTGCCCAGGAGCACCAAGACTTCTGAACCTTTGGTAACAACCCAACTTCTGGAGGGGATTGTTGTTCAAAGAGATTTTGTCTTGTCATTTTTGTCCATTGTCTCCCAATGCCCAATTTTTTCTCCCTGTTACTGGTCCCTCTCAGATCTTCCTTTGACTTTATTCTCTGCCAATGGTTCCTTGTTCCACTTCTTGATCCATTCACTTAGTTCCCTCACGGCCTGGGCTAGATTAACTTTCCATTTTACATTTGACTTGCCTTCATCGGGGGTCAGTCTAAGCCACCGGATTTCACTCTGGAACGGCTGAACCCGAAGTGTCTGTTCTCTCTTGCTGCCTCTGCCCTGGGGGCAGCAATTTTGTGAACTGCTTCAGCTGTGTATCAAAGCGATAAGCCTCACAGAATTTCACAGAGCTTCAATTTCGCCAAGGCTCTTCTGGAAATTGGGCAAAGACTTCTAAATCATGTGGATGGTTTGGCCAATTCTACCTCTCACATCCACTGAAAACTGCGAGTCTTTTCATTATTTCAGGCAGATGTTAGTGGATGATTCAGGGAGCAGATACACATAGCTGCCAGCCATTGAGCTGAAGAGGTCTTAGAGAGTGTCCAAGAGATGATAAAGTTGAGCAGAACTGAGGGTTATCCAAAGCTTGTAGCTTGTGCTCAGCTCCCCTGGGAACACACAACACACACTGAGCAATGGGTTCCAAAATATTAAGAAATAAGATAGCGTGTAAGAAAAATAAGGATCTCCTGTTGAATTAAGGAGTTAGGTCATTAATGCTTGTTCATATTACATTACTCACACTTGAGAGACAAATAACTATCTGTTGCCTCACTAACCCACATATTTATTTGAACAAATATTTCCCAAGAAGTAGAGAGAACCATTTCAACAGAAAAGTTCTATATTATGGTCTTATGATAACAAGCCACTTCACAGTACACTGATGTGTATCGTATACAAGCATCCATTGTAAAAAGCTATTAAGTGTATCTCATTTTACGGTGCTGACATGTTCGTTCATTCACAGAGGTCATTAGCTCACAACGGGGCCTCTCATTTCCATATGCCCTACTGAGGTTTTGCTATATTTCAGCATCAAACCTTAATATGAGCATTATTAACTCCAAAGGACATGATCGGTGCCATATAAAGTCAATTTATGTAAAAATCCTGCAATCATTCAAAACAAATTTTATATAAAAAACCCTACATTCTCCCAATGGAAAGGACATGGCACATGATAAGCTCAACTTAACATGCTTAATATGTTTAACAGAAGGCTAGCCTTTTAAAAAGAAAAAAATACCCAATCCTAAACAAAACTACCTCTTTTCCTCTAAGCTGAAAAGGCTGCTCAGCTGTTTACAGGTCGGCCTGTAAACACAGTGCTGGAGGTGAGCTGTGCATGGAGGTGAATCATCCCTTATGTTTTGACCAAACAAGTGGGTCCTTGCCCCTGGGGTACCAGCGTCACCCTCACCGTGGGTCACCTCACGTGCCAGGCAGCTACAGGGACCATCTCCTCAATGGGCTCCACCATGCTGGAGCTGCGCTGAGGGCACAACGCTATCCATCCGAGCAGCCAAAACCTCTGAAAAAGTAAACCAACAAGCTATGAGAGTAGACAGCTGCTAATTAGCAGATTGTCCTCACCCGCAGGCACGCACATACTGTTTTAACCACCTCTCTAATTGTCTCAAGGGCATTAAAGACTATTTGGTGGCATAGACTGATACCTTCTGCATGAATATACTTCATTCTCCTGGTTCTGCTCTTCATCCCAGTGAGGTTTGAAGCCTTTACATCCTGAGCAGCTCATGCATAAGGCTGTGGAAAAGAAAAAAAAAAATGGTAGAGGAAAAAAAATGGGGAGAAGGATGAGGAGATACACAAGAATGAGGGGAGCACGGAGAAGAAAGAGCCCGAGAACTGATAGGGTGTGAGGTGGCCCTTGTCCATGAAATTAATTCAGTGTGTGAGAGCTACACAACACTTCCCTTTCCAGTCTCTCCCCCTTTCCCAGCCTGGGAAGGTGCTGGTACAGCATGAGCAGGGGCCCAAAATGTCCTAAACAACTCACCTAAACAGCAGATGTGCCTTGGAGAAAAAGTCCTGGTGGTTACGACTGCAGCTTGGGTGACCTCAAGCACTTCTTGTTTTTTTTACCTTGCCTCCCTGATGGGGTAGAGAAGTCATTTGCACGCAAATAGAGGACTTTAGCTGTTATTTGAAGGAAGAGAGGGATGTTGCCTTGACAGAGGAATTTTGCAGATGCAAAAAACCCCCAAACAAACCAGTCTGAATGATACCCACGTCCAAAAAACTGGGACAGCTAAGTCCTTCCGATCAATGTCAAAGCCCCAAAAATATTATGTGCTAGACAAGCAACAACTCACCACCTGGAGCTTCTTTTAGCAGTCTAAGGCATTATGGATGCCTTACGCTAGTTCATTTTTACTTTAAATAAGAGTTTCCAAAAAATGCCCCAAGATTCAGAGCTTTCCTGTTTTTCCATAGTAGACAGGTAACTGTCAGGAGTTGCTTCAGGAGCCCGGTGTGTGAGCAGGATCATCCCAGACCGAAAGTCTGCCCAGACTGAATCTCTCAATCATCCTTGAGTGAAGCTTCCATCATATTTAAGTACGAGAAAGGTAGATGAATGAGAAAAATCCAGCAGTCAAACTGGGGAAGCTGGAAGGGCTCTCAATGGCCTGCTAATATCTGGTGGCACTGAATACCTAAAACTGGCCCAGGAACAGCTAGGAATCATTGGCTCCACTCAGAACCACAACCAGAAATACGTATTGATGAAACTACAGCTCCTCTGTGCACAAAGGGCCAATTCCCAATTGCATTTCTGTGCAGCCCTGGTACACACTACAGATGTAATTACAGAACAGGTAAATCAGGCTTTCGTAAAACAACTGTAAATCACATATTTAGAAGCTTTCCCCTGTTCTTAATAGCATAAATAATTAAAGGAAAATTGAAAGAAAAAATCCAAGCTCCTAGTTTCGGGTAAATGACAGGTATTCAGTCACGATAAATTGCTTGACTACGGAAAAGGGAAGGGACAAGGACAACGATCAAAAACGTAGCAGCTGTTACATGTTATATGCATTATCAGTGTCTTGTTTTCATTTTATAAATGCATTTTTCTCCGATCAAATTGTTGAAAAAACCTTTCATAAAAAAAAAGAGTACTGTATTCAACTGTTCTCTCCACACTATTTTATTTAGATTTCTGTAACTCCTACATTACGCAGTAGTCAATAACCAATTTCTTGAGGTCCTCTATTGATTCTCTTAGAATTGCACTTCTTTCTTCCACGAAGAGACATACAAAACCCCTTTGTTCTCTCTCCTCCTCTGTGTCTTGTCCTGGCTTGTAAGTGCTGAGTGTTTTATTAAGTACCTGGAAGATTTTCAGTGCTGTAAAAACAAATGTCTGTTTTTAAAAATCTGAGTCTGAAAATTAAAGCAATTGAAAGTGTTCGGTATTTTGAAATTCATCAAGTACTTAATAACAAACATATGAATTCTAACACTTTAAAATGACTGCATCCTTTGATAAAAGCATTTGAGATAGGGAAACATTTTCTATCCATACTGCTCCAAACACAAGAAAAGGAAAGAAAGATGCTTTCATGGAACTGTACGATGCCCATAAGGGACAAGGAACATCTATGACTGGAGGAGAAATAAGCTGTAGTAGCCTGCTGGCCACAGAGCTGGCAACAGATGATGAAAAACAAAGACAAGAGACTCAAATCCCCAGTGCAGGGCATCATCCTGCTCCAAAGCAGCTTAAACCCTCTGCTTTGGTGGATGCCTTTGAGTCATCTGCCTTCCTTGAAGCTTGGACATCTCTCGGATGACTATTGCATCAATACGCTGGAATAAGAACTGACAGTAAATAAATAATGGAGGACAACAAGTGAAGATGGCAGCAGCTCCGTGGGTGAGTCCAAAATACCTAAAAGCAGTATAAACTGCCTTAGGAAAGGGAGTGATAAAAGTGATGCAACACCTTTAATCCCTCCAAGTCTCTTCACTGTGGTGACAGATCATCTCAGTCCCTCTCCCTTCTTCCATTCCTCCAGTTGTTTCTTCTTCTCTACCTCCAGTTTTTCAGTGTACAGAAAAATTAGGAATTGAGTGACTAAAACTAGCAAAACAATGATACACTGTCAATGACTTCCATATCAACTTGAAAAGCTGTACTCAAATATTTCCAGTACTGCTAAAAACTCTTCAGTTTGACTCCGGGCTGGCAGATGAGCTACTAAAGAACCAAAGTCTTTCCTATAATGCCAAAGTTTAAGGCACTAAAAAAAATTGAAAGATTTAACAAAATAAGTGACTAGAAGCTGAGCAGAACCAACAGCGTAGGGAAAAACAGGTCCAGGGCTGCTCCTACAGAGGCTGCAGGCGGGCGCTGAAGGAAGACTGTGGCCACCTTTCCGTTGCTCCCACGGTGTCCCCTGGGGTCCCGCGCTGAAACCCACACCCGGGCAGACCCAGCGAGGCTTGGCACGAGCCCGTGCAGCACCTACGAGGAACAGAGGGTTACTCACATGGATTCAAACAGCTTTTAAATCAGCAGCGAGTTTGAGTCATCCCTCCTTTTCCTGGAAAGGTGAGGAACAGATAACTTCCAGAAGAGTTTTTTTTTTCTTGAAATAAGTTTTTGAAAAAGGTAGAAGCCAATCAGATCTTGAAAAGTGCTTTCATTCTTAATGTGTTTTCAAACTTTTTCCTTCCTTCTTGGGTGTATTTTCATTTAGAAGTTTTATCAGTTATTTATATTTTACAGTATGATTTATTTATAAGACATAGCAAGATCTAGAAAATGAAAAGTGCATTTTCAGAATGAAATGCTTCATATTAACACTCTTCTGAAAATTAATTCTGTGGCTAAAAGTAAAACAGAATGGAACAAAATAGAATAATAATAATACATTTTTAAAAAAGAGAATAAAAAGAATTTAAAAAAACCCTATTTGACCTGATACGACCTTTGGAGTAATTGTTGAAGAGTGTTTCTTTTGCCCATTATTGTTGAGACCATTCCCTTTTTTATTTATAACACAGCAAAGAAACAACTGCCAGTCACGTACACTCATCTCGCTCCCACCTCCCAAAATTTCCAAAATGAGCCCAATTCAAAACATTCACTCAACCAATTCACAACCAAATTAAGACTATGACTATGGAATAACACAGGCTTTATATATTAGCTGCCATGGCTTAATGTGTATACAACCACTCATATCTTATTTTTGCCATTTAAATTATAAAAGTGGGAAACAAAATATAAACATATTTTATGAATAATATCTATTTTCATGCATATATAAAAATATAGAATTAAATCTCATGCAAAA
The DNA here is from genome assembly GCA_033628505.1 of Tringa tobata. Lineage (NCBI taxonomy): Eukaryota > Metazoa > Chordata > Aves > Charadriiformes > Scolopacidae > Tringa > Tringa tobata. The sequence continues at coordinate 15,299,252 of JAHREE010000563.1, forward strand.
CTTTTATATTTACCATGTGTATTTTAAGGGCTTCAATGCAATATCGATGCTGCATTAAAAATCGAGTTCATAATTTTCTGTGGCTTAACCATCTTAAGGAACTGAAAATACTGACATGAGTAAAAATTCCTTATATTAAAATCTACACAAATTATCCAATTTCTGTAAATATGAAATCAACTAAAACTGAACAGCTTTCATATCCTAAAATGGTAACCAGTGTAAGGACACCTTGTAATCATTGATATGCCAGGTGGAGTACTTTACGGGACGCGCTGGAAGGACAGCACCAGCTCACCCAAGAACTCAGAGAAGTCGCATCCTGTTGTCCTTCCTTCCCCCACGGCACCAGGACAGACTGACAGGGCCTGGCAGCAAACCCATCACAGCTGAAATGCTTAATCGGACACCTAAGGAAAGAAGCTGCATCCTAATTAGAGACTCAAGCACGTCTACAAATCTATGAGATGCAGCAGTTACTTTGTGGACATTTTCTTCTATAATTATACTGAGAAATAAAGAAAAAAAAACCCACAATAAACAGAGTCTGCATTAAAAATGCATATGGGTCTTTAATATTAACTGTTTGCCCTCCACTTGTGTGTATTATGTTTATCATGAATGAAATTCATGATAATATTTCATGAGCTGGAATATCATGAACATAACTCATGAACTGGAATTCATGTTAAAATCTGAGATGTCAAAATAAATTCCCCAGATTTTGACCTCTTTGCACATTTTCAACAATAAACGCAATTCTACTTTATGTGTGTAATGCATAGTCTTCCTGTATTGGGATAGTACCCCAACCAAATCAAATATTTCTCCTTTTGTTTCAAGGACAGTGCACTATACACCACAAGTTTTAATCAAAAATCAGAACCCAGACCAAAATCAACCACACAGGTTACAGCCAGCCTGCGAGGTTTGAAGGTGACAAGGACAAAGAGCTTTAATCCACCGTCCAAATGCAAAGTTTTAACTTGAATTGATCTCATGTTAGAGCTTTGAAAGGGCCATTGATTTTTCAGTAGAAGAATGACCCAAGCTAAGCTGCCATCAGTGAGATCTGTGGCAGGCAAAGACCTCTCCTAAGCCTCCCACAAGTGCCCATCACGCTCAGGGAGCCACCACAGTAAGTTCACCAACAAAAATAGAAGAGGGAAGAATCCATGGAAATTAACCAAAGCAGGAAGGTCCTCGCACTGTGCCAGGGCACAGCATCCCATTAACATCCCCTGCCAGACATTTGCCAACCTGCTGCTCAAAAATCTACAAGAAAACAGCTTTCACATCATCATTAAGTACCTGTTAGAGTATTTTCCGTCTTAACATTTAAAAAAATAATCTTTCCTTGCAAATAAAGCTAATCTCCCCTTTCCCACAGGAAGTATCAAGAAAAATTGATAAACATTTCTTGTAGCAATCTTTCAGGTATTAGAAGGGAAAGTTCCTTCTTCAGACCTTTTTTATTCTAGTCCGGGAATACTCAATTCCCTTTTTTTTTTTTTCCTTACATGCAATGTTATTTTTTGTTTCCACTTGGGGGAATTTACTCACCTATTAAAGACCAGGCTGGATGGGGCTTTGAGCAACCTGCTCTAGTGGGAGGTGTCCCTGCCCATGGCAGGGGGGCTGGAACTAGATGACCTTTAAGGTCCCTTCCAACCCAAACTTTTCTATGATTCTATGAATCTTTGATTGTTTCTTAAAATGTGTTGCCCAAAATCACTGGCACTTTCACATCTTATCTTATGTAAAAAATTCCTGCTAACCCTTGAGTGAGTTTTGCTTTTGCAACCCCATGCTTTTTTTCCGCACCGCATCTTGCGAGATAGGGGGAACGGTTTGCTTTCACACACTTAATTTTCCCTCAAGTTCAGCATTCTATATTCACTCCTACTGAATTTCAGTTTGTTGCTTTTGGATCAGTGGTGCAATCTACCTGATTGTGAGCAGTTTGGGAGCACTGCCTGTCCATGTAGTACCACCTGCAGACCTCAAACTGACCTTGTATTCCAGCAAACACATTAATGGATATTCTGAACCAGGACCACGACATCACCTCAGAAACTGCACTGGAAAAGTCTTTGGGGATTTTTTTTCCCCTCCAACTTTCTATTAACAGTGTCTTCACCATATTTCCTTAGCATATATTCAACAGTCCACTTAAAGTCATACAGTCATTGCAGTCCTGAGTAACATGCTCTAGGCAATCCTGCTTCAGCAGGAGAGTTGGACTAGATGATCTCTATGGTCCAACTCTAAAAATCCAGTGAAAAATTCAGCCAAATACATGATGGTAGAATCACCGTGTTACAGCTCTGCCTCCGTTCTGTGCCCGTATCACTGAACAATACGTTTTCCCTCAGCGTAAGAGTGTAAATCCAAGTCTCCAAAAGCAGAAACTACACCAGCCTAATTATCCATGACCTCATTTTTACAACATAAATATGCGTACCTTTGCTCTCCCAAACAATGCCAGCTTTCATTGCTTATTAGCCCCGGTCTCTCACAAACACCTTTGGCAGCGTTACCTCACTCCTTAGCCAAGGGAAAACCACCTAGAAACATTTCCATGGAGCTGTTGCTACAGCCTCCCAGCCTCTCCCTGCGACTCACAGCCCATGACGCTAACGCAGCAGCTCGCTGGCCCAAAAGAGGTGGCAAACTGAGCTGCATGTGGGACTGGTCAACCCAGCACACGCTCAGAACCTCCTTCTACCCACGTCTGGGTGTCCCTCCTGCTCCTGCTGAACCTTCAGCTCATCTGAGCTGCGAGAGCTTGCGGTCATTGCAGAGAGGAAACAGATCCCACCAGGGTGGGCTTCACCTCATGTGAAGAGCTGCTGGTGTGGCAGCAGATGGGCACCACATCCCACGAGGACAGAGGCTGTGATGCTCCCCAGGTCCAGCACGTCCAAACCCAGCCCAGACATACTGTAACACAAGTTCCAAGTACAATTAGCACAACTATTAGCACAAGAGTATTAAAGGGATATAGTGTTTGAATAATACAATATGTGCATTACAAAACACCTCAGTCTACCGTCTTTCCATTCTACAGATAATTCGTCATTACAAAAACTACAGGATTCAGTAGCAGGTATATAATACAAAAGTATTTATTAACTTTCATGAAACAGAATATGGCTTAAAAAAATCTTCTTGGGTCCCTGTTGAACTTTCTGTTTTTGCCCTAAGAAGGACAATCAGTCCCTCTCATGAGAATTTGGGAAAAAAATTTTAAAAATATTTAACCCAAATACAACCATCTTCTAGGAAGCTAAATGTAAAGTGAACTCTGGGCAGCAGAAGTCAACCAGTGCATGGAAATAAAACCCCTGCCTCTACACACAAGTAAAGAAAACACATAAAAAGTGGCAGAGATGACTTATCTCTATAATCAAGACTTCTAAAAAACTTAAGTTTTTAAATAAAAAAATTGCTAAGTGTAAATAGTACACTGCATAAAACACAGCTGAAGTAATTTAAATGTATCCATCATTTAAAGTCTCAGACCTAGGTTCATCTGCTGAAGTATTTCTCCTGTGGATTCATGAGCTGATCATATAGAACACTTTCAAAAAAACCACCCCTCAGCAGGAGAAAATACATGTTTTTCAATCTTTTAATTTTCAAGCTTTTCAAAAATATTTTTTACTTTTAGCAAAGCCATCTTTCAAAAGTATATTCCGATGTCAAGCTTGAAGAAAAAATTCTGCCTCTGTCAAAATAATTTGCAAACTTTATTGGATTTTTAAAAGCCTGATTACAGGACAAAACATGCATTAAGCATTTTGCTAAAATTCCAAAAACATAATTGCAGAATGTCATTATATTCAAAGGGTCATGTTCATAATAAATACCTGCAGCTTAAAAGCAGCTTGGAATTTTTAAAGAGTTTTAGTATCTGAAAAAGGCAAATGTTCTATATACTGTTCTTAAAACTTTGACATTACATTGCAATGGTTAAAGCAAGAAACAGCTCAACTGAAGACTACAGAAAATCCCCGTCTTCTCAGGAGGTCTACGCTTGGTTATACAATACCACGCTGGAAACAGCACTTCACCAAAGGTCTGGCAATTGGCTTCTGCTTAAAAGATACTCGGCCTCATAACATTCTTCAAAGGATTAAAACATAATTGACTCTGGCAGTACACATGGTCAGCATGATGTGCAGGGGGTTGCCAGTGGACATGGGGCTGTTTTCTTTGTTTAAAATGGAAAAAAGAGTGGGAGGTGTGGAGAAGAGCGAAATACAAAATGACTCAGAATCATAAAACATATTTTTTGAATCAGATTATTTCAACAACCGCATATGCAAATAGAAGGCTTCAAACAAGGATGGTGGCAGAGCTTCTGAATTGCTAAGGCAATTCACATATTCTTACATCCATAAAAAAAGATAGAAGCTATAGTTATATACATCCTTCTAAGTATTCAGAGAATATTGCAAGTTGAACTCCAGAGAAGCCATTAACATCAGTCTGAAAGTGATGGGGAGCGGATTGATCGTGCACTGGCTGGACTGTTAGAGAAAGTAAAGGGATCCTTCTCCTTTTCTTTATTATCGTGTTTATGTTTATGCTTGTGCTTATGCTTGTGTTTCTTCTTCTTTTTCTTGTGCTCATGGTGGTGATGGTGATGGTGATCACTATGCTTTGAGGAGTTTGATTCTTTACTAAACACAGACATTGGAGCTGCTGAGACAGGGTGCATGTTCATCTCTACCGACGACTGCTCCTTACCTGAAAAAAAAAAAAAAAGATATAGAGGGGTTAATGAATGCTTAACTTGCATTGTTTTCAAACATAAGGAATTCTTAAACATTAGATTAAATCTACATTATCGTTTAAACATGCAAACACAGAATCTGTTACTATACTTGTACCATCAGCTTTTTGTTTTGTTTTGTTTTTTTAGAAAAGGCTCTGGACATGCCAGTTTTTTCAGAGGAACTCCTTCCTCCCTCAAAAGTATTAATGTATCCCAGACAATTAGGAACAGTAAAGAGCCAAGGACCTGCAAGTTATACTAGCTTCCAGAAATTAATTTTTAAACACAGTAAGAAGGCCACTATAAAAGTTTTGTTCTTAAACAAAAAGAAAATTCCAATAAAGACAACTACACCATGTTTATTAGTATATATTTCACAAATACACATGAACTACTTATATATTGAGTAAGTCTGGGATCTGAGGAGAGAAAAACCTATCCACGACCTCTCAGTTCCTGAACCACTTCCTCATTCTCTCCTTGGCTCATTTAATATTTTGTTATTTCACACAAACTACAATAGCTTCAATAGTAGGGATTAAAGGGCAATAATGTAAGAATAACATGGTA
>JAHREE010000563.1:15304821-15375847 GCA_033628505.1 Tringa tobata
ATTATCTAAGGTAAGTTCTTTTTAAGAATCACTGGTGCGTGAACATCAAACAATGTTGATGGGTACAGTGTTTTACCGATTTTACTCTTAGTTATTGAACTTTTACAATTGGAAAACATGTAACTTGATACTCCAACACGCCAAAAAGCTTTCATAAGATCTTCCATATGGTCTCTCCTATACTTCTGATGCGTGAAAAGGGTGGGACACCACAGACTTACAGTCTCTGTTTCTTTGCTTGTACAATCTATTTTTTAAAACAGCTGACTTATGTAGGACTTTTTCAAATAGATACTTGTTAAAAATGACCCAATTTGCACCCTGATTTATTCAAATGTCAGAGAGGGAGAAAACAACTTCACAAATCACAGCAAAGGGTAAGGCCCATGGGTCCAGTGTTTCAGCTGAGGACAGGCGGGTGCTCCAGAACCTGACACCAACCACCTCTGGGAAGAAGGGGACACCAACACAAGCATGTGAGCACTTAATACATTTCTCCCAGAAGCCAAAGAGAGGTTCCTAATGAGAAAAATAATGCACTCTCTTTGCCTAGCTGTTGCACTGCAGCTCTGGATAGCATTTTCTCTAAAGAGAGAACACTAGAAAAAGCTGAAAAGATCTTAAAAAACTATTCCGACAATTACAATGTTTTTCCTTATTTCTACTTTTCTTTTTTAGTATTACCCTGGAAACTTCCAAGACACACTATTTTTTAATTTAATTCTGTGTTTATGCATCTGCTGAACTGTCAACAAAGCACACACAGAAAGTCACCAAGCATAAATAATCCCAAGCTTCTAGAATGGAAGAGTGTCTTGGCATTTGTCTTTCAGAAGCAGAATTTTCAAATTATGTACCTCTGAAAAAAAAAGTTATCAATTTTCTGTCTAGTAGAGTTTTAAGGACCATATATGAGAGAGACAAAAAGGTCTGGTAAAAAAAAAGCCAACACAAAAACAAAACAAAAGCACCCCAAACTCTTCTGAGGATGTGCTAAACAAAAAAGTTAATTTGGCTTCAACATTCAAATTTTAACTAGTTCCAATTTACAGATTCATTTGATTTCATATTTTTTAGTGGTATTTATATACAGATAGATAAGTCCTTATACCTATACCACAGGATTGCCTCTGGTAAGTATTGCAAAGATGAGCTGGTGATTTAGCTAAGATACACTTTTAACCAGTAACCTTTTTATTAATTTTCTCATTTTACTTTAACAACTATATTGCTTTGTCTTTACATTACAATAATAGCTTAACTGTGGTGTTATTTTTGTTCCATTTACTTTAGTATTCTAGAAAAATCTAGACTATTCCCTACTCTAGAGAAAAAGAACATGTTAATCAGTAAATCAATTCAGAATACTTGATGCTTTTAACAGTTTCAGGTAGTTCACCTGAAAATTTAGTTGCCAGCCTTATCCATCTTCTGGGTTTGAGAGTGCTCAGTTATTTTCTCAGAGACAGTCACAGCTACAATATTATGTTGTTTTTATTAAGTCATGTAGTTGACACACTGCAGTCACATACTGATGCAATTCTCATGTATGTTGTCACTTTATATGCTGAGCTTATGTTTGTCTTAAAGCTGCTTTCATGCACTTCAGGATAAAGCACTTGAACACACTCTTCCTTCAGAAGGGTACAATTAACGACATACTGTTTCAGTGAGGAAAAAATTATCTACAGAACCTCAAAGCCTATGAGTTACCAGTTTGGAAGCAGTTATATTTTAGGTAATAAAGTCAAGATATATGTAATGGATAATACCAAACAGATACTATGTTAATATCATATGTAATTAAAGGATAGTGGAACAGAATAGTTTTAACACCTTTTCCCTCCTTAAAAAGTAAAGAAAAAGTCCCTCATTGTCAGTGGCAGCCTCATATCCAAGAAGTGTTCATTTACATATTTCTCTGTGTGCTGATGTTTCAGTAATCCTTTTTATCAAGGAGCCACTAACTAATGGCTGAACACTGAGGTACTGCAGCTCTTACAGCTACTTTACCTCGGGTAACTCCACTGAGCTGCAGAGGACCAGACTTTTTATATGGTTCCAACTGAATTCCTATTAACTACTGTATCCACACTTGAAATGTGGTGATTTGCACCACAGGCTCAAATCTACTGTTGTAAATGTATTGTTTAAACATAATAACTACGCTGGTTTCCCTCTACACTTTATGGCAGTATGTGCTGTATCCAGTTTCAAATCATTTCAGAAACAATTCATTCCAGCTAAATCATTATTTCTTGAAATTGCAAACAATAAACGTAATAAGCAAGACCACAATCCAACCAACACGTATGTGTGCAGACTAGGCCTTCCAAGTTACATCTACATGGTAAACAGAGTGACCTACAAGGTCAGCAGCAGCAATTTCCAGTTTGATTATCCTGGAAAACAGCAAATGGATTAATAGAATAGCAAAAGGGTTTTTTTCTGATCTGGGTTTGAATGCTCAGGATGTGTCCTCAAAGCCCCACTGCTCCTGAATGTGATGAGAAGAAGGGCTGCCAGTGCACAAAAAGAACATTGCTGTATTTTTTTTTTCTTTTGTAGAAATAAAGATAAGAGAGAATTGGATACTGCTTTGTATCAACTACCAAACTACCAAAAATAGTTGGGAAAATGTTAAGTAAATGTTTATCGGTGATGACCTGTTAAGCCATAATGACATGTAACTTCACTGGTAGATCATGCAGGGTATAGCCAGGCATTTATTTTGGAAGCAGAAAAGAACAGGCCAATCAACAACCACTGACTCACACAGCAGAACTTTTTCAAGGTTAATTTTGAAGTATTATACTTTCAGATGAGTGAAACATTAAAGTAAATAAAGACATGTATCTTAACCTGCTTTCACTCAAGTCAACAGCACATGACAAGTCACCTTACAATCAGAAATGAGAGTTTAAATCTACTGCTTACACAAGATTTGATCTTTAAATTTTTTTGATCTTTAGATAAGAGTAGGGAGCATTACTACTATTCTTGATGGTTTAGTAGCAAATAGATATCTGTTCTTGCATTAGAAATGTGACCTGCACAGCTTTAGAGGCTCAAAGGAGGGTACCATGTTTCTAGTCGTCAGGGCAGATGAATAATCAACACAACAGCCTTCTTCAGACAGTTCACAGCTGATGTTTTGTTTGTTTAAATAACTTTTTGAAAAATGCTCAGAATCCCTAATAACTACCAGAGTCCACAGTTCTATTATCGTATACAGGATGCTTTAGTAGGATTTAAAACATTTTCTATATGAACAACTACGAAAGGTGCTGTAATTATATTACTGAAACCTGTAATCCTGGAAGAGTTCTAGTATAAGACTTCTTTTATTGCTTTTGCAGTGTGTCTCAAGCCTAACCTTTCACATCTCTGAGCAGAAACATACAGGAAAAAAAAGATTTTAAATGAAAATAATTTTTCCTGGCTTTTTTTGGGTTACATCGACTTGAACAAATACAAATTATCCTTCAGGGTGGTGTGGGGAGTGTTAAAAAAAAATAATCTAAAAGATACACAGATATGGCAGGATTTAAACCCAAGATGAGCCTCCTCCTGGCAGCTGCTGTTCACAGGCTGTGTTTGGCTGATGACCTAAGACTTCATGTGACATGTAGGGACGTAACCCACAGCTGTGAGAGGAAAACTGAGTATGGCCTAAGAGCTCGCTGCTTTCCAAGTAAGAGTCACAGAACTGAGGTCGATACAAATCTTACGATTTACTAACAAGATACTGAGACCATTTCAGAACCTGTTGTCAATCTATTTCACAATAATCACTCACTGAAGCGCACCCATCTTCCGTCATTGCTGCAAAAAATCAAACCCCCTCAGGAAATATTATCTGTGATTCCTTTGTAAAACAGAACTCTCCTATGTGTGAACAATTTTATTTACGTATGCTTCTATTTTTCCCCATCTGTTTGGCATTTCTCCTCAGAAGTATGCCATTTCCTAAAGACTGAACTGTCTTCATTTACTCGGTCTGAAATTCATACATCTCTGCTTCTAAGAAAAATGCTATGAATAAGAAACAGGTGAAATTTTAGAAGCACAGAATATCTGAAGTGGAACTGTTTCTAACCGCACAAACCAAAGAAAATTAAATTAATCTGAAGTGTTTCCAAATAATGCTTTTCAAAGGCTTATTATTTAAAATGGATTCTGTAGCAAAACCCAGCATTTGCCTCATTTATTACCTAGGAAAGAAAATGTACTCCAGCGTGCTGAATGCCTAAATGGCAGAGGTGAGAAGGGCACTGAGCACACACGTGATAACTCCAAGTAGCTTTTGTCTGCTGTAGGTCCACCAATGCAGCAGTCAAGTGGCCATTACTCTACTCCTGATCAGACCTTACCCTTTCTGAACTCTAGTGCAAACTGAATATGCAACAGTCCTGGAGCACAGAGCTGGCGTACAGAAAGTCCCGTAAGTCCCATTTGTGAACTATTTGGCAGACTTTTGTTTTTGACTTTATATTCCGTAGAGTGTGTAAATCTAGTAAAAAAAATATTTGTTGCAAAATATCACGTAAGAGTTATAAATACTAATCCTCAGCGGACCAGCTTCACACTTGCATGCCCTGGATATGTCATTCTTTGCCATAACAGAAATGTAATGGTTGACGATAATACTGAGGACAAATTCAAAGCAGCTTTGAGAGGTTTAAAATATATAAAGACTGTGCAGAATTAGGCTCCTAAATTCATGAAAGCAACATATATGCAGCCTTCCCCTTCACTCTGTTGAAATGCTTAAGATTTAGGCAAAAAGTTGTGAGTTTTGCTACTCTACATATCTAGCAACAAACCCATCCTGGTGGAGCTGGCACATGTCATTAACCAAAGGCCATCTGGAATCCAGAAACTAGACCTCCCTGTGTTTTATGTCCCCATACGAACTTAATTTGTAGCTGAGCAATGACAGCAGTTACCTTTTATAAAAAATAAAAACCCAACACCAAACAAACAAGAAAACAACAAAACCCCTCAGTCGCTAGAGCATCTGCCAAAGAAGTAAAAACGTAAGTCCTAGGCCCTAAGGGAGTATAAGCCTACAGTTTCCACACCCCCGGCCAGCACCAAAGCACCAGCCTCAGCAGGATACTCGGAGCAGGAACATCCACCAGCCCTTCTCTTGAATGGGGCCACTAAATTTCCAGGTCACAGGGAAAGCAGATAAGGTCGCCTGTCAGTGTAGCTCAGGACCCACGACACTCAGGACGGAACCAACTGCTAAGATCCTGATCCTGTTAAGATTCCAGATCCTGCTGCTAAGGATTCTGTTTTACATTAGGCAACCACTGGACACAAACAGAAAAACAAGCAAGGGTAATTACTCTGAATCCTGCTTCTAAGGCCAAATACTTCACTTTTAAGCATCACAGTACTACAACTCTAAAACCTTGTTTTGGATGTGTACTGAAGATCTCTCAAAATGCTTGTTACATAGTCATACTACCTCAGCTTAGCTCCACTGGCACATTCTGGAACTAACCTTAAGAAATGTGGTTAAAATATTTTGAGGAAATGAGGCTAACCATTGAATTTCTTTGCTAGTGACAGATGAGCAAAGAAGGTGGAAATTCATCAATGAAGTTCAGCCTGCCTTAAGGTTTTTAAGAAACACTACTCTTTAAGAAGTAATTTTGCCACATATTTTATGAAAAAGATACTAAAAGAAGCAGTAAAAGAAGTGTTTGACATTAAACCATTTTACTCATAGATGCAATCTTTTCAACTTTGAAAAGCCCTTCTAAGCATCTTTGAAGCTTGCATGCTTTTTAACTACTAATGTTAATTTATAAATCATTAAAGATCAGAGATTCTTTTTTAACCTGAATAGTCATGCCCTTTTTAAAAAAGTTAATCTTCAAAATTATTACTTTTTTAAATGACAACTACAGCAAAATAAGTTTTACCTAATTGCTTATGGGGTTGTATTTCTGCCTTATGTTATTTTATTCATTACTTAGGTTTTCACTTTTATAAGGACAATACATACTTGCCTTACTCAGATATGTATGAAAATACACATGTACACAGTTATCTATAAATCTACTGGAAGCTAGAGAAATATTCTTCTGCACCCTTTACATACTTCCTTGAATTCAGTTAACATTTAACACTTACCAGCATTGTATGTATGGGAATAGCAGTAGCAAAAATCCCCAGAACTGAAACAGTTGAAAAATTCGTACTATTGTTTTGCCAATAAATTTACTCATACCTGGTGTGGATGGTCTCTCCAACATATTCAAATGATGGTAAATAAAGGCTTGACTGTCATGAACTGTATCCATATCAATTTCCTCCTCTTCTTGAGAGTTTGAGAACTAAGATATCAGGAAAAAAAATAAGCAGATGCTAATAATTCATAGGAATTATCACTAAACATATCTTAAAATATTTTATTTTTGAGGTAAATTGGGGGTGAGAGGGAAAGGAAGTGATATCTACCACTGCAAAGGAATAAAAATTCAACAAGATTAAAAAGGGTCAGTGTCGTGTCTTCTTTCTAATTTACCATGAAGCTGTGTGAACAAGAGCATTAGCTGTCAACTTTAGTTCTTGCCAGCCAATAAAGAATCTGATAGGAAATGATTTTGCCAAAGTAAGCGTAACAACTACTGTACACATATACACAACATGTTTTTTGTTTGAACACAGCTTTAAGGGAAGTCAGCAGAAGCCACTGCTGTTATTCTGAACACCCTACGTATTGTGCAAGTTGAATTTCCATTTCTTACTCTGATTTTGAGTTTGACTTTACTGTCTTCATTCTTCTCTAGTATTTGCCCTGGCTCCAATGGAGACCCGAGTGGCATATCAGCCTTCCTCTTCACCCCCTGCTGATGACCAGAAATGCTGGATGCTGTTTCCTTAATAAGATGATCATCCTCCTGAAGCAGCATTAAAAGACCAAAATTAGAAGATAGCAAGAGCCATGTTTCAGCTTAAAAGAGACCTGATAGCTGAAAACACTTCTGAGTAAAGTGGGTGATTTGAACAAAGTTTTCCCTGTAGTTCTGGCAAAGAAGTATTTTCTAAAACCCTGTATGGATTTGTGCCAACCTCTCCTACAAACATAGTTTCTCTTTACTTCTATCCCTGCTCCCTCTGCATATCTAGCACTGGCATCTTTTCTGTCCCTTCTCACAATCATGGTACTGTTGGTGTGCAACAACATTTGCTGCCTCTGAATAGCCTTTCTATAAATCTGTGCCTTGCAGGCTCTCCTCAGTCCAAATCTCAGTTGAAAAACTGTGATAGCCTCTGATCTACACATGGGATTTTAGCTAAATCTTCTTTTAGTTAGCTTTAAAAGCTAATGCTTATTTTGCTGAATACAAATCATAATAAGCACTTTATATATAACTTGGGTTTTTTTTTGATTTCACAACAATATTTATTAAAAAGAGTTAAACTGTTTTGTAAATTACTTAGATTCTCAACAAAAACAGGGTCAAAGAAATATAAAAATAGCAGGGAAATCTACTAAGTTACACTTACAGACATTAAAACAGGAGACAGGTGTTCCAAGAAGTTCAATACATAAAATATAGAAGGAAAAATAAACTACCCACAGAAGCAAACATAACTAAAAGTCCACTAAAAACTATATAAAAGCCGTATCATAGACTCTCAAGAGCACATGCTGCTCCACTGAACTGCTCTTCCTCTGTCCTACAAAGGGCACTCTACCCCCACAACTCTTGCCCTGAACAACTCAAAGTCAATTTTATGAAGTGGGCAATTTTTAGCAATCTCAGCAAATTCCGTGTCACAAGTCTATCAGTAGGGATTTTAACATGTTTATGTTCTCAGAATATACAGTCTGCTTTAAAGAATCTAGTTAATCTGATATATTCTATCAGCTGTTAAATCTTTTTTCTCCCTAAATACGTATTTCCCTTTTTTCATCCCTGTTATTTAACCCAACATACTGCTGTTGTGAAACACTTTTGGATAAACTGTGACTGACGTGAGAGGCAGCCTTTATTTTCTATTACTGCTTTGGTTTTTCTTAAAAGGAAAATCCCTTCCCTGAATTTTGAGCAAGCTACAGTGAAAATGGTAACCTTAACAAAGTAAGGGACAGGAGAATGGAGATGAGGCATAGGAGGAGATATGAGGGACAACTTGTGAACCAATGCTGCAATTTCAGAGTAGTGGGAGCCAGTACAGCTCCTAAAAGAAGCAGCCTCTTCCCCTTCCTTACACATATCTGTCCTGGGCCACCACAAGCACTTGCATAACTCCATCATGAACTGGACCAGGAAACTGATATAAAAAAGGTATTTTTCAACCAGCTCCTCCCCGATCCAACTCACTATGCAGCAACAACAACTGTGCTAGAACAAAGGAGAGGGGAGAGGACAGTATAGGAAAAAGAAGAGTTAAGAGGAAATTTTTAAAGATAGTCTGGCTGCTAAAGTTTGGATATTCTCTGAACTGCAGGCTAAAATTCTGCCAATGAAATGTCTCCTGCTATTTAATTCTGATGTCTGTGCACAGCAAAATAGGACTTACTACATATCTGTAAATATGTAGGGTAGTTCTAATGATATCTGACTCCATCATAATTTTCTCCCCCTACTGGAAATAGCCTGCAAGGTACTGTGATAATTTGCACTCTCAGTATACTTCTGAATAAAAACAATTTAGAAATTAACTACAGGATTGATAAAGTAACAGTAAACCATCTCATTTAAAAGGGTGTGAAGATTGCCAAACACACTAACCACATATTCCCATTTTCTTTCAGGATTTACTCCTAAGCAGTTTAAATCAAATGTAGTTTTTTAAACTGTCACGGACATTACTCATAATTTCCATGTCTGTTGAGTTTTTTCCCTCACAATTAAATCTGTCCAACAAAAAGACTTGGTTGTGAATCAGTGGCAGTTATTCTTTAGAAAAGTATGACTCGAATAGCTTGTAAGCTTGAATAGCTTTCTAACTCCACAATGGACTGAGGCCTCTAAAAGCCAGAAAGATATCAAACTTAATGTATGTGATTTTTCAGAAGTTGTTACAAATCCTTCAGAGCACAGCACTAAGTAGTCAGATTCAAGTGTTCAATGAAGATGTGTTAAAGTTCCAACTTTCACATCTCTTGACTTGTTTAAAAAGAGGTATATCTACGTATTTTAATATATAATAAATTTACTGATAAAAGGTTCTGTTTTGGACAATTGCATAACTTGCCTATAAGCAATATTCTTAATCTAATAAAAAAAAGTTTTCATCACAGCATCAAACATTTCTGTGAATCACTTCATGTCTCATAAGCAATATAGAAAAAGTAAAGTTTTGTAAAGAACAGAAGTGGTGAGACTTGATAAAACAAGTAAAAAGCTTGCATACACTATGCAAAACAGTTTAAAAAAAGTAAAAAAAAATATGTTATATGCCAGTTTTTCAAGTGGAAGGAATAAAGAGCAACAAGGTATAAAGGCAGGTCAGGTAAAGCATAAGCAGCTTGAACACAATACAAAATTAAATCAGCAACCAGTGCAAGGACTGAGAGCCAGCTGAATGGGACGGACGCAGATGGTTTGTGCTTACGGTGTTCTGAAATCCTACTGACTGTCCGTGATTGTTAGTACTATTCACAGGTTCCTGATTATTTGCAACTGATTCAGGGATAATCGTTGGATTAAGCACAGCCTTCTTTTCTTTCAGATTAAGAACAAGTCCAAGTTCTGGTAATGGTAAACAAGAAGGTCTGCTGAGGCCAAAAAGTGTGAAATAGAGGTCCACAGCACCACATCGTAATCTCCAGTCATGTGAAGTTCCTAAAGTCCAAAAGAGATTATTGTTAATATAGACATAATATCTTCTCCTGCTCCACAAATAAAACAGTTTAAGCAATCTGGATCCACCAGGGTATGACATTTCCTGTGCTTAAGATACACTTCCCTCATTATTCCTACCTCTTATTGACTCAAACTCACCTGCCACATCTAGTTTGAAAGATGGCTTTAAGTTGTTTGGGTTGTAAACTGGACATGTTTAACAGAACAAAACTGGGAAACTAAGTGCTATAATAACATAATGAAAAATTAAAGGGAAAATAATCACAACCATATGCTTATATTTTTAAAGTGTCACTTTTATTTTTGCTATCCGACAATTAAATAGAACATTTTGTTACCACACTGGCTTCCCATATCAATGGATTTGGTCATACTTGCCTATGTTTTCCATGAAATATAGGAGGAGCCATAAGTATGACTGAGATTGTACCCTCTGGAAATTGTACTGACAGAGAACACAAACCAGCAATGCATAAAGGTGCTTTTTGATGTCACTTTTATGACATATAGTTCCCTGGATACTCAAAACTTTAATACGTATTCATACTAGAGATATGTATTCTCGCTGCACAAAGCAATGCTTCAATTACTTGTGTAATTGTGTGCTGCTTTTATATCTTCATACACAAATGGTCAAAGCACGTTTGGCACCAATCACAACAGAAAGACATCGAACATCTGGTGCAGTGCTGCAAATACAGTGATTGTGGTGTTAACTCAGCCCAGCTCTTGACTGATTGCAAGTTTATTGAACATATTGTTCCACAGCAGGAATAGAACTGTATCTGGTAAACAAGACGCAGATGTGCCAACTGCCATGTTAATGTGGCTGTGCAAGACTTAGCACAAAATAAAATTACAAGATCTATCCCTATAAATACTAAGTTTCATGGGACTAAATAGTGTTTTGAGTAAGCTTAGCTGAACCTACACTTACCTATTTACAAGTAAAAGGGATATGAATATTAATCTGGACATTTCTAACATTAAAATACCATCCAGAGAACAACAAATTAACAAATATAAATTTTAAAACTATTCTAATATTTTAACAATAAATAATTTACTCAACTTCTTAAACTAGTACATCTTAAAATGATACGATGAATTACCCTTCAGTATCTCTCTCCTTTTCCAGTGAAACATCTAAGCTTAAATACAATTGGTTGCTGAATTTCTCTGCAATCTTTGGAACTTGTAAGCATTATCAATTTAAGGCAGATTAACACAGAAAAAAAAACCAAAAAAAGGAAAAAGATTACATATATCAATCAGAGTCCATTTTCTATTGCATGTGCTTATGTTAAAAGAAAGCAACTCATGAGTCTAGAATCCTGCAGTTTTAAACCTGGCTACTAAGCGGTCTCACATTAACAAACATTTTTTCAAGCCACCCTGGAATGCTACAGTTATCCCTTACAGAAAATAAATTGAAACATTATGTCATCTTGATGCATAGAAATTTAAGTACTTAAAGCCCCATGAATCATAATAAAAATGTATACCCTATTTGTTACTTGCAAAAAGAGGTAATGGTTGTAAGTAACACTGCACACACTCTTCTCTCAAGAAAAAGGAAAAACAAACTCTCTGATGGGAACATCAAAATTGTTTATTTTCTGTGCCTGACACTTGGCAAATCTTACAAAACTGAACTACTAGTAGTCTCCCCACTTCAGCCCCTGGAGTGTAGCTGTAAACTTTTAAGCACTAAAAATAATGATACACAGAGAACAGGCAGCCTTCAATGACCTAAAAAAGCTATATAAACGTTTATACGTAATCAATGTAGCAATGTGCCAGATGTTAAAGGGCAGTTTGTCAGGGCTGGATAAAACTGCTTCAGTAATGAAAAACAGGTCAATGGTAAAGATGCAAGCCCTTCTCTCATTAGGATCCTTCCTAATCACACAAGGCAAATTGAGTCTTAGGTTTATAATACACTTCTAAAAATCTCATTTAAATTATCTATACAAATGTTATCCTCTCATATTCTCTCAGAGTTTCGTAAAAGAGGACAAAGAGAGACTATCTAATCTAAAGCAAACTGTAAAGAAAAAGGTAACACAGACACCATCATCTGAGGAAACGTTTCCTTTGAATATCTGGGTCAAAGAATCATTCTGTGCCAAAGTACATCAAAGCACACCACAGTAGTAGACAAAATAATGAAAACCAAGGATGTTTGGTACCCTGTGTCACTGAGAAAGTTCAGGAGGTACCTGTGTGACACTGAACTTCTGAGACTGAATTTTCAGTTTCTAACTAATGAAACTAAGAGAGCTCTTGGCAATATTCTGAAGCAAGTCTTTAAACACTTATTTAAAAAAAACCTGACAACAAAAAACCCCAAACAACCAAACCCCAAACAAACCAAAAGCCAACCTGAATTCATCAGTTTCCAAAGCTGATCTACCAAAGCTTCGTTACATAAAGGGGACTCCATGTTCTTCGTAAAAGGTGGATTCTTAGTCAGCATATCCAGAATCTTATGTCTGAAAAAGAAAAGATCACCTACATTAATCCAAATGAATACCCTAGGAATACAAAGTCTGTTCAACTTGCAAAATTCTTACAAAATTCTTCAAATACAGGATTTCTTCCAAAATTTTAACCAATGTTTTATGCTTTTAGCTCTTCCTTCTGTCCACAATATACATAGACACAGATTTACCATCAGCATTATAAACTAAAGATAAAAAGTAAGATGCAAAGCAGCAGGATGTTATTAAACGTGATTCTTAACAGTTAGGTACAAAACTCTAAGCTACATTATGCTCTTCTGTTTAGTAACAATCTTTTTTTTGCACACCAACTTTATAAGGAGCAACACTGGCAAATAAATTCCTTACATACTGACACCAAAGAATTTTTAAATAACTTTAAATGTTTATGACTGATACAAAATGACAGGACCAAAACCAGTGACTTGAAAGGAACACTGTCACCTCTTATAGTTACATTGGTGTATAAAAATTCTGCACTTACCATGTTTGCTTACAGTATTTATACACTGAGCTGAAAGCAGATACATTTTCCCCCACTTTCTTTCTTTAAACTTGGCCTTGACAACATTTTATGAATGAGAATAATTATTTATTATTTTAACCATTTTCCCTGCATAGTAAGCCTTCCCCTCGCTGTCTTGCACATTTGGGACATAAAAACGCTTAAAGTTTTTTTAAAAATTTTCTTTTATAAGAGGCTTCTGTATAGCACTCAGCATAAAATTTAAACTCCTCTTTAAAAAGTTACATATCAAATCAAATCTCCTTCCTAGACTGAAGCTAAATCTTCTCCAGTGAGTCTAACTGTATCTGCTTTCATTAACAAGAATGACAAAATTAAATAGTGAACAATCTTGCAGCTATGATCTCTGTAAGTAATCACCTACAGAGAGTAAAATTCCTATTATTAATCTTTGAAGCTCTGTATTTTAATGGTGGCCATAAGAAGAAAAGAATTAGGGAAAAACAATGATTACCAACCTCAGTGTTCAAGGCTTTATAATGAACGTGTTAAAATATTCAGTCCCTCATTGGTGAAAACAAAGTTGAAACAGGCAATACTAGAAATCACACCATATTTTCACGTTATCCTTTCACCCCATCTACAGTCTAACAATTGCTTTACACTCCTTGCTGGCAAAACATTGTGTGTACTATGTGTCAACCTTTGTTTTTTCTAAATATCACGAAGACTTTCTGCCATATGCAACATCAGATCCATATACTTTATTTATGATCACGAAATGACCTATAACTTCAGACTTCCACAAAAGGGGTGGAACATAAAAGACAAAAATAATATAATGAAGAATAAGAACAGAGTAAATTAATTTTGAGATGTGACCTGTTGAAACATCAAACCAAATTTCAATTCATACAAAATAACAAGGAGAAAAAATGGTTTTGTGAAGAAATTAAGCAGTTAAGCATTTGATCTATTCTAGTGATATCGGACTAAGGATTTACTTAGTTCCAACATTAGTAAAAATACTGGCTTTTTATTAACTCACTAACCTTATGTAAGGTACAGGATCATTCTGAACCATAGTAAGCAGCCACTGTAGTTCTTCATAGCTCCTATCAACTGCAAAGAAAAATAAAATAAAATGCCTATACATAAACTGGAGGATTTTGATCAAGACAATTACAAATTCCTGAATTAGTTTGAAT
Source organism: Tringa tobata (assembly GCA_033628505.1). Taxonomy (NCBI): domain Eukaryota; kingdom Metazoa; phylum Chordata; class Aves; order Charadriiformes; family Scolopacidae; genus Tringa; species Tringa tobata. The sequence goes on from JAHREE010000563.1 coordinate 15,318,836, forward strand.
CACTGCAAGTAGAGGAATTTAAATAACTATGTTGCAAATTCAAAGTAAAAGGTGGTTTAATTTACTGAAACAGAAATGCGCACGGAACTTGTTCATGCTTCAGCTGTTCAATAACTACCAACTTGACTATTAGCAGGTAACTGTCACTCGTGAGTGTTGATTGGAAGGTCACAAAGTAAATGATCATCGTGATATCGAGTTCTTCCTAAAATGGACATATTCAAATATCCTTTCAACAATCACAATTATAATATTTTCTATAGGGAATAGAGAATATACAATTCTCATATGCAGCAATCTGTAAAAGATTATTATCTATAAATAGGATAGGAAGAGGAAGACTACAGGGCTTACACAAAATTGCATGCGTATTCCACTCAGTAACCTTCCTTAGCTTTTTTTTAATCAGTATACTTTGCAATGAAAATGTATTTTGAAACTTATCCACACATGTTTCTAGAAAATTGCTGCCTGACATTGTTGGAAAAAAATCAGTTTGTTAATTTAACATTCAAATTACCTTGACAAAATTCCTTTGATTGTCAGAGTAACATTGCACAATAGGAAACAACACAGGATATCATTATCACTGATTACACAAAAAACCAAAAAATTTTTAGGTAATCTTTTTCTCAGGTGCATAACTGTAAGATTTTACAGCAGTATTCTCTTCTCATTTCCTCATAACAATGAAGAGCTTGCTTAGGGTTTGCTTTACTTCAGAATTTGGGGTGTATTAATCATTCCTGTATGTACAGCTCCAAAAACATTTCTGTTGCTTTCCATTTTGTGGTCCGAGCAACGTATTTCTTTCTTTCCCTATAGAGCCTACTCTATTTTCAGTTCTACATACCTCAGTTCAACTTTCCTTCCTGATCTCAGTCAGTTTTCAGTCAACAATTTTTAAATACAACTATTTCAGTCAAATCAATTCTAATACCTATTATTCCCTTGTTATTTCACTAGAGTAAATTGCTTTTAAAGGAAGAGAGAATAAATATATTATGAGAACAAGCACTTCACTTCTATTAGAAGTTCTTTAAATACTTTGGATGACTAGAACACAGTATTTCTTCCTGGGTTGGGAAGAGGCAGCCAAGCAATTAAAAACTACATTATACTATTGCTTAGATGATGGCTGAATAGTCTTTTGCAGGCCACTTGCAAGTCAGCTCTGTTCTTCCTGCAATCCAACCAGAACTGAACTGGTTATACTGGTGAGGCACTGAACTGGGCTGATAAGCCCTGTTTAGAGGCAGAATGCATTAGCTCACGTCCTGCACTGTTTAGACCACAGCTAACCAGTTCTGGATGATTCCAGAGCAAATTTGTATCCATACAGACCAGAACTGCAATCTCAGATTTGTCTTAAAAACCGGAGAAATCTTTGAAAAGCTACACCTAGGACGTACTTTTAAGGGATTAGCGACTGCCTGTGCTCAACTCCATGCACAGCTGCTTTTCCTGGCAGCTCCCTTGCTTGGGATAGAAGGCAGCTAGAACACTGCATACAAAAGTTGTTTTGCATGGAAGAAAAATAATATTGTATAACTGTGCAGCAAAGACTCACAATATGGCGAAGACATCAAGTTACAATACTTTGACTGCTAAAAAAAGGGATTTTAAAATGGTTTTTGATTAGAAAATGAGAAGTCTAGGAGATTAATCTTTTAGAGGCTGATAGTACTGGATAACAGAACTGAGAAACACCGTATTTTGTGGTTAAAGAAACCCACCACAGTCTTTTTTGCTTCTTAAACTTATTTGTGCTTGAAATAAAGTTTTCCCTGATATTTGCCTTACAGTGTAAACTAGGCCTGCTAGACTCCCAAAGCTTTGCTACTAATGCATTTAACCTGCTCTTCAAATTTATATAACAACTAAGACACATTTTGGGGAGCAAGGACAAATTAAACCTGACCTTAGGCAGGACAAATCTTATTAAGCCAGAAAAATCCTAGAATCATACAACACTCCAGTTTGGAACATACCTCAAAAGATATCTGGCCCAAGCTTTTGTGGGAAATGGAAACTACATGAGATTATCTAGCACTGTGCCCAATTGCATCTTGAAAACCTCCAGTGATGGGGACACCAACACGTCCCTCAGGAGGCTGTTACACTGATTGATTGTTCTCACTGTAAAAAATTTATTTTTTTATATCAAGATGAAACCTCTCATGGTGTAACTGGTACCTGTTGCCCTTTATCCTCTCCATGTGGTTACTTGTGAAGAGAGAGCCTCCATCCTCTTTGTAACTCCCCTTTAAGTATTGCAGTATTGTCACGAGGTCTCCCCCGAGCCTTCCCTGCTCCAGAGAGAAAAGACCTAACTCCTTCAGTCTTCCCTCACAAGGGCAGGTTCTCCAGCCCTCTGATCATCTTTGTGGCTCTCCTCTGGATCCTCTCCAGTCTGCCCACATCTTCTTTGAATTCTGGCGGCCAGAACTGGACACAGTACTCCAGATGCAGACTGACAAGTGCTGAGTAGAGTGAAATGATTGTATCTATATCTCTGCCAGTAATGCCCCTGTGGATGCAGCCCAGGATCTGATTTGCCTTCATTGCTGCAGGGGTGGCAGTGGTGACTCATGGTCAGCTTGTTGTCCACCACAACCCCCAGGTCCCTTTCAGCGACGCTGCCACCCAGCCACACAGATCCTAACCAGTACCGGGCTTTTTGGTTATGTTGTCTCAGGTGCAGGACCTTGCATTTGTCTTTGTTGAACTTCATACAGCTTTTGCTTTCCCACTTTTCCAGCCTGTCCAGGTCTCTCAGTAAGATGGCTCTCCCTTCTGACGTGTCCACCTCACCACCCAGTTTCATGTCATCAGCAAATTTGGTGAGAGAGCTTTCAATGCTGTTGTCCAGATCCTTTATGCAGATATTCCCTGAGGCACCCCACTTGTGATCGGCTGCCAGCCTGAATAAAACCCACTGATTGCCATCCTCTGAGTGTGGCCCATGACCCAATTTCCCACCCATCTCACAGACCACCCATCCTGTCTGTATCTTGCCACTTTGTCTAGGAGAAGGCTACGGGAAAAGAAAGATGTGTATATTTTCATACTTCTAGTAGTCATAAAAATAAGTAATTGCTTTCTGAAGTAAAAATCCTTGAGATTTTTTCAAATTACAAGAGATAGTGCATCAGTTCTCAATTACAGCAGAGCAGCACTGAGACCCTAAACTTTAACATTTATGAGATTAGATAATCATGGATATTTATTTAGAACAGTTTGTTGTTAGCTGTATAAATGTGCAACTGCTTTGTTGTATATATACAACTATCAGAAGCTAACTTTAAGAAGTTAATAAAGTCTGTTCACTTCAAGCCACTTTAGATCAACTGTCCAAGTCCTTATATGCTGCCTCAAGCATTTTAGAGTTACTGTGTCTCAAAAAAAGCCTTACTATTAACAGCAAAGAAAACAACTTATTCAGTGCCATGGAGAAATTATTTCTTTTAAAGTAACTTAAAAAAGGCAGTGCTATTCCTGCCCTGAGAGTTGATAGAAAAACATGGGAGTTCCACACTGACCCAGAAAATACAGACTTTCCTTTTTATGGAAATTACAAAATCTGTCAGCTTCCTTTACAAGAACTGTTAAAAAGCCAGCTTTGGCACAAGCAACAGGTATTTGATAGCTGCTGGTTTACCTCCAATATGAACTGGAAACCAGGTAACCAGGAACAACTAGAATCAGACTTCTTGGCAATAGACGGCAAATCGTTTTGTCTTCCAAAGCCAGGTTTAGGGCTCTGTGAGACAAGCGCTGCTGACTTCTGCATGGGGTAGCTGAAGAAGTCAGTCAGAACATTGAGCTTCGGGATTTACCCCTCCACCAAAAACTTACCAGTCTTACAGCAGGAGCAGAAGCTAATGTGTTCAGTGTTGGAAGGCTGTATTTGAGAAATTATACTGCTGAGAAGTTAGATAGCAGGCTGTGTTGTGGACTGTAGTGACTTTATAGAGGCAGATATTTGCATCTGTTACCTCTGCATCAGAGAAAAAGCAGTTGGCAAGGGGCAAGTTAGGCACAGTAATACTCTAATTCATCATTTCCAGATCTTGCAGTGAGCTCAGTCAAAAATTACAGTCAGCTCAATCAGTGATTTCTTCAAGTTTTCTTTCAAGATTTCTTTTTCTACTACTTTTTACCATTCAAATTTTACTTTCCTGTAGAATATTTGAAGCAACTTATCTATCTTGCTTATACAGCAACCTGTTTGATCAGCTGTTTTAAAGATATATTACTTTGCAATGCAAACACTTTCTGATCCAAGTCAGTTATTAACTATAAACACTATCCATAAGAGGTCAAGAATTTAACGAGAAAACATTATTTCTATCAGTTTGTCTTTCCAAAGAGTGGGATGAACTAGTGAGGAGATTATTCTAAAGGAAGCAGACTGATGAGTAAGCTTTCCATTCTCCAGCAAATCTTTCCACTAACACTCTCTGAAGGGAGGAACAAAGTGAGCAGCCTAAGAGAGATGCACAGCACCAGTACAGTTCTTAATTCTAGCTGGGTATCATTCACAGGGTCACCAAATGGTACATATGCCGTAGGTTATGGATCCAGAATGCCTGGTGAATTACAAGACTGAGGACTGAGCCTGAAAGTGACACTCAGCACACAGCCACCCTTGAAGTTATTTGGTTTTCTGTATGACAGTCCAGTTTCAGTCTGTAAGTGTATGTCCAAAGTCTGCCAGATGCATTCACTCAAAGACTCCAGTTGCCTTAAAGTCTCCCATCACCTATCTAGTTTGAGAACTCTTTGGACAAAATGACAGCAGTAAGACCAAAGCATTTTAAGGATTATTGGTTGACTGTAAGTTGTTGACTGTAAGTATAACCATAAGATGCATGCAAAAAGCAAAATAAAGGGATTAGCAAGAAGATGAAGCAAAACCAAGAACTTTGACTGGCTATTATGGCTGAATTCAACTGAATCTTAACCACTGAAAACAAAGTGATAAAAAGAAATTATCAAAAACCCTTACCCTACTCATTGTGCTGGCTACTTACTATTTCAAAACTCAGGTATCTGATTCAATTTGCAAGACACTGAGAAACAATGCTCACCACATCTTCATAAAACTTGCATTCTCTAGGATAAAGCATTCACAGAAATCTCAGGTTCTTATCAAAACATGTCATCACACGAGCTCTTCTGGTAGACACTATTTCAACCTAATATTAATGAGGGAAGTATTACATTTTTCTACTATATCACAAGTGTTACAAAGTGTCAAAATACTTGAAAAAAGTACCTTTTGTGTAATCAACGACAGCCTCCAATGCTGCTATTCGGACATCTATGAAGTGCCCATATTCTGCATATGACTTGAAGAGAGCAGGATCACTTGGGACATGCCCATTCTTCTGAAGCACTCGAATAGCTTTTAAACAGCTGGATGAGGCAGAAAGAGGAAATCTACATTAGGTTTATGGAATGCCAGCTAAGAAGAAAAAAATTACTTTTTTTAAAACTAAATACTGCAATTTTTCTAGAATTATATTATCCAAATGAACATGTTACAATTACTTTCACAACATTAACACACAGCTCTCGCTAACTCTGAATTAGGCAGAAACACAAACAGAATTCCCCACCATGTCAAACCCATTGTTAGGTTTCAGTAATGAACATTTCAGTAATTGACATTTAAAACTAAGACACACAAGCTAAAATCTCAAATGCTAACTACCGAGAGGTACATAAAAACCAAAAAAATAGCATTAATGTGTCTGTTCTCTTCATGTGTATAATTATAACACCACACCTGACTGTAATGGTGTGCCTGTAACTGGGAAGAAGCTTCTCCATATTTAGGAAACGGGTAATTTCCTCAAGAATAAGTCGAACATCAGGATTTAAGTTATCCAATGTTCGAACTTCATTGTTCACACTGACTGCAGGAGTTACAGAGTTGGCCAGGGCATCAATCAGCTCAGCACGATAGTAGTTGTCTGAAAACTAGATAAAAACAGCATTTAAACACAAGCAAATAAAACAATACATATTCTTTAAAAGCTAAGAAATGTTCAAGCACTGTCAGAGGACAAGATCTTAAAGCAAAAACCATGTGAGAAACTGCATGAAAAAACAAAACAGGAATAAATTTGTTCTGAACATGGATTTGAGTCTGATCGTGCAAGCAGACATACTATCAGTCATTAACTTTCACTCTGTAATACAAGCACATTAACACTAATACATTGTTTTATAAAAACGGAAAAATCAGGCATTGAAAAATTTCCAGATATGGAAATAAAAGCCAATATTTCTAAATGTGAGCATCTAAATCTACCTGTTTCTGTATTCATTACCAAGGCCACCAAGGTTAATGGAGGCTTAGCACCTCAGAAAATCAGACAGTTTCTCTCTATATAGAGAAATCATCATCTCAGGATCTTAAAGGTCTAATCATTATTCAGAGGTGGTCTGTGTGGGAAGGAACTTTAGATGACAACACTTCCAACTCAGATGCTTCAATTTAGTGATGGAACAATATCAACCTAGGTTTCAGCTGATATTTAACTAGACGAAGACAATCCAGTTCTGTGAGCTAGAGCTGACATTCAGAACCCAGAATTCCAGAGCCCTGTATATCATTTAAAAAAAAATAAATTTCCTTTCCTTGCTCTTTCAAATATTCTTCTCAAGGTGAAAAAAAAGCCAGCAACCAGAGCCTAACTGTCGGTGCTACACGTTAGCCTTATGCACATTTTCTCAAAATGCCTGGGTCACTTGAATGAAAAAGAGTAAAGCAAGAAAAGTATGTGTGCAAATGAAGACAGGCAGCTCTTTAGTAAGTCAACAAGCACAAAGAGCCAGGTATTTATGTTAGTGGCATAAAACATCATACAGTATATTAACTAAGACTTTTTTCAACAAAATCGTGAGACATGAAAATAAATACATTCTTTACCTTATTCTTCCTGTTATCGTTATACTTGATCAAATCCAAAATAAACATTAAAACCTCCTTAGGACAGAGGTTGTGAACATCCCTCAGAAGGGCCATGGCAACAGGCATAGTCTGTTTAATAAAATTAATACTATCATCATTCATACATTAGTGAAAAGATAGTTACACCCTGAAAAGAGCTTCATCCTGAAAATGACCAATTAACAATTCTACAAAAATCTCTGAAAAGTTGGATTTAAATGCTTTTTGGATGTCATACCACATGCTATATAATTTTCAGATAAAATAAACTATGTAATTATTACTCAATAATTAGTCATAGTGCAGACACATCTCAAAAAAGCTGTATATCTAAGAAAACACTCTCAAATCAAAGCACTATCAAAAAGGTAACAAATGAAAAAAAATGAAAAACAGAAAATGGGGATGGAACTAATTCTGAGACAGACACTGAATTTTGGCATTTTCATGTGAACATAATGTCTAAGCTTCCATTACCATTGAGAAGTATAGATCCAATAAAGCCAGTGAAGCCTAAAGAATTATTAGCCTAACAGGTATTAGCCTGATTAGGTATTTATTTTAGAATGAGCTAAGCAGCTCTCTTAGGCTCCACTCACGTATATTTAGGATTCTTGTTCTAGACCTACAAACCTGGGCATGGGATTAAAAGGAGAAAAGTGTAAGATTTAGTGGGAAAGAATGAACAATGACAAAAAAAGCGCAGAAAAATACAGAAGATGATCCAAGAAAAAGACACAGGGAGAAGGATGAAGCAGTTTTGGACAGAGTAAGAAAACGAAAATTGAGTTTTCTCTGTAATCAGGAATATGAAATCGGTGAAACAAGAACTCAATTATTCAATAATTATAAAGCAATCCTTGAGAGAAAACCATTGTAATTCATTTTGTTGTCCACTGTGCAACTAACAACTATAGGTCCCAGTAAACAAGCCTGCATTAACATTAAAGTAAGCTGCAGCAACACATGATGTTGACAATTAATAGAAAGGAGGGGGCAAGAAAGATTATCCAATGCCTTGAACTAAAAAGCCCACCAATTTAAGGTAAGATTTATGAGATTTTATTTGCAGTACAATATCATTGTCATTAATGAATAAAGACAGCTGCTGAATTCACCTAAAAGATAAAATAAGTAGCTTTATTACTGTGCAATAAACTCTATGTAAAAATGAGCTCACAAATACTTACAAATAATTATTATATGTGCTCCATTCTTCTGAAGAAACTGCTAATTTAACTTCAGCTACTCAGAAAAAATGGCTAAAATTTTGTTAACTGATTTTTGACTAAGATGGAACAAACAGATGCCATATAAGAAAGAAGCAGTTATTTCATATTTTTATGAAGGTGTCAAAAAGCAGAACTGTGCTATCCACGTTCTTGTAGCTGTCAATTGTATGATCGTTTTTGTATTTTGACATTTCTTTTAAAATGTTCAGTGAAAAAAAATATTACCTTTTGCAGAAAGTAGCTTTGAAAGTTCATGAAGTTGTTGGTCTTCACAATGTTTGGACAAGTCTTACAACAAAACATTCGGGTAAAGAGTGACTTCATGGCTGGTGGTCCTGTCCACGTACTTACCATGGAATTTGCAATCTGTATAATTAAGGGGGAAAGGAAATCATATTAACATCACCAGTGCAAGTTTAGTTTGGCTGTAGAAAAACACACATTTCCCATAATCAAAAAGGATAATTGCCAAGAACATAGTGTCCTTCAGATACATATTTTCATCAATGTATTATCTTCTATTAGCTAAGTTTGCACTGCCATCCCTAATATATTTTCTCTACATTAAAGGTAAATTTTATGAAAATTGTTCCACTTAGAAGATGTCTGTAACTAATTATCTTTCCATGATAAACTTCTGTTCTTAATTATTTTCTCTTTTATGTTTTAGATGAAAATTCTGTGTTTACTAAGCCAAGTTTTCTACAGAAGCCAGTGATGGAAGAGGCTTTTGCAATACCAACTTCCCAAATTTACCCTGCCAGTAACCTCAGCCTAGACTTTAAGAAGGCCTCAGCCACCCTAAGACTAAAAGACCACCCCTAAAGTGAAAGGCAAGTCAGCTACCTCTAACTTCAATCGAAATCCAGAAAGAAACCGTGCTCTGAGACAATTTTATTGCTGCAGTCTGTTTTGGTGTAAGGCAGTAAGATTCCACAAAGACAAAACTGCTTTTGTGCCTTCCCAGCATCCTGGGTTTCCTATCTTTGCTGCACGGAGCAGTGGAAGCCTGCAGAGGAGAACACCTACGCCTGACGGGGGATTGGACCTGACAAAGTTGTGTGTACGTGTGTGTGTGTGTGTGCGCACACAAACAAATGGGGCCAATGCACCCTACAATGCAGCAGGAGTTTACACTGTCACAGACACATCACAAATGAAGGAAAAAAATATCTGTTTTCACTCAGAAAAAAAATGAATTTGATGATTTCCTTCCAAATTAATTAGCTTGTTTCAAAGGGCATTACGCATGCAATAAGAGAAAGAAAAGCAAGAGGCTATGTAAAGATGGATACAAATTTAAAAATTTAAAATATTTTTTAGCTTCTACTTATTTTAAGCACTTCATTTTGCAAAATCTATAGATGACCAACAGCATTTTCAAATTAAATCAATAGCAGTTAAATCATCATCTTTTCACTATTTTTTAGTCTTATAATGTGTTCTGACTCATTTGAGTTTCCCTTTAAATACTGCCAGAATCCAAGTTTTCTACTTATTCTATTGATACGCTACACACTCTGAATTTGATGAATCTGCACATTCCCCACACCATAACGCAAGTAGCCTGCCTTGCACTATTTCTACTTAGAAAGATGGCAGGTACACTCTATTTCTGCATCCTTCAACTCAAGCTGTGAAAATTAAACTAAGTTAGTAACTTCAGGAAGAGATTCTTACTAACACCCTGATGTTGGAACTAGTGACAGAATACATTACACATTCCTAGATAACTTACATGAGCATATCTACACCTCTGCCCTGCCATGCTCCTCCACCTTGACTGAATGTCACAGCCATACTTTTTGGTTAAGCTTTATAATCTTTTTTTCTGTAAGTCACCCACTTTATCTAAAGACCCAAGATTTTTCATGCAACTACAACTGAGCAAAACTGGTTATGATAACCTGCAGCCCAATTGCCTGAAAATTCAAAGCAAAGACTGAAAAAACTACCGCATTTAAACATTGTAACAACTGCTCTTTCAATATTTACCTGTGGAATATACACTTTTAAATATTCCAAGAGAACTCATTGTGAAACGGGCATATTTTAAGTCAGACACTGGCAGTACCAATACTAGCACGTGCACCAGCAGTATTACATCAGTGTTTCATAATACTAAAACACTCTGTCACAAACATTCCTTGCATTTTGATTTTCAATATATGGCCAAAGGATTTATTTCTATACAGGTACTGAATTATTCTCAACAGGTACACAGCAGAAAGCAAGCTATATGCCAATAACCTGAACCCTACAAATTGTCAATAAGTATACCTTTCTGTCCATAAAAGTATGCCAACAACATGCCTTTTCAGAAATTCTTAATTCTTCTGTGTTTCCACCCAGAAATGTTTCATAGGGTTCTCTAATTTTCATTCTTAATACTACTTTTGTGTCTAAAGAAAATAGAAATCCTCCCTTTTCAAGGCAATTATTTGGCTTTTTAATATTTCATTGCAGGCCAACATGATGTTTCTTTTGTGCCCCTATTCAATCTGAAACAATATAGAACAGCAATCTGAATTCACATTAGACAGACATAATTTCAGCACTCCAGAGTTCTCAACAGACAGGCCAAGGAACTTCCCAGTAAAATAAAGAAATACATTTTGGCTCTGAAAAAAATTTAAACAAAAGCCTTTTATTTCAGCAACTTAATAAAATCTGGAAAAATCCCTTGTGGTTTTCATGTCTGACATCTCAATTTTGACAATTATGAAAGCCTTCTGCAGTCTCCATTTACAGACTAAAATAATACAGCTTTCCTTTCAAATCAATCATGTTAAAAATACTTGGCAAACGCTTTTAAGAGGCTAAATATCAAGCCAGTTTAAGAACTGTGATGAGTTTTGACCCATTTTCAAACGCTTACAATGTCTAGGAGATTTCTTCCCTTTCTCCCATCCACACAACCTCACCTTTGCAAGGCAGAAGCAGGCCAGCATTCTCACTCGGTAGAAACATTGCTCCTGTTCTAGTATATCAGTCAGTGCAAGCCGCGATGCTGGAGTAGGGAACTTTTCCAGTGCCAGAATGGCTTCTTCTTGTGCAACTACATCTCTCTCATATCGAAGCTGATACTGCCACATGAAATCAGATTGTTCAAATTCTACCTTCCTCAGTACTGACATATCAGGGTCTATTCTTATCCAGAGCAAAGGGGAATCAGCACTAAGACAGACATGAAAAACATTAATAGCTTACAACATTTCAAGACTATAGAAATTCAAAAGATGTTCTAACTTGTTATGAGTTATTTTTGAAGTATTTAGAGTCAAAGAACCATAAAGGAATCTAAGTTAGAAGGGACTTTTGAAAGTCACCTGGCCCAGTCTCCTGCTTCTAGGATGGCAATTCTGTAGCCTCCCAGGGCAATCTGGCCAAACCTCTAATACATTACAATGAATACAACATTTAGTATTTTTAACGTACAGATCTGAGTTCACAGTCAACTACTGTATAATCTAAAAAATACTTAATTCTACTTCCTCATAAATTTCATACATGAGCATTACTTGATTGCCTTTTACATTCCAACAAAGAAAATCTGGTGGTAAGCACCCAGTTTTCTAAACAGTTTTTTATCAACAGATATGAAAGCGCTTTACAAGCACACGCATGCTATGATGTCGAAAGCTGACAAGTGTAACCATGCAAATGCACACACCTGCCAAGTCAAATGATAATAAAAGTGAAAGGATTAAAGATTTAGTCCTACCAACCACCTTTCACTCAGTTGTATTCCATCCAAAGAAGCACTTTATACTTTAGTATTCACACAGCACCATGACTGCAGAAGTCATTTATGGGAGCAACAAGCACAAACTATAATAAAGTCTCTTACTCAGCTTTCCACACAAAATTGCTAACAGCAAAATACAGACTTGAAATTAGGAGAGAGTTTGGAATGATTAAAAGAGCATCATTATGAATATGATATGTACTTCTAAATACATCTAGAGTACCTAGAATTATAGAGTATCTAGAGCTACTGTCAAGTCAGTAGCTGGAGAAGAAATGATAATGAAAAGAACAGTACATACACAGGATTTAGAAGAATAGAAAGGAGCAAACATTATCATATATGCTTGGAGCAGAGGAGTCCAAATTGGACAAAAGAATGACAGCATTGTTGACTAGAAGTTTAGCAGATAAAAATCATATACCAGTTCAAAGGTAGTTGTAAGAAAATCATCAAGGTCTCAGCTCAGTGTGCTGCAATAGCTATTTAAACATAACTGGTCAGAACTACTGATAAATATTTATGCTAATTGCTCTTAGATACAATTAAAAACTATTTATTCATATGTCAACTGTCATACAGAAATGATAACAAAAGTTTGCTCAATGAAAATATCCCCTATAAAATTAATGCTCATCATATTTTAGATGAGGTTATATTTAACAAGAATCTCCAACACTTTTAAGGTGACAAGCAATCTATCCTTCTTCAAAGTGACATGGTTAGTTAGCAAGAGCAGATTATTTACTTCCCTCAGCCAGCAAACAAGGTACCAACACCTTCAGGATTTCTGAGAGCACTGCTATTCCAAGTCTAGGAGGGTAAAGTGGGTATTTACATTGAGCAAGAATTTGGTTCCAAAGAGATAAACAGTTCCAGCTGGAATTAATGCCGGTATGAATTTCAGTATAAAGCATTTAATCACTTATTTTCAATCTACAAGGTTTCTTTCAGAATTAACCACAGATTTCAGGAATTTGTCTTAGTGCTAGTTAAATGGTCTTCATCAAGGTCCAACAAAAATTGCTCTTCCTTTGTTTCAAGCAAATTCTTGTTTATATTTTACCTATGAAGTCAGCTGAAAGATATCATTAGAAATGTGTAAGAAAGAATTAAATAATTTATTCTATCATCTTATCTTGCCTATTATTTTTTAAAACCAATTAAAAACCAGTTTTTAAATCCATACATTTTACACTTCCCCAGAATTTTCCCAGCTACCGAAGAAAAGTCTCAAAGGCAGCAAAGAAATGTGGTAGTCTTGAAATTTGCCAGTCATATAATGAAGTACAAGATCACTATCAAATTGTTCAAAATAGACATGTTTTAGTTTCCAACAATCTAACTTACTCCATAGCAGAAAGGTCCATGTCCACCTCTTCTCCATTCATCAGTGGAATCTTTTTCTTCTTGTTTCTATTTAAAAAAAAAGAAAATAGAAAAAAACAGGTATTAAAAAATTTATCATACTAGCAAAGATATATTTATAAATGGAGCTTCAGCCTGCAAAAGTACTCTGTGTAATTTACCACATCGAATATAATGCTCTCTCCAGCAAAAAATATTGACAAAGTTGAGCTGTGCATTAGTTTTGTTCAAATAATAATCACCAATACTTTACAATGCTTTAAACTTGACTCCCACAAATTCTACAATTACACATAAGCACACAACTTTGAGAAGTAGAGGTCAAACTAGTTATTAAAATGCATTAGGAAACTGAGAAAATTCGTTTGGGAAGTATGTTACTTTTCTTGCTCATTAGGCTTAGTGAACAGCCTTGGCACTCTTAGCAGAAAAGGAAAACTATGCAAGTGCTTCATTCATATGCCTTCACTTGAGGCATTCCCCTGGCCTACATTTGTCTTCCCTCTAATTTGTCTTTCCCATTCAAAGGCATTTTGAGTATTCTAATTAATTAGAGTCTTCATTCAATTCATTCTACATGATCTTTCCTTATAATTAAAAAATGCCTATAAAATGAAAGGTTTCCTGCTGTCCATAAACAGTAGTAAATTCTATTTTCTCCACTTAGAGCACAGGTAAATCTTATTCAGTAAGATTAACAAAATATAAACACTAAATTTAAAAAGCATATATTTATCATCAATGCACTATATGTTTTCATACATCCATATTAAAAATATTTGCGGTTTGTATTTTAATTCTTACCTTCTGCTTTTAGAGTGGCAAGGTATATCATGTTTAAGACTGTTTTCTTCAATCTGCAATGTATGGTTGAATGATCCATCAAGTTCTTGCACTGTCACTTTAAGAGGACCCTTCAAGTTCAAAAGATTTTGTTGGTAACATTAAAATTATCCTTATTAATGTGTAGGTATACTTGTATGTGTAGATAAAATAATGAAAATCAACGTTACCACGTATTTCTGAGTCCCAGGAGACGTGTAGTCTTGCTTTATTTCTAATTCCAATACATTCCGTTTTCTATTAAATGCAAAGCTACCATAAAATTTTACAACTCCACTCTGATCGCTAATAAACAGTATAGGAACTCTTAAGGCACAATGCAGGAGATATAAATAAACATTATTCTCAATGTTTTCACTCTTTACACTTGCTTTATGCTTCATTCCTAGAAATTACTATCCCAAGAAAATCAGGAAATGAAAACACGGTCATTCATGAACTTTTAAAGATTTTTTGTCAACTGTTCTTTAATGTATAATCATGTACCTTATGGAAAAAACCTAAAGTACAATGTAAATTATCTAGGAAGAAAGAAGTCATTATGAAAAACTGTATCAGACCTGACCACATTCAATGTCCTTGGCATGCTCTAAGGGAAAGTAACTGAGTAAGACTTCAATAATTTCAATCTGATTTGTTTTACTATATATTTCAGTTAAATAAAACTCAGGGGGGAATGTAGACATTAGCTTCTGTTTCCTACCCACGTTAGATTTAACTTAATTATTTTATTGCAGCTTTTCAAACTCAGTCATTGTGAGCATTCAGCATTCACACGTGTGCGTGTGTATACAAGTTGACATTTACATGAGAGTATAAAAAAAGACTGACAAAAAGTAATGATCTCACTCTGCATTTTCGTCGTAGGCAACAATTTCTTCAAGTCGACTATTCCTGTGAAAAACTTCATCATTCATTATTTGTATGACAGCCATTTCTACACTTTATTTAAATTAAAACACTAGAAAGAAGTATTTTAGTCTACTGCATACTCCCAACAAGTCTCTGACAATACAAGACAAAAGCAGGGAAGAAAAACCTGTTCTTTCATGTCCTGACATTTAAGGGAGGAGCTGCCAGGTTCAGAGACGCTTCTTATCATACATGCATTATTAATTTCTCTCCCAAAATATGGTCATTTGCCTCAGAATGCTTCTGTTCACAGTGGCTGCCTTTATAAAGGTTTGTGATTTCATCATCAGATACAGCTTAAGGCATTTTTAGTGGTTTCTTCAGCACAAGGCTTAAGCTCAGCACCAACACAGCACTCGGTAGCGCGAGTTAAAAATAGTAAGATATCCTCCCAAACAATAGAAAGACCTCCTGGTGTCTAACAAGGTGGAAAATCTACTATCACAGATGCACCAGTTTTTGAAGCATGGTAGGGAGGTTGCAACCATAGGGTTAAACACAAGTTACAGTTAACAGGATCAACTTTGGGGCCACAGTCCAGAGAAGGTGAAAATCCCCAAATCTGAGAGTAACAATTCTTCCTGGCTTGCAGAACAGCTGTAGTTAAGATTCACCCAGCTCCGACATTAATGCTGACATTTAGGTATAGCTGCAGTGTGATTATACGTTCCTCAAGCACTTGGCACAGCTAAGTGTGGAAATTAAAATAACGTGTATTTATACTTTATGAATACTTTTGATGCAGATAAAATACTAACTTCTCATATTACTCTTTAAATATTAATTATAGAGTGTTTTTAAGTTAATATTTAGATGCATGAAGACTATTAAGTTAGCTCAAGTAAATAATGTCTGTATATAAATGCCTACTTTTGTTTTCTGTTAGAACAGGAAGGTATGGTTTTGCTGCAATCACGTATGAGTTTAGCCTACAGTCATGTTAATTAAAATTACCAAATAAACCTGTTAAATGGAGAAAATTCAAATTTACCATCATATCAATCCAAAAATAAGAAACCCAATTTCTTGACTAGTATCACTGAAATTTGAAGAATCCACACACAGAGGTTTATTTTACCTGAAATGGTAATATTAACACAAGCCACCCAGCTATTAAATGTTAGTGTATTTTAAACTATCAATCTGCGCTTTAGGTTACTTACTTCAGGGTGATTTACTGGAAATCACATCTTAAAATGCACCAGACTATAGCATTTTCCATGTCAGACTTCAGCATATTTCTATGGGCAGTGTCCTCTGGAATCCCTTTAGTATAATTTGGCCTTAAATTCCAGCAGAGTTCTTCTGCTTCTTTCGAAGTATAACTTAAAATCATGAAGCCCTGTCTAGTAAAGAACACCCAAAAAAGCCAGCATACTCTGAATGACTATGAAAGGAGTGCGAACCTGTGGCTCACATCTATTTCTAATTCAAAGAATAATGTACTTAACTGTTTTAAGCAAAGATATTTCATACCTCTCCTCACATTCCTATGATACTGCCAATTAAAAAACAAATTCATTCTCCATATTAACAATCCAGACCAGGAATAAAAAGGATACACCCACTGCTTTATTAAAGGTTGGATGTCTTTGCCAGAGACATTTGAGATAGATTTCAAAAACCCAGATGTGGAAACCAACATCTGACTCCACATGTGTGACTGGAACTTCTGAGATGAAGCAGTACTGGCCAGACTCAACAACTTGTTGAAAACCTAAAAAGATAAAAAGTTATTACTTTCACTAAATATTTCAATATATAAAATAAGCTTTTTCTGTTTAGTTGCAGTTGAATTGCAACTAAAGGCAAATAAACTCATTCCCTGATAAGTGACCTCAAAAAAAGTCTTCCAAAATAAAAACATTTCAGAAAATTATTTGCTTGCCCATATCAGAAATTGTGATTTGCAAACACAAATGTATTTTTACTTAAGGCAAACCATCCATGATACTGAGAAAAGCTCTGAAACCCCAGCTTCTTAACATCAGAAATGATTAATGGTAACAAAATAAACCTAAAAATCTCTTCTTTGCTCATCACTGCTACAGGTACAATTTATCATGCAGCTTTTTAACAAAGACAGTTGAATTCAAAGTGGAATATAGAAACACTTTTTGGCATCCATTTTCTAGTTTTAAGCACCTCTATATTTCAAAACCATATAACCTGTGAGACTACATCACCACAAGCAGGTGTGGCCTTTATTTACCAAATTATAACACAGAGGGTAAGGGGTGAGTTTTTAATCAATTCCTTCCACCTGAGCTTTTAAAAAGAACCAACTTCCTCAAAGTTACAAACACACACACAAAATCCAGTAAAAGATGATCGGCTTTCAAAAATTATCTACAGTAAAACAGATCATTAACTATATCTGTTTTTTAAAAATCAAAGTCATCAAGCTCTCTACTTTCCTACTCCTTTTTAAAAATTGCAAACATTATTTAAAATTTATGTAAGGAAAGGTCTAAAAAAGGCACATCTTTTGTACTGTCAACATGATAACTGCTTATAATAGCTCAAGGACAAGCACATACATGTTATCCTAAAAAAATAAACAAAAAAAAAACCCCAAAGCAAAAACAAAAAACCCACAAAACAAAAAACCAAAGAAATCCCTAGCTGACAGAAAAAGATACCATTCAGTTTCTAACTGGGTGTCTGTTTACAGAACCCCATCTTTTTTAAAGCACGTCACAAAACATATTTAGTAATGAAGAAAAACTACAACTCTGCAGAAGTTTGTATTTTTAAAATCAAATTACAATCACATATTCAGCTCCTTCTCCTAATATAAAGATCCATGCTGCCCCTAGCGCTGAAAATTGTATACAGTGGAGAGAGCAGAAGCGGGATTCTCATTACTTTCATTATTTATAATTTGAGTAGATTAGCTCACTCAACACCAGTTGGGGTTTGTAAAACAGGTCCTCAGTGTTAACAACCAATCACAATAACCCAAAGCAAGGTAATGCCTTAATATTAAAGAGAATATGCAATATATAAAAGGTATTACAAGTTATGTATAAGAATAATAGCTAACCTTATCCTAACACAAATGACCTGCATTTTATGTTTGTTCTCCCTGCTAAAACTGAAAACACAAATGGAATCCTATGGTGACCTGGTTTCTTCTTCCTTAAATGCTATTTAATGAATAGAAATGCAACTAATGACAAAAAGTTGTTTATATTCCACAAAATCATTTAAATACCTACCTGTAACATGAACTCCATGCTAATCCTGTTCTCAATCAGTCTCATAACAAGATGTGCTTTACACTGGAACATAGTGTAATATTCCCAGGACAGAGTATGAGGGTGTTTGATAGAAAAATGTAAATGCGATGCAGGGCTGGAAAAGAAAATAAAAAAGCCCAGCTCTCTATTTTGCATTTTATGGAATGAAACTTAAAATATACCTTAGCAGCCAAGATTACAGCTGCGCCAGCAATTATTTAGGATCTATTCTACCGTTTTAAGGTTACAATTTATAACATGCTTAAAATGACCGCACACTTGTAAAGAAAGGTGACATGGGTGTATGTACCTAGCAAACAGCAAGTGCTGGAGGGAGAATGACGACAGGTAATACATGCTCGGTATGACTGTAAAGACAGTGGTCGCAGCAGCAACCAGAGCAAGGAATCTGTGACTTGGATCTGGAAATTACTCACAAATTGACATTTCCCCTGCTCCACTCCCATTTAAAAGTGACTGTACACAGTGAATATTTTATACTTAAATAAATAATTGATGCAATTAAAGAAAAGTAAGAGTTTTGAAATTCACAGAGGTTTTCATGTGATGAGCCAAAGGAATTGCTTGTTTTTCATTTTAGTTAGCAACTTTATGCTTTCAATACTTTAGCAAACCGATGACTTCTAAATCAGACAACATGGCAAGGAAGACTAGGCAGAGTGTTGTGCTACAGCTGCCACGCTGTTCCTGTAGCTTGAACTATCTGTGTTGTTCCTTCACACATATTCCTTGTGTCTATAAGCAAAATATTTTAAATAGTTTAATTACATTCCACATCAGAGGACAGAGAGATGGTGAAACCCTGAAACTTTTTAAAATAGAACTGATTTTTGGGTAGCTTTAGTGGCTGCACAGCAATAAAACACCAAAAGACTTAATTTTGATGGGCCTTAAAATTAATTATTTCCACCCAATTTTACATTTCAGAACACAAACATTCTGAACTATAGCCCAGTTTCAAAGTAGAAAATTAGCTGAATTACTGTAATTCTTCAGAAAAATAACACCTTTCTGCCCCCTTCCAATTATATAAGAAGCACCAGTAATTAGAACTCTGGCTCAATTTTATTGATGAACCAAGGCTCTGGCAACTGTATTTTGTTGTGCTACGTTTTTTCTTTCAGTTCTTTTCACTGGACACTTGAGTTTTCCATCAAGAAACACCAAACATCTTAAGAAACCGGACCCACACCATGTCACACCAACTTCTTAAGAAGCAGGAATCCAGACTAATTTTATGCTGGTTAGTGAAGAATCAAAAATTAGCAATTGTTGCACAGAAAATGCCAGCTGTTCAATATTTCTGGGCTCAAAATTGGGTTCTTCCGCTGTGGTTCTCATTTATAGATAAACTAACTAAACCAGTTCAAGATGGACCAGACACTTGATTTGTCCGAAGTCTTTCAAAGAAGATACTGCAAAACAGAATGATGTAATTCATGATAATCACTATAAGCCCAATCTTTCACACCAGCTACCTCAGGAAAAGACTGATCTTCCAGAACCTTCAAAGACCTGTGAAACAAACCATTTCATCTTCAACCAATCTTTCTACGCAGCTGACAGATTTATGCCAGCAATCAGTGTTCTACCAGGACACTACCAGCCCTTGGCTCCTTATCTGCAGCTCTTAAGATTTCAGGAGAAGGCAAGAACCGAGGTAGCTGCAATGCTTTAATATTTTTTTCCATCCATCCATTTACTGGGAGACTCCTTGAATTTACTCATAAATGTCTGTTTAAACATCTTAAGAAGATTCAAAAAGAAAAGTTCTTCTAAATTTAATTAAGTACTATCCTTCTTAGGTAGACAGTATATAAATAAGAAGGTACTGAGGTTTACTACTTGCTGTTTCTACTTGGTAGCAATTGTTAAAGTTCTTATCAAAATTTTAGACACTTTTCTATTCTGAGGTAGGGAAGGGTTAGCAACTATGAGAGAATTGAAATGCAAGGAGGAAACTGAGGTTGTGGCTCAGACATTATATAATAATTTGGTTTCAGTATAAAACAACTTATCCAGCTTCAAATTATACAGTTGATTGACTTCAGTAAAATTCTTTTCTTGAAAATTACAACCAAGCCAGAACCCACATTTTTGGCTTTCTTGAATTTACTAAGTGTTGATTGATTTTGGTACTGGTTACATTATTTAACTGCAAATCAAAACAGACAAGTTTGTGCAATATTAATACATTTATTCTGCATATTTTCCTTCAGTCATTAGGCTTCTAAAACTTTTATTGAATTGGCACCAAATGAGAATTAAAATTAGTAATATGGACCTAGAACCTTTGTCAAAAGTGAAAATTGAACTAGCTCTTCCATGGAAATTTATAATGCTCACACTCTTGGACACACTCCACTTGTTCAACGTAAACGTGTCAATATGCTTCTTCCATTTGAAATATATCTACATAAATTCCTTCATGTTTTTAATTTTTACGACAGGATGGTACCAGCACAATCAAAGATTGAAGAGAATCAGAATCTGAGAGGGGACAAGACAAAATGAAAATGTAACAAACACAAAGCTTTGTTTTGAAACTGCCATCCATGCAGCAGATAACCTGCAGTATCCTTTCTTTCATCTTCCCAAGCTCTAGGATTTTTTGTTTTAAAATAGTTCTGGAGAGTAGTGTTTATGTTTCACCAGACACAAACAGGAAGAACCTGCAAGACCTGTGTTTTGCATAGGAATTAATTCATGTGTCTGAAAGAAGCTCCTTTTTCCTAGTGATTTCTTTCCATTTTCTGCTTCTAATTTAGTTGAAAAATGAGATTATCAATTAACCTAACTTTTTCTTCATATTATTATTAATTGAGACTGTTGTAATGCAAATACGCTTGGCAAGAAACCACATCACAACAACCACAACAAAGCAAAAAATACACTGGAGAGAAATATTCTAGACATGGTTAGGAAAATACCTCCCTAAATACAACTCATTTCCCTGAGTCAGGAATATATACTTTATTTACATACAAGGAAACTTTGTAATCTGCAAGAAACAGCAAGTTGTAATTTATATTTAAGTGACATTATGATTATTAACGAGCCGTAATACAATGAAATAGTGAAACAGATGTACAAACAGTGTGTCTAACAGTGATACATCACACAGAAGAAGTATATATTTAAGAGCACTAGAACAGGATTTTTTCAATTATTTGTGTTCAAATCTAGAATACATACAATAATACTAATAAAAATAACAGAGACTTTTTTTTTAGTCAATTTCCTTTTTTTAAAATATGTGCCTTTTTTCTCTCATTTCATCTGATCCTATTAATCTGAATTTATTTACTCTTTATAGGAGACTATGTCACCAAATAGTAATGCTGCCAATTGAAAAGACAGACAAGACCTAATTCAGTACCTATAATTTTCCTTAAAAAAAAAAGACACCATAACCAATAGGATGTCTAAAATGAACACTGCTAGCTGTAACTTGCTTTTCAGAGGTACATGTAACAAAAGGATCTGGGTCTGCTTCATTACTTGAAAGAACAGTACAGTGAACTAAATCAGAATCCATCATGGGCAGATATGCAAAACCGAGCAATGGCTTAGAATTCACACACAACTTGCATCCATGATTGTCAATATAGCAGTTGTTGAGGATTCACCTGGCTGTGAAATTAGTCAGTACGTCCTATTCCTGATTTCAGAAAATGCTTTCTTCTTTTTTCATCTCTCAAAAAAAATACTATTCAAATTTTAAATGGGTTATTTGTCTACATGATTCAGCTCTAAATCCAGAGTTTTAATTTTAAATTAACAAAACCTGGACTTGCACACACTCAAATGCAAGAGAACCACTGCTGCAGACAATTTCAATTGTATTTTCATAATACAGGGGCTTCCGTTGTAGTAAAGATTTAAGAAATTCACATATTCTCCCACTCCACCTGCACATGATCAACGTCGCAGTTCTGATTTTCTAAAGAGCAACTCTTTATGAGGCTGTGTCATAACTAGATTAATTTATCCAAGAAAATAAAAAGCCAGCAAAAGGTTGTCATTGAAACCTGGGTCAACTTACTGACCTGACTAATAATACTAGTAATACTTTTCTACCTTCAGTGGTTAGCACTACTCAGTGGGTAGTACAGGAGTAGCACAAAAGAGGTAAGGGGAAAACTCCTAAGCCAGCAATACTGAAGATACAGTTATTGGGAAAATACAAACTCAGCCAGTTCACAGTTACTTCACAGATAACTGATCTAATACTTTTTTTCCCCAACTGATTAAGAAATCTCAATATAGGATTGCAAGGTGGTAACTGAGAGTAGAAAGAAAAAAAGAGCAAAGAAAAAGAAAACTGATGATACTGCAAAAAGTCTGAAGATTACTAACCACTCCAGAAATAGCTCAGGTCAAAATTCTGGCTCCATATTCTCTCTTATCCTCTTACTAAAAAGTAGTTTTGTAACAGCATAAAAAAACATTCATTATACTTAATTTCCTTCAAGATTTAAAGTGAAAGAAAAATAAACAACAGTGATACTATATACTCAAGATGTACTTTATGAGACGGGTAATACATGCCTTGGGCAGCTGAAGATCTTCAGCCTTTGGCCTTGCGCTACACAATACACCCAAGGCATATATTAATGGCCTCATAAAAACATACCCTGTAATGACTTGTGGTTTAAATAAACATACTTGTCTTTCTCTTTTCCTCCTCCGAATATTGGATGCAGTAAAACTCCACCAGTCTTCAGTTCATATGCCACTATTTGATCTAACTCCTAAAAAGTACAACATATGTAAGCAAGTGTAATTTTGAAAAATAGAGAAATTATTTAAAGAAGACAGAAAAGCTTTTCATATCATTGTTCAAGCCATACCTCCTATTAATTTTGTTTATGAACACAAATTTTAAAATCTGGGATGTTCAGCATGGCAAACAATAATAAAACAATAGTAATTAGCAGTCAGTACTTGTTCTGGGTCTGGATTGCGGATTTAACTACAATATATCTACATAGTATCATTGTTCAATATATTAGTTGTATCTGACCAAAAGAAATAAAGATGACAACCATTTCCTTGCAGTGGAAAGTAACACTGGGTATACCTACACAGTAGGCTGCAGCATATAGAAACTCCCCTTGACCAATGCCCAAGCCAGACAGAAGTCAGCTCTTGAACTGGAACATGAGTTTGAATTTGCGTGGTGCTGTGTGCCCACGTTAACAACCACACTTCAAGGCAGGGTGTTCGTATGGGCTCACTATCAATCAAGAGTCAACATGGCTTTCGAATCAAATTGGGTCAGCTTGACCTTAGGGAGAGTGATTCAATGTCTGTCTGAAAGTCCACGTTAGTCAAGGAATTTCCAAACCTTGGTATGTATTGAAATTTATTGATTCATATCAACTTATACACTTTCATATATTGGTGACACTTTCAAAGCCATAAGGGCAGAACCGGAGGCTCTGACAGTAGCACCTCTTAGTTCTGTGTGGAAGTACTTAGCTATCTCATAGGGAAGAAGATGAGCATCTAACATCCAGAAGCAATTTCTCCTGCACGAAGCGGTGAACTCTCAAGATAGACCTTCAGCCAGTTCTGCTATTTTCTCTAGCACCCGCACCTTTAGCACAGACAGCACACAACTAGTGAGCTGAATGTACATTAGGCAGATAAGGATATGGTATTGGGTCCCCATGTCAGTATGGGAGGTAAATGGCACCCATGGGGTTAGGAATCTAGTTTTTGGAATAGGATGAGTCAGAGAATGTGATGAGAAGAAGAGAAAGAAGCTATACATCTTTCTCTGAATGCAAGTTACTGGCAAAGAATGAGGAGTCACGGCCGCTCTCACTAGAAAGTACCTGTCTTGGAGCATTACATTTGGATATGCGAGGCACAGACAGAAATTTCTTTTCCAGGAAAAGAAATCTCTTCAATAGGGATTTTTTATTGTTTCATTTAATACTTAAATGATACTAAAAGATACCTGATCCACTACTGATCCAAGCTAACACTGAAGCCCTTCTGAGCTATACATATGGTCATCACAGTATAAAAAACTCACCAAAGATATCTCTTTATGAATTCCAAATTCTATTCTAAGTGTTAAAAGAGTACAATCTTTTTTTTATTTTTTTCTTTCTGTTTTTGTGCAAAAGCCCAAACAAAAAAGGGTAAAACTAATTGTACAGAAAGACAATGAAAATTATTATTCATAAGGGAGTCACAGAAATTTATTTTGGTTAATATATTTGGTAGTTTTCCTTGCAGCAAGTAGTAAAAATATTTCAGTTCTAAGTTTTGTCACTACTAAACATTTCTTCAGATTGCAATGCAAACCTATATTATAGTCTGCTTTTATGTTGCATCTTTTTTGATGTAAAATGTCTGAAAGATACAGAAAATACTAGTATTATGTTGTTACCTGTTTAATCCAGTGGCGATACTCATTAACACCAAAGGTTTTTTTCATCCAAAGGCCATAAATATAACCAGAGATTCCCTTTAGTACCCATTCATCTGACCTATAATAAGAAAGAAGCATGAATTGTAGAACTTCAGAAGGTATTTTGTAAGGGATGGTATTTTTGACCAGCTCAAAATAGCCACGAATTTCAGCAGGTTATATAACTTCTCTAAGTCAATAGGAGTCTGATGAGCTGTGAACCAATTTATGTAACTTGGCACCTGGACGCGACCGATGAAACTGAAAAGCCAGAGAAAACTGAACTTCTACCACAGAAGCCCAGATTAAAACATAAAACCAAACTATTTTAGCTGAAACAGTAACAATATAAATGGACACCAAAGTTAAAACAACTGCCAATCTATATGATCTTAATTTCTTGATAAACTTCTCAATGCAATGCAGAAGATTTGGACAGCAAGTAGACAAAATACCTCTCTCACAATTTGATGGACACCCATTTAAACACCTCTTCTGAGACTTATGTTCTAAGGGAGAAAAATATGGACAAAAACTCCAAAATGATCATGAACTAGAATTCTAAATATAAGAATGACATACAGGGTATGATGAAGTGAATAAAATAAAGACATAAAGAAAAGTAATTATGAGGGATGAAAAAATTGTCTTCTCCATGGAAGTAGGCTAGAAATAAGGAAGAGAGCAAGAGGAAATTATAATAGTACAAACATCAATTTAAAAACATGTTGATTTCCTATTTTTTAAGCCACTATATTCTAGGACATACACTTTTGCCATGAAAAAAAGTAATGGGCTCTTTTTCCCTGATATATAAAATGTATGCAAAAGGCGATAAAACAAGCACTGATCAGAACTGCAAAAGCCAGTTGGGGGAGACTCTCTGAGAGATGGAGTTATAGACAGTTTACCACCCCAATGAATGTGCCCATTTGACATTAATTTCTGCATTCCCCTTCCTAAACTTCTTCGTAATTTATTAGTCCTGCGCTCCACAGTACTTCCTATGCAGGCTGCACTTCTTCATCCCAAGTATCTGACAGAAATTTACTGATGATATAAACATCTGACTTCTAAAATTTCCAGGTGCCAATGCACACGACAACATTCAGTAGCAATTAATTGAGAAGACATGTTCAGTCTCTACAGTCTCTTTATATCTCACGTTCTCCTTTCAAACAAAAAAATCTCCGAAACTCATGGATTTTCATTTTATTGAGCTGGCTCCCCCACCTTTCTTTTACAGTTACAGTTTCATTTATTCTTCTGATAAAAGGCAACATGCAAATTAAAATTTGAGTTTCCTAGATTTTCCCCATTTTCTAGAAGTACAATGGTAAAATACTTACCAAGACATTCTGGATATAAAACATCCAAAGAACTGCTGGGCCAGTGCCTGTGCTAAGCACCTCCTTGTCAGTGGAGTTTCATCTATGATCATTGCGCTGTGTAAGAGATTTGTGCTGGATCCCCATAAAAAGAAAATAACACAATATGAGCACCAGCTCCAAAGAAACAAAACAGAGACCTTACTTTTAGAGCCAAATCAAATCAAATAATTCCTTCACTGGTTTTCCAATGAGATAGCAACTTTTTAAAAATACTGTTAACTCAGGCTGATGTCCTGCTTTTATTATCTGTCTGTGTAGAGTCAAAGTAGTTTGTATTAACTGGTGGAAACTCTTTCGGATTCCTGGTACCCTAACCCAGCTGAAGAAGAATAAAACATAATCGAATTTCTGCACTTAATTTGATCTTAAATATTTCATGCATGGTGTTTCTAAATCAGAAAGAAATCCACTGCCAATTTTTTCTTAAACAAGATAAAAATCTAACATCTTAATAACAGATAAAATTGGAAATGGTATTATAAGCCTATGACGTCAATAAAAGCCGGCCTTTTCAAACTAGAGAGCGCAAAACTAGCTTCAGGTATTTCTCAATAGTCTTGGACCTAGAGATTCTAGGCCTGTGGATTTAGAAGGTGTAATTTTCTCAAATACTAACCTGAAAATACTCATGGATGCATAAGCAGCTACTTCAACATAAGCTTCATCCACAAAAACAGTCTTGAAACAGGAGTATGGATAGCGGCAGGTAAGAATCTCCTCATAAAATTCAAACACCTCATGAAGGTATGACGTGGTATGTTTGAGCAACGGGAGAAGTTGTGGTAAGCAAAAGTGAGTCACCTACAAACAAAGGAAAATTTGGTACAAGACTGACGAATATATTTAAATCCACAAATATCAAGTATATTACATAACTGAAAAAACTCCACAACACAACAAAAATATATCTGCTGTAAATTTAACCAAAAAAAAGCATTTTCAAGCTGTGATAAAGACTATCAAGGCAGAAAAGTACACCAGGTTGTCCATCTTAATTGTGAGAGTAACAACAGGAAAATAATTTTTAGCAGACATGAACAACACAAATGCCTATCTAGAGATGTCTATCATTTAAAACACATGACCTTTTTCTTTGATTTTGTAATCCAATATCTTTTAGAGATAATATTTTTCTTTTATGCAGTAAAGAATTAGCTAATTTCAAATCTATCAAGCAGTGTTACTGTTTAGATTACTTGTTACAGCTAAAACTACATGTAACCTTTGATATTACCATTTTTTCCACAAATTTATGATGCAGCCAAAAACACTGACTCTGTCAGTAGTGACACAGGAACCAAGTTGAGATTGATATATATCTTCAAGTTAGCTTTACAGAAGTCAAACTCTACAGAAATTTATCAGTTTGGGATTTCAAATATCAACAACTGATTTTTATTTTTTTATCTTTCCCACCCATAAAAGTGAACATAATACCATTGCTGAGGACTACATTTTGATGTTTGCCATTGGATCAAGTAAAACATAGGTATTTCCCAGTATTTTCTCATCATGCTTTCAAAAGAAGAATATACAGGCCAGTCTTACACTAAACTGGTAACTTAACCTGCCTGCCAAGTCCATCCTTAAACAATCTGAAACTACAGATGTAAATACCAACTGGTGGACTTCAACATTATGGCAACAATCTGTTAAGAATGAAAACTCAATGTCAAATTTAATTCAGAAGCCCACTCAATTGTGTGGCAATAATTTTCATCTACTACCAGCAATAGGACTCATTTAACCAATTTAACCAATTTCTTTTACCAACCCCAAATAAATTAGCCCCATAAATTCAGGCATAAATGGAACAATTGCTCATTCAAAGGCTTTACCTTGGAGATAAATTTAAATACAGGCATTTCTAGACAAGTTTTATCATATAACTGTACTAATGGAGCTCATATCTAGACATACCCATATTTGACCAATATATACTCGTCGCAACATAAAAACAGTCACTAATTATTTTAAAAAAATAAATAACGAAGGCTTCTATGAAGGTTATTACCTCATGCATGTATGGATCAACAAGGATTTCAAAAGGTCCTATTGCCA
The DNA here is from genome assembly GCA_033628505.1 of Tringa tobata. NCBI lineage: Eukaryota > Metazoa > Chordata > Aves > Charadriiformes > Scolopacidae > Tringa > Tringa tobata. Next base: position 15,347,045 of record JAHREE010000563.1, read on the forward strand.
AGGAGATGTTAGAAGCTGCAGTTGGAATAGTCAGCATGTAATGAAAAGTCTTCTTTCTCATATCATGGGTATAGACAGTTTCCACCAGATCTCCATTTGAAACAGCCACCATTGCAGCATCTACAGTATACTCAAGCTTCCAGGTACACAACTCAGAATATGAATCAACACAAGGGAACCAAAATCTAGGGAAGTTAGGATTGGGGGAAAAATGGTTAACAATTATACCTAACAATGATACTCTCTTTTTCACAGATGATTTTTCTCTCAAGTTCCAAGCTACATTTTTAAATACTTTGAATGCTGACATGCTGACTCCTACTATACATTAATTTTATAAAGCACTACAAGTTTCTTTGCCATTACTTCCTGCTGAGCTAAAGACTAGAAACCCTAATTCCTAATCATTAGCTCACACTGTTAAACTCCTTTCAAGCAAAAGTTAAGTTTTAGATTTTTTCAAACTTACAAGAATTCAAAGAAATTATTTGTATTTCCTACACCTTGAGATTAAATAGGAAATACAGTCTAACATTCAAAGATACTCTTCTTACCTTGTAGAATTTTGATAACCACATGAAAAGACATGAGCCCCTCTTTCTGCCATGTTGCCCTCCATGTTGGGTACCACAAAATGAAGGCCTCCTTTTGGCTGGTCCAGAGAAAAGTTTATATGCACCTTCAGGACTTTTAACTCTGCAGCACCAAGACCAAAATCGGAATAAATATACACAACTTACATGAAAGTTATTTCAGAATAATCATTCAGTTTTGGATTCTTGGTCCTTCAAGATGATGTGTTTACTTTGTTCTATGATGTGTTTACTTTGTTCTCATGGACCTCCAGGTCTATTTACAAAGCAGTGCTCAAAAGCTTACAAAACTGACTTCTTAAGCTTAACTCACAGGATATGAATTTATAAGAATCTTTATTAATTAACAAAAACTGCAATTGGAGTTACATTTTGTTTTCCAACTCCCCAACAGGAAAGAATCTTTATACACTGATTGTACCCTAATCATGATCTCCTTTGTACCTTGCTGAAATTATTTTCTACAAAAATTGCAAGTAGCAGGCATATTCTTAAAAGACATGTTATTGTCATTTGCAGTTTCTTAAAACCTCTTATTATAGTTAAAGCTTTTCCTGTAACTTAAGTGTCTCTGCTTTGGTTTAGTTTCACAGAAATCTCACCTATGAATAGACTGGCAAAAAAAGAAATTCAAGCATATGGTCAAATTTATCCAACAAGTCTCACCGTATTTTGGCATTCAAACTTGAAAAGAAGAATTATACCTGTTTGAATATTTTCCCTCTTATGCTTGCAAGTAAGACAACAGGAATTTAAAAAAAAAAATTAAAGTAAAAAAGTGTCTTTCCCACTAAGGTGTAACTGACAGCATGAGTCAGCCTCGTGATACAGTTGTTATTATTCCCTCACAGGTCTCACAAATCCACGGAAAAAACTGGTAAAATCATGCAATAAAAAAATACAATAAACTAATAAAATCCATGTAAGAAAATAATCAACATCGGAGAGTGATTTGTTGAACCAGCTACTTGTTTCATGATCTAGCATACCGGTTTATAAAGTAGTATACTTCCCACTATAGAATCAATTTTAAAACAACCATTCCTCAAAGTGAGATGGGGAAAAATTAACATAGCTTTTTTAAAAAAAGATGTACATAGACATATTATAAATTATTGTCTTTGTTGGATCATATATATTGTAAGTAGCTTCAAAGTTACAATTTGGCACCCAATATACTCCACTATATGAACTTCCTCCTGTATACTTCTGGGCTTGTGACCACCCAAGAGTTTGTTTGTAAAGACCGCTAAGAAACCTTGCAACCACTTCTTCATATTACCAAGAAGTGTGAAGGTATTTTTCAGCCTTCAACTGGAAAGATATGGATGAGGAAAAAGGAAACAGTAACAATAATTTCATAAAATAATGTAATCCTACTTCTATTTATGTAAATCTACCACCTTCATATGCAAACTCATAACTAACAACTCTATAGTGTCTTAATTTAAGCTTTCAGTATGGTCTCTCTACTTTACCATCAACATGTTTCCACAGCTCCGAGGGAACCTTAATGCAGAGTTCTCCATTTCCAGCATCTGGGTCCACAGCACTGACTGCGGCAGCATAGGCATTGGAAAAATAGTTGAGATTCCTCCTGTCAGAAATACCCAGTTAATTCTTAAAGCACACACTGAACTACAAGAAACAACTTTGGAAATTACATGATTTCTATACTGAATTTCATGGTGCATTTTCAAGCAAGTATTTTGTTTTGTTTTTACAGGAGCAGAGGGAAAAAGGAGGAGTAAAGATTACATTTCAAAAACCTGAACTTAAAAGTAGACTCTTACAGAAACGATCTATGATCAAAAAGATTTAAGTGGTAATTATCCTTAAAAAACTAAATGAGAAATGCTCAGTGTTCTTTTATTCCCAATAAGAGTAATAGTTACATTTATTGGAACAGAAATTAAAAATTCTTTCTTTGGAAAATTTTGGATTAAGTGCGCATATTTATTCTAAAGGTCTGTCTTGAAGATCTGCTTCCTCATATATTGCAGTTTTGCTTTTATGTTGCTTTTCTAAATGCAGTAAAATTTTAGCTTGGCAACAGTATTTTCCCTCCTCTTAGCTTGATGAATAGGAATAGTTTTATTTTGTGCACTTGGAAATATCACATAAAATATTAGATGCTAGAGTTTTGGCCTTAATACATAAACACAGAAATATGTATTATGCTTTTTAGTTCCAAAACATCAGGACCTTTTTTTTTTTTTTTTAAGTTTTACCGTCATTCATTTAAGATGCAGACAGAAATGTCTGCAATCAGGTTGAACTGGTAAAGCCACTGTATGTCAGATGCTAACTGACTGTGCATTTCATTCTAAAGTCATACCCTTACTTCAGTTATGATTTAGATTAACTGTTTTCTGCTGAAATGAGCAGGAACATGCATATGTCCACTGCTAAAGTGGTTATGAGCAGGATGCTATTTTCTTATCATTTAATGTGGGTATGTTCAGATACTGGAGGATGACCACTCAAGTTCAAAAATAACCCTGCTTTTGCATCTTTATGTCATAGCTTTTATACTTTTTCAAAATGGATTTTTAAACTGAGTAAAACATGGGAGTAAAACCTTTCTTAATTCGAATCCTCTAGTACACAGAGTTCTCCAAAAGCTTGCATAACTCTATACCTGAAGAGAAAGCATTTGAATTACTGATCACCTTTTCCAGAATTTAGGTACCACTGATGAATCCAACCACTGTGAAGGCAGAGTCATAATCAAGCATAAAACTACCACAGAATCATAGAATAATTTGGGTTGGAAGGGACCTCTGTAAGTCATCTAATCCAACTCCCCTGCAATGTGCAAGGACAACTTCAACTAGATCAGGGTGCTCAGAGCCTCATCCAACCCGATCTTGAATGTTTCCAGGGATGAGGCATCTCCCAACTCTCTGGGCAACCTGTTCCAGTGTCTCACCACCCTCACTGTAAAAAATTTCTTCCTTATATCTAGTCTAAATCCACACTCTTTGAGTTTAAAACCATTATCTCTTGACCTATTGCAACAGGCCGTGCTAAAAACTTTGTCTCCATCTTTCTTGTAAGCCCTCTTTGGCTACTAGAAAGCTCCAATAAGGTAGCCCAGGAGTCACTTCTTCTCCAGGCTGCACAACCCCAACTCTCTCAGCCTGTCTTCACAGGAGAGATGCTCCATCCCTCTGATCATTTCTGTGGCCCTTCTCTGGACCCGCTCCCACAGGTCCATGTCCTTCTTATGTTGGGGGCTCCAGAGCTGGATGCAGTACTCCAGGTGGGGTCTCACCAGAACGGAGGAGAGGGGCAGAATCCCCTCCCTCAACCTGTTGGCCACGCTGCTTTTGATGCAGCTCAGGATACGGTTGGCCTTCTGAGCTGCAAGCACACACTGCCATCTCATGTCCAGCTTTTCATCCCCACGTCCTTGTCAGTAGGGCTGCTCTCACTCCCTCCGTCCCCCAGCCTTTAGTGATACTGGGGCTTGCCCTGACCCATGTGCAGGATTACTGCACTACATTGGAGTAAATTAACTCTTGGCTGTGGGCTCCACTCTTCCATGGAATCTGAAGTCCGCATAAAGCAGACATGATCTCATTTCAGGATTTTACTTTCATCTAACCATTCTCTATTCACCACCCACGGAGAAAACAGCACTCAGACCAAATTACGGTACCTAACTTGGAAGAATAAAGCGTACTTAACCACGCCAGCATCATCCTGTAAGTCTAGGTATGTCAAACACCATGCTTATATTCCTAGCCTTCCACATCTAAAAACTTTGCTAAAACACTGAAATATATTAAGAACATATTTTCATGCAGTTCTTGATCTTTGGCAGTAATAGTGTACAAATTCCCTGGCACCACTACCAAGATTGAGAATGTCAGGAGCAGTAAACTCGTCTACTTTGCTTGGAAGCTTCTGAAAATAGGACGTGAATAGTAAATGGGAGCATATGAGCACAGAAACACCCAAATCCCAAGTTTTAATACGTAATCATTTTTTTCCTTTTCATAGTTCAAGTGTACCTAAAGATAGGATATAACGCCAACAAGTTTTAAAAGCACAAGGTTGAATTTGTACACTGGAATATACTATAACTTCAGCTATGGTTCCAGAACAATTCAAACCAACTTAAACTCCAGCTGCTGTGCTGTCTCCTAGTCTCAGCCACACATTCCTACTCCCTCACTCATTAAGGAGACTACTGTTCATCTGACCCTGTGGTGATGCAGCTGGGAGTGCCAAATGAAAAAAAAAGAAAGGTTTTTTTTGGCAGACAGCTTTCAGTTTGTTTAGCTCCCTGACATACTGAGGGGTCAAAGAAGTGCTACTTCTGAAGCACAGGAGACTGTCAATAGGATCATAACCACTCCAACCAATGTTGCTTTAAGCTGTCTTCAAATGACATCCTAGGAAGGCAAACAAATACCATTGGAAAAACTCTCTTTAAAAAAAGACTGCTTGACTAAACACTGCCTCAGTAATTAAAGAAACTAGCAACAGAAAACAACAGTAGTATTCTGTTAGATTGTAAAGTCGCGAAGTTTTTAATTTCAGTCTGAAGTGGTTCTGAAAATTCACTATTACTGATAGGGGATCCCTTTCCAATACATCAGTGAGAATTTGTTCCAAGTTTGAGGATTGTGATGAGCTTGCGGTTACATTTTAAACATCAATGGGCTCATAGACAGGAAAAGGTTGTGATTTTACAGCAGGAAAGGTAGATTCCACAGGGCTTAACATTTTATGGAAAACAGTCTATTCTGATATTTCTATTTTTTGAAGTGTTCCAATTCAAATGGGTGACTCATCGTAAAAGGAATCCATCAAAGGCTTAGTACCAAAGATTAATTTTTTCATAGGTTGAACTATTCTTAATAAACTGGATATGGCCATTTTAACAAAAACAGAGCATATGCCAGAAGTTACAGCCCAAGGAACAAAGATAAATTTTCCTAATGCTACTTTTTCATGACAATGAAAAAGTAATATGCATACAAACTTTTTTCCTAGTAGAGATATATTTTATAATCAGAATTCACCCAAAACACTGTTAATTACAGCCAAAGTGCATGCGTGTTGACTGACTGGGAACAAGGGAAACAAGGGAACCTACAGAGACTTATTTTTTAAAGCTACTCATGGACTCCAAATACCTCCACACCAACTTTCTATAGCATCTCTCAATACTAGCTGCAGCAGTGCTACTTAACTGTTACACAGCCCAAACATACAGTCTATAAACCACTTTCTTCTTACAGTACTTAACATGAACTTGGCAAAATAAGTTCTTTGACCCACACGTATTTCACTATTCTTCATTACCTGTAATTCATTTACTATTCTACTTTGCTTCCCAGATACAATTAGCACTTGGTTTAGGAGTGCAATCCCGATATGTATGACATAAATACACTATCTATAAGATATGCTTTTATTTTTTATATATATATACACAAATATACATATGTACACATACATGTAATTTATTAATAAGGCAATGATTTGAATCTTTGGCACACTGAAAAACCCAATTTTCATTCTTACCTAAGGGTAAGAGTTTTGCATCTCTTTCTTCAAACGTTCTCTACACTTCTGTTTATTTGTAAGAGTCTTATGATTTTACAACTAGATAAGCATCATACCAGTGGTAATGAAGGCTATTTACTGCAGCAAAACAACACATGCTCAGTCCACCAGTATTTTTCTATTTTGTCCATAGGCTAAAGGCTTGATCTCTGACTTCTCAGAAGTCAGAATATTGCAAAACATGCCCTGAAGGCTACCACATTGCTCTCTCTCACAGCTTTCTACTGCTTGTAACTAAAGCAACAACGAAGTTGAAGGATATCAAAACATCTTCATATTTTTAAAAACTACAGGCTTCAAGTTTAAAAAAAAAAAAGCTGAACTAGAGAATGGACTAGTGAATACACTGCCGAAGATTAAAATTACACTGAATTTGTATTTACAAACCTAAGCACAGAAAAGCATTACATGCACATTAGCGAACTATACAAAAATGTATCTTCCTTTACACAGAAGTAATAATAAAATACAGTAACTTCTCAACCCTGCACCATAGTTATCACACAAACATGTGATGCAAATAACCAGGCAACAGTAGGATCATCACAAACTTCACTTATCACATATCAAACCACTGCATCAAAACTCCAAACTTTTGCTGTGGCTATTTAACAGTTTACAATCTTATCCCTAGGATTAAGAAAAGAGATATCTCCTTTGACCATTTTAACAAAAGGGGCTGAGATACAAGCAGTTGTCTCAGTAGTCAGAATACACACTGTGGGATTTCTGCATGCTATAGTCCAGAAAAATAAATCTCACTTCCCTTTTATTGACAAAATTGAGAAAGCAACAATTTACAAGGAAAAGAGCGAAGATGAGGAGGACAGAGGCATTTGTAACACTCAACAACAGCAGCTGTAAGACAAGACCCAAACAGACATTCTCCAACACTATTTGCAGCCTTCACAAGGTTTCAAACTCTTCCTTAAAAGCATGAGCAAAATGGGATTCTCTGCCACCTTGTGTACACATGGTAAAACTATGTGAATTGTTTTATAGCTTACAGCGCTGTTCAAATGTTTGCTCAATCAGGGAGGGAGGGACTGTATTATCTAACTTCATCCATATATTCCAATATGAAAAAGCTATCATGTCCTGAAACCTCAGAAGGAAATTACAAGATGGAAGACTGACTTTATTTCTACATAAAAGTTTAAAGGTTCTTTCAGTTGCCACCTGAAATTATGGTTTGTGACTGACAGATAAAACGGTGATGCCATCAAAGCTGAAAATATATTTATTGCACTAATTAAAGGTTTCTAACATTTCCTACAAAATTTAATTACCTTTTTAGTGAGGGTTTTTTTTGTCATTCAGCAGAAGTGACAATATACAGGACCAAAAAAATATTGTTACACATTCTGCAATGCTGAAAATGTGAAATGACAAAGACCACTTGTCAATGATTTTTGCATCAATAGCTGATAAAATCTAAAAGTATTACTTGAACTGAAAACAAGTTGAATGTTCAAATTCAGAACACAAAGAACTGATCTGACAGAAGATCTCACCCAAGAAGTAGCAGTGAACATCATGGTGAGCCAGAAACACTTTCAGCTAGCACTGCTTGTATTTCATAGATAAAGCTCCCTTAGTCTTGACTTTCTCAACCTTCTATTAACTACATTTTCTTGCATGCCAAAATCTGCACAACATGAACAATTAACCACTTCATTTGACCTTCACGTCATATCAGCAGACATAACCTCTCAAGCCATAGATGCCGTAGCAAGTCTTCCCAAAGAAATAATTATAGTGGCTTTAAATATAGAATTTTCAATTTTTAATTGAATTGTGTTGCTAAGGGAGTAAGAAGTCTTTACAGTATTTTAACTTTGATTAAAAAGGTAGCAAGGAGTCCATTAAATTAACAACTTTTTCTACATATTTTATGTATTCTTTTAGAAATCAACATTTAAGATAACGAAAAGCATAATCAAAAGCAAGAAAACATTTGTATTTTAAACCTATTTCTGTAACATTAGAAACAAGACTTGATAATTAATCTGTGTCCTATTCAAAATAACTCATATACCAAGTTCAGCTGCAAGGGTACAGAGGACATTATCACTAAACTTACCATAACAAACAAGAACATGGAAGAGATGACCAGATGATTAGATATCAAGACTACTACAAATCACTACTGTTTCTAGAAACAGTACTATGTAAAGAAGGGCAGAGGAAACCCAAAGATTATTTTTTTTTTAGGTACTAATTGTAGAGTCCTTAGATTTCTAGCATTTCTGTTTGTAATCCTGCCTTAAGAGCAGAGATGCTGTATTTTATCAAAACTTAGCTACCATCATGCTCAATACTCAGCTGTGACCAGCTATTTCAATGGAAAAAATACACAACTTGTCTAATACTACAAAGTATTAGATCCAGGTAAGCCTTTGATTTCGGAGGTACACAAAAGAGGCATACTAATTTTTTGTTAGGAATATTTGATGAACTCTGTCTTTCATAACAATGAGTTACACAAGAGTCACAAAATACAGAGACCTTCTATTAAGTTCAAATAGCGACGTGAAAACCTGCAGCAGTGAAAAGCACAGGCCACTGTAGCCCTGTGTGAGACAGTATTTCACTTCGTATGCATCGTCCTCAAATTTCGTTCACTACTCCTAAGCAAGGTAATATGATAAAAGGATGATGTTCCACTATACCACTAGGATGCTAAACAAACTCACTTTCTCTACAAAATGATAGAATTATCTCTCCTGATCCCTTTCTTAATATAATGGAGTGCTCATTCTGATAATTTTCAATGCTGTTCCTTCTGACATCTTCCATAGGTTAGTCAGGATTCAGTTAGTACAGAATCACAGAACGGTTGAGGTTGGAAGGGACCTCTGGGGGTCATCTTATCCAATCCCTCTGCTCAAGCAGAGCCATGTAGAGCCAGTTGCCCAGAAGCGTGTCAAGATGGCTTTTTAATACCTCTAAGGTTGGAGACTCCACAACCTCTCTGGGCAAACTGTCCCAGTGCGCAGTCACCCTCACAGTAAAAAAGTGCTTCCCGATGCTCAGAGGGAACCTCCTGTGTTTCAGTTTGTCCCCACTGCATCTGGTCCTGCCAGTGGACACAAGTTAAAATACATGTAATTTCCTTCTGAACACAAGAAAATGCTTTTGTACTATGAGGGTCATCAAACAATGGAGCAGGTTGCCCATAGGGATTGCAGAGTTTCCACTCTTAGAGATACTCAAAACCCAACTGGACACAGCCCTGTGCAATAGGCTCTAGCTGACCCTGCTTCAGCAGAGGGGTTGGACTTGGTGATCTCAATACATCCTTTCCCACCTAAAGGACTCTGTGGTTTCCTAACGGCCACTGTTAAACGTGTATAGCACTTTCACTAGAAGTTCTTTAACAATTTAGCAAACTCTAAATTCAACTAAGTCAAACAAAAGAAGGTGTGAGGACACGAACATAAGTTTCAGTAAAATCAAAAGAAAATACTTAGTGAAATCATTTACCTATGGTCCTTCTCTTAATCGAAAAACAAACAGATATGAGATTTTTATCAAAGTCTCTTCCCACACCATTTCCCCAAAACATGTGAGAAGCTGCAAGATTTTAAAATTGCTCTTCAATATCAGATGGTGAATAAATTTAAAACTTTTCCTTTCAAATTTCAAAGTGAGTTTAGAAATATTCTAAGACTTATACCTTCATCTGTGATGCTAATAAATAAAGTTCGATTCCTAAGGAAAGACCAAAAGCTTTACTTTCTAGTTCTTCAGAACAACTAAAATCTTCCCCAATGAGAATTCTGACTTTTTGACTTACCAAGCAATAGCAGCAACAACAACAAAAAAAGTCACAAAACAAACAGGATTAATTACGGAATTAATAGACTCAAGTGGTTCAGTATCAGGACTCAAGCAAAATTTCTGAACTCTGATGCCTACTTCAGTGTCCTATATAAATGAACGTTGTGTTTGCAAACCAAATTACTGAATCTCTTGCAGAAGTGATGAATAAATACAGAGTGTCTGCCACAAACAAACAGTTGAAATCCAAGGATGCATAACTTAGGATCAAAAGTAGCACTTGAATCTCAGTAACAATACAACAGAAACTCTCTTTAATACTCTAGTTTTCAGACCAGTCAGAGAAGATAAGCCAGGGTTAACCTGAAAACTGAGATGAGGTAAGAAACATCTCAAAGGCTCTAGTCATCAAGGCAATAAGTAGACAATCTCTCATAGATCCAGCCACATCATTTGAGAACGCCATTATTTTCGAAATTCTAACTAGCAGGACAGTACGAACCCTCTGCAGTTTACTTCAGAATAAGTGTAGCTAGTTCCTATCTGCCTTCATCCACTACATGAGTTAACCAAGGTGATATCCTCTCTGAAGCTGCTTACTGCTCTCCATCTTTTCAGCTAGCAAATGTCTCAGAGCAATCACTGTGCAAGGGGACACAACAAACCATAGAGTCACAGAATTGCCTGGTCTAGAAGAAACCTTTCAGGTCACCTAGTCCAACTAAACACCCAAAGGATAGTAATAAGCACCTTAATTTAGTAGTCCAATAGTTAACTTGATTTGCCTTATTCCTATTGCTTGTTCAAAATAATAAGCTAACTATGTATGAGGCTATCTATGCATGCATACAATAGACATATTTAATACAATTGGAAACAATTCTTACAAAACCATATTAGAAAAATGGGAAATATTCTGAAAAACTTTGATACCATATGAATATTCCTAGGTTTAAAAATAGGAAGTAACAAAAATGATCATCAAATCTGACATTACACATCATAAAAATCAGGACAATTTTTGGAGGACAAATTATCAGAACATGATAGTTTTGGTCTACATAATATTATACTGATGCAACCAAACTCATTTAACCAACTATGCTGGTGTAAAAAACAAACAAAAAAGGAAACCTCAAGAAAACCCACAAACCCCCAGATTAAGGGCAATTCTCTCATAGGAATGTAGCTGCACCACTGTAAAATATGCGTTTCTGATGCTTTTACAAAACAATAGAAAGAAATCTTAGTAAATGAAATTCTGAAGAAGAACCAAAATCTTCTTCTGAAGAGTCGAAATTATTGCTAAAATACATTCCCAAAATTAAGTCACCAGGCCAAAAGTTAACATTAGGAAATCACCAGGTGAAACTTGCCCATACAATAAAATAGTTCATGCTTAACAGCAACGGAAGAGACTACATTGCAGAGTTTTAAACACATCACTTACTGCTTTGACTCATGGTGACAAACCTCCAGCGTTGGATCGTTATAGATGAAAGCTGCTTCTAAATCGTTGACTCTTACTCTGTAAATCCGGCATTGTTTACTGTTCAGTTTGATTCGATTCAGGTTGGCAACTGTGGGAAATATTGTCAGTTCCACATAACCCTATGAAAACAGAAATTAAAACCCTCTGTAAAATCTTTATCAACTCACAAATAGATATATATATAAAATCTTATTAATGCATTTGAAAGGAACATCATATGTAAAATGTTTTAATGTAAGAAGGAAATTGGTTTGCCCTTTCAGATGTCTGGAATACATTTTTTTTCATACTATTTAACAGGTGAAATAAAACAACTGTGAAAAAAAAAGAAAACAAAAAACTTCAACATGGCTGACAATCATGCTTGTTTTACTGGAAATGATCTGCCTCTATTGATTAGATGTCAAGTTATTAGTATCGCTATGTATTTTAGGTTTTGGTATCCAAGCTTGAGACCATGATTTTTAAAACCTAAGTGATTCCACTTAGGCAGGTATCTAAATTCACGAAAAGCCTCAATGCCTCAGGCCTGAAATCATGAAAGCCTCTTCAAAGCCCTAGTGAACTCACATATAAGCTAGCAGAAAACTCTGTAATGTTATCCCTAACATCAGCTAACACAGTGTTGAACATCCATTTTGCATTGCTAATTGCTCTGTAATATTATTTATTATGCAGTGACCTTCTTCTAGAAAGCTTTTGCTTGTAGAGAATGAAGTATTCACAATTAGAAGGTATTTTACTTGAAGCATCTCAAGGAATAATGAATTTATGAGAGGCATCAACTTAGAAAGTATAAAATATAAAGAAGCTGAACAACATAATTAGCTTGTGTATGCAGTTGCTTCCTCTAAAGGCATGAAGAAAACCCAGACTTTTAATTTCCACACATTTTATTTAAAAATACTTACTACAACAGACTTTCTCTGAAAATTTATGTTGTTGATACAAACTACTTGGTGAGTTGTGCTGGAAAAAAAAATAAATTAAAATAAGTAAGGTTTTGCACAAATGCCAGCATTAAAAATAATATTTTAACCCAGTTTTTTTAAAAAATAGAAAGCTTATACAGGATGTATATACATATAGATAAATACTGCATATTGCATATATTTATATAGGGAGAACTCACGATGGTCTAAATCTCTTACATGGTCCAAAACAAATAATCAATAGAAATTGCATACAAGGTCAGAAAAGTTCTAATAAAATCAAAGTATAGTATCATACCAGCATGAATACTACAAGTAATACAGGAAGATAACAACATTACTTTTTAACAGTATGTAAAAATATAGTATTACTAATGGCACAGAATCAAGTTCTAACACTTTAGTGATCTGCAGTATCTGAAACAGCATGCAGCTGTAATGTTTGCAAACAGAGACCTGTGGAAAATTTACTTGGGGAGTTGACTCTCATACACAATTTATGTAAGCAGGTACTATAAATGAAAAAAGATATAGTATGTGCTTTTACAATTAGTGTGTCATAAGAATTTATTATTTTAAATAATGGTCGTATATTAATCAGGACAGGTATTTTAAATGAGTCAAATGCATTTGCTTAAATTTTGAATGACATAGTAGTACTCCTTGTAGATAAAATTCTGATTTAAAAAATGGAAGATAAAATAGTAATTTGAACTTTTTTAAAACTTTAAAGTTATTTCTGTAGTAGGTGGCATCTTCACCACACTTCACAATAGTACTAATTATGACTCGAGATAGAGCCTTGCAATAATTCAACTTTTATGCCCCATCAACCATTATATGCACATACTCATGTACCCTGTGCATTAAAAAGTGACTTTGCTTCAGTTGAAGAAGTTCAATAGAAATTCCTACAAGAGAATGGTAACATCTACTATCTAATGACAGATTCAAACATTACCAAACAATTAAAATGTATACAATAACAAGAGTGATTCTATTTAGAAATACATTTGTGTTACAGATTTATAAAGAAATCAACGAGGTGTAAACAGAAACACACAAAGATCCACTGAAATCCACAACCAACTGTTTTAGAGCTTGGTTATGACTGAAATAATGGATGTGTAAAAATGGCAATTTGCTTAACAAAGCTGCTTGCCACAAATGCAAGCATTTTTTATATATAGAAACACCCTTAAGTCAAAAGGGTTTGACACAGCAGTAGGAATGCAACACAGTAGCATGGTCTGTAGTGCTGCTGTAGTGCAGCATGTAGTGCTGATATTGTGCGGAGAAATCGCTGAGGTTTGGAGAGCACAATGTAAATATAAAATGAGACTGCACACTTGACAGACTCACTGTCCTTGAGTGAGTCGATTTACACAATAAAACATACACCCACAATACACATTTTCTGAATGCAAGCTACACCATTAGCAACAGTTCCAACCTCCTCAGGTTACTGAATTACTGATCAGCCTGTGGCCTGTTTCAACTATGCAGTGGTTTCAAGAATAGCAACTTTAAAAAAAATGGATACTTATAATTTATACGGTCTTGGGCTCTCAAATCCTTTGTCTCCTTTCTTCCTATTCATCCTGAACAGCAGCACTAAACACACACTGCTGACGATCAGACTGGCATCAACATCATCCTCGCTCGATGGGTCCTTCGAGTTTTCCCTGTGTCAGGTTGTATTTGATCACTCATCTCCCCAGTGGATCTGTGACTCCCAACAGTCAGGCATCTTCGGCTCGAATAAGCACCATAGTAGTAACACAAACAACATCCAATCTTTCTACATAACCCTTTACGAGTGCAGCACACAACCCCTCTCTCCACGATACCAGTTCCGAGGCGCTGCCCGCTCCCTTTCCGCAGAAGCTGTGTAAATCAACCGGCTCAACGGGCAGCGCAGGCGGGAGCTACCGACTCAGGAAGGCCGCAGCCGGGCGGGCACGGCCGAGGGGTCCCCGCTCCAGGCACAGCCGGCTTGGGCAGCACCCTCGGCTGACAGGCGGGAGAGGCGGTGCCGGGGGGCGAGTGGGCCGCGACGGGGAGCGCAGGCGGCGCCACAGAACCCCTCCACGGCCCGGGCCTTACGGTCGCTGCGGACGCGGGCGCTGCTCGGGGCTCCCGCGGCTGGTTCTCCTCCGGGGCAGTCGGCTGGAGGGCAGGGGCTGCCCACCGGCAAGGCGCGGGCTTCCCTCAGCAACGCGCCCGCCGGGCGCCGCCAACGCTCTTCCCCTCAGCAGCCGCCGCCATTTTGCTGGCGACCTCTGACCCCGGGCGGTTGAAAGGTCACAGATCTTTTAACGGAGCTTGCTTTCTTTAAGACTAAAAATTCTTTTGGGCTTTTTTTTTTTTCAGAAAGGTGATTTGCCGATATCAGAGGCAGTCATAGGCAATATAGAAAAAAAAAAAAATCCAAGATATTCCAAAAGTTATACACAGGTCCCGGTCACGGACTCGTGCGCATGCGCCCTCCCGGCCGCCAGCGCGGGCGCGAGGGCGGGGCCTGAGGGCGGCGGGAAGCGGGGATCCGGGGCGGGGGCTGCCGCTCACTGGTGCGGCGGAGCAGCCTTTCGGTTCCCGGTTACAGCCCGGGTTCGACGCTAAGCGCAGCCGTGCCCACGGCTGCCCGCCTCCCCGTTGATGGGGTTCCCGGCGGACAGGGGATCGCCAACCCGGGGAGGTCGCGGCCCTCACCTCACAGGTCGCCGCCGTAATGGCGGCTGTACCGCCGCTACACCCAGCGGGGGCCGCCCGCCGGCTGTGCCCACCACCGGCGGCTCACGCACCCCTCAGCCTCCCGCTGCCTGTGCCGGCCCTCGCAAAGCTCCCGTGGCTGACAAAACAGTTAAATCCACCTGGACTTACTCAGGGGTTGGTTACCAGAGAACACCCAACACGGGCTCACAGATGAATATTTGGGAATCAAAAAAGGGATTTCACACAGTAACGAGGCTGCTGGACATGTAGCACAGAGCCACAAAATGGACATGGGTCCAACGGCCTCTTCCGTCCCACCCTGAGGGTGCTGGGCAATGCCAATAGTTACAGCGTCAGGAGGACACAATATGAAGTTTCTTCATAACCTAGATTTCATAGACTCATAAATCATCAAATTCCAACCCCCTGCCATGGGCAGGGACACCTCCCACTAGACCAGGTTGCTCAAAGCCCCATCCAGCCTGGCCTTGAAGACTTTCAGGGATGGGGCAGCCACAGCTTCTCTGGACAACCTGTTCCAGTGTCTCACCACCCTCACATGAAAGAATCTCTCCTAGTATCTAATCTAAATCTACCCTCTCCCAGTTTGAAGCCATCAGCCCTCGTTTTATCATTACATGCCCTTGTANCAGGGTCACCTCCCACTAGACCAGGTTGCTCAAAGCCCCATCCAGCCTGGCCTTGAAGACTTTCAGGGATGGGGCAGCCACAGCTTCTCTGGACAACCTGTTCCAGTGTCTCACCACCCTCACATGAAAGAATCTCTCCTAGTATCTAATCTAAATCTACCCTCTCCCAGTTTGAAGCCATCAGCCCTCGTTTTATCATTACATGCCCTTGTAAAAAGTCCCTTCCCATCTTTCCTGTAGGCCCCCTTTAAGTACTTTAAAGGCAACAATAAGGTTGCCCTGGATCCTTCTCCCGGCTGAACAACCGCAGCTCCCTCAGCCTGTCCTCACAGGAGAGGTGCTCCAGCCCTCTGGATCATCAGTTTATTCTATTATAAGCAAGTTTTGATTCATCTATTTTATGTTAGAATAAATGCTTGCATTAAAAAAAAAACAAACTAGTAAAAGTTAGACCTTTCGGCATCAGCAGTTCTTGAAATTTAGAAAGAAGCATCTCATTTTCAATGTGTAACAAAACTAACTAGAAGTACTGTGAACATATAGAATGATTACACACGCAAAAATAATTTAGATAAACCTGATCCATTACCTAGGCATTACTATACAGCCCTACTCGTTTCACAAACAAAACCAGATGTAAATGTACCCTGTGGTATCACAGACTACAAGACTAGTAAGTGTCTTGTGTATTTCAACTAAGAAACCTTCTACCATGCAAGGGAAGTTCTTTCCAAGGCTTCCACATTCCTATTACCGCTGATGTCTCCGAGAGGGAGCCTTCTGCTGTTATTAAAAGGACCGCAGCTGTTGAGACCAGGCCGTGAACAAGGGAATTCCTCCCGGCAGGGCCCTTACACGCCAGCTGAGTCTGCACAACTGGGTCAGACCCCACACTTGTACAGCTCAGAGCTGTGGAGCGCAGGGGACTGATCTCGCATCAATGGGCAAAAATAAGCAGAGCTCAGGAAGTCATTTTTATTCAGGTTTTGACCTATAAAAAAATCCAAGGATGCACACATCCATCTTACGAGTTACATTCGAATCATAGTTTCTCTCCTCTCCTCACTCACCCTACATTCAGCACACTAGGAATTCCAAAGTTTTTCATATCTTACATCTCAGTTTCATGCAGCAAATGCTTTTTGTATATAAAAAAAAACAACCTGACAATCATTAAGTTTAAAAAAAAATTCTGAAAAGTGTCTAATATTAACTTTTGGTTCACTGACTAATGCAAACAATCGTTTTTAATGATTACACCGTTTCAATTTCAGGCATGCCACTTTATGACAGTATTATAAATATATCCTGTTTCACGCAGAACAATATTCCACCTAAGTTTTCAAGGCACAATGTCTATGTGCAGTTATTTCCTATTAAAAAAGTTTTAAAAAAATAATCATGTTACAAAGTTTTATAAGTTCTCTTTAAAAGCAAAGGCAGTCTTCTGTAAAACATTAATTCTACCACAGCTACATTCTAAAGGCACTTTATAGGAAGTTCATAACATAATGTTCAACTATTCTCTCATACCTTCACACTTGATTGCAATTTGGGTTTTTGTAATATTTAAGAGGCAATTCTGCCAAGCGTTGCAAGTGTCAAGAGCTCATGCCAATGTTATGCACAGAAATGACCATAAAAAGAATCATCTTCCAAAATTAAGACTAGTGTCATCTTAGTCCGGAATAACTTGTTCATGAGTCTGTCACAGTCTGCACCATTCAAGATGGCAACTCTGCAACGAAATCTTAAAGAATGCTCACTAATGGGCAAAACACTAAGCGTTCCATTTTGCTGTTGAAATCAATTCAATTGATTTAATTATTATCAGGGAGGTTTTAATTTTTAATGTCAGACCAGTTTATGGACAGCTAAAGTGTATTCAAGAAGTAGCTTGACTCCTGGCCTAACTGCAGGCACAAAGGAAAAGGAAGGGGGACAAAAGGGGGTGGGTTGCTGATGCTGTACTTTCTTAGAAGAGGCAGGTGCCCTCACATTCTATTTAGCTGAGTAAAAAACAAAACTCGTGCAAGAAGCTTAGCTCCTGAAATTCAAGAACAGTATAATACCAGTTGAGAAGTCCTTTCCCCAGAAGGCAGCAAGAAGCAACATTCACTGTTACCCCGTTCAGTATCCTCAGTTCTTAAAACAGTATTTGTTATGAGATGGGTCTTCTAGAATTATAAACTTTAACACCATTCTGCATTGAGGAGCGAGCATATTTTGTCAGAAGAGTACCAACCGTCTGCTTCTCTGCACACAGGTCTCTACAGAGGGAAGGAAGCAGATGACATGGACATTACAGATATTCCCATACACAATGAATCTGTAAAATACTTGTAAATACAGCAATAAAATGGATTAAGGGTATTGGGAGAAAAGAAAAAAAAAACAACAAAAAACTACTGTAACTGTTACATAATGCTTTAAATTACCTAAAGTTTAAGACTTTGCTTGACATTTAAGTAACAGGAAAAACTACATTGTTTACTTCAGAAACAAGGATTTGGGGTTGGGGGAATTAGTTGATTTTCATTATTACTGTTCCCTAAAGGGTCTCAAATCTAGCAAAATGGTTAGTTTTGAAATACTTTATTATATTACAGTAAATTTAGAGCCACTCATAAAGGTTTGATGCAGCTACTTCTGAGTTACCATCTGTATCTGCTCACACGTGCTTCCAGAGAGCACGGCAGCGTGTGTGTTAGCCACCAAAAGACAAAGGACGCAGTACAGGAAGCACTATTGCTCTATAGTTCTTGTGTTGTAAATAGTTTTATTATAAATGTCAGGAGGTTCATCCTTTGAGCTAAGTCTGCCTCAATCAAATAAGACACAGTTACCGACCATTTAAATTTAGGAGGATCAGCTTTTTAGACAAGTTTAAATCCAATGAATCCAGCTACAGTTCCCAGGGGTGGGGATTCTATTCATATACTTCATATTCACTTAAAATGGGGGGAGGCAATCATACCTGGTAAGAAGTCAGGTATGCAAAAAGGGGAGAATACAACACTAATTACATTTTAATAAAAAAGAAATATATCCTTACTGTATATAAGGGGTAATATCCTCTTCTGTCCACTTTTCCCGTATGCTGAATAAGCTGTTGAATCTTTCCTGATTGTCTTCAGGTAAGTCTTCTACTTTTAGCAGAAAGATGGTCTCTGGCCTTGAGGTTTTATCCACAAGAGCCAAGCCCTGTAGATCAGCATCAGAGAGAAAGTGTTAAATAGAGACAAAACAATAAATTTTCTCCTTTTTGGCAGTAACCCATACAAGTTGCCCTTCGCACCTCCAAAGCCACCAAAAACTGCACTACCAGAGGCAAAGTGAAAAAGTATCATTAAGTTGCTCTTTTTCCAGGCAGTTTTTATCATCTGACAGAAATAACACAATCAATCCCCATTAATCAATAAAATCTACATATGACACAAGTCAGTTAACAGCCCACCCCTGGAAGAATCCATGCCTCTTTATGTTTTTACCTTAAGCTGATCAAGCCTTGCTGTCATCCCTTCAGGGACACTTTGTTGCCAGACTTCTTGGAACTCTGATAGATTGAATTTAACTGCATTTTGCAAAAGTATCTGTGCTATAGCTCTGCATATTTTATCTTCATGCATTTCAAAGTAAACCTCCCCTGCTGAGAAATAAAAAAAACAGTGTGTCTTAGGTTCTTGCTTTTTGATAAAAGAACAGAGAACAGCCTCTTATTTCCATCCTATTCTACAGTTTTCTACGAATCAAGTATCCTGTTTTTTCTTTTCCTCGGGGAGTAACCCGACTTGGTATTACTTTGGATATATGATGGTATCTTCTCATTCTCAAAAACAAATTAAGCAGCATATTGTGTGTGCGCAGCACTGTCCGAGCTACGGTATTCATTCATATCAAGACATTTATTTCCCCCCATCTTTTCCCCTTTCACAGTAACACTGTTTCTCCTACAGCTTTCATTCCTATTTCTGAATGGTTTGTATTAAAGTGTTTGCTGTCTGCGGCTGAACAATCAAACAAAACCTTCACTTCCTTAATCATCCTTGTAATATGAGATGATGAAGGGAATAATGAGAATTTGTTTTCTTTCACACTGACTTGGCTAAAATTCTCTGAACAATGCCAAGCATAAACACTTCCTTCCACTTTTTCAGTCATCTGAGCTTCCTGCAATTCAAACTTGTGCCTTGTGCAACCTGCCTAAATATTCCAAGTAGTATTGTATGGACTTCAGTCTAATAGTGGGACTCCAGTCTAATGGTAGGACTATTGTATTAGTCAATACAATCTATGGATACTGTGTCACAGTTCAGGGGACCAAAGGCAGACATCTCCTTCAGGCAAGCTGAATTCAGGGAGATCTACATGCCACCGACTATTCACGACAGCACAATTAATTGCTTAAACACACGCTATCCCAGACCTTCCAAGATATTCCATCTAAACTTTACAAGTAATCTGTCTTTAGTCACAAAATTATGGCTTGTAGACATCTAATAAATCACTTCAGGTACCTCTGATAGCTCCTGATTTTCCCATCTTATACAGTTTAATAGTCCTTTTTCCTATGAAACTTTCGCTAACAATTTTACTGATTTTTAGCTCACTGTTTCCTCCCTCCTTTTACTGGCATTGCACCAAATTCATTTGTTTGTGCCAAGCTCACAAAAATCTGCATTTACTCATGAATAACTGTTTCCTTTATGCAAAATTAAAACATGCATGCTTTCCCAAACTTACCATCATCAAGGTATTTCCTTCCATAGCTTAAAAGAATATGTTCTATCATCTCTCTGAGAAGAAAAAAATCAGAAATCAAGTTTCAAAATTGTGGATTAGGACATTACAGAAACAGTTACCAAGAAGATGAAGTAACCAGTAAAGCAAAAAAATCAAGAATGGAGGATGGGACACATCTTCATGGCTGAAATGAACAAATTGGTTACTTAGAAGTAAGTTAAACGAGGAGGAAAAAGAATGAAAAGGACAGATGGGAGTTAATTCAGCACGATATGCCCCAAAGTCTCTTCCACTTTCTAGTTATAACAAGCAAAGACTAAAAGGTGTAAGGAGAATTAAGGAGAAGAGACTCTCGTCACTTCTTTCCAACGAGAAGTGATGCAAGTCACAAATTCAGGAGTTAATTATCCCTTACTGAACAGCAGGCACTTTTCTAGACTCCTGGCATAAATTTACAGCCTAACTGCAGACATGAATCCTAAAGCAAGATTTCTTTTGAGCCAAAGCCAAATAAATGGAAAATGCCACTTATTGTAAACTGAAGACCTTATCTGAACGATAACTTGAAATTATTTCACGACTCCAAATGGCAATACAATGAACTCAGCTTTTGAGATCTGAATTAAGTATTATACCGAAAATAGATCACGATTTCAGACATTACACAAGAGGCAAACCAAACATTTTTGGCTATTTGTAGCTTCAGAATAAATATTTCAAGATGGTCAGAGGAAGTTACGGCTTAAGTAGATGCTACTTCATTTACAATTCAGCAGCAATGTTTATACTATTGAATCAATGGAAATGTTACCTATAGACACTAAAATCAGTTTACTAACCTGTCTGTCTAGAGCACTAATGCTCTTATATATTTTAGAGCCAAAGAACATGTAACATTAACAACACAGTAACTGGAATCTAGAGTTATAAGACTATAATTCTAATAAATAATTAATAATGATTGCAATTAGTAATAGTTAATAATGACTGTAGACAATTTTCAGCACTAAAAGTAATTGCTTACGTGGGCTCTAAAGATCCAAGTTCCTCAAGGCAGCTACGTAAGGGAACCTTACTTAAAGACCAGGACTCTGAGTCTATAAGTTGAGTCACGTGATTCAAGAGCTTCATCTCATAGTCAAATTCTAGAATTCGCCAGTATCCTGCCAAACAGAAAACCACAAGACAGTGGAAAACATTAACACCTTAATGCTATTCCTCTGAATATACATTACAGGAGTCTGGACATAAGGTCACACCTTTACAAAGTACAGCAACAGCATTCTGCCCTTTTCAAGATTAAAATTGAGAAAAAGAACAGAATAGTAAGAGCGGATGTAAAGGAGAAACAACATTATCTCAATTATTGACAACTGCTTATGTAGATTAACTGCCATGGATACAATAACACTACAGATCCCATCTAAAGATGAATGAGATCTGGAAAAACTAGTAATTAATTCAGGCACAGAACTGCCTAAACAAAACTGACTGCACTGTCCCTGCAAAGTGGCAGTTCAGGTCCAGCCAAGTCTGCAGAATTCCAGATCTGATACAACAGTGCTGTGCAGCTGTAAACAACAAGGAAAGTCATCAGTGAGCTCCTAATGGATGGTATAGAGAAGACAGAGCAGAAGTCTTCCCAGTGGTGCTCAGTGATGGGACAGGAGGCAACAAGCACAATTTGCAACATGGGAAGTCCCAGCTGGTTATTAGAATTTTTTCCCCTTGCAGATAGTCAAACACTGGAACAGCCTGGACAAGAGGTTGTGCAATCCCCATCCTTGGAAACGCTCAGAACTCAACCAACCAAGACTCTGAGCAGCCAACACCAAGTTCTAAACCAGGGCTTTGGATCCCATAACTACCAGAACTCAGTTCTGCCCTGTACTATTCTATGACTCTGACACCTGGTGTCCAGGTAAGGGTTTGGGCTTGGCCAAGTAAAGGATGAGTAGGACCTGTTCCAAGGTAAGGCACTTGCTCCAGCCTTGCCTCACACAGTACGAAGACTTCTGAGATAAACCCAGTCTGGGAGGAAGAAAGGACTATGAAAGGGCTGAGGTTACCCAAGGATCAGCTGGTTTTGCCTCTAGAACTGCAGAATGCAGCACCCATTCATCCATGAAGATGGCAACCAGCCAACAAATACTCGTGCTATGGGTCGGAAACTCTGATGCCAGTGTTTGTAGAAGCAAAGAAGTAATTAACCTGGAAAGAGCTAAACTGGTTGATGCCTGCTGTTTTAACTTTTTGATCAGCTTCACAGCAGCAAAGGATATAGAAAGTACAGAAGCAGATCTTAGTACTTTGAAGTAACTTGCACCTTGAAAGACGAGGATGTCGAACGGGCCTTAGAAAAAGGAGACAAATACTTTTTTGGGAAAAAAAGCAGGGTTATTTCCCTATTAGGCAATAATATTCTTCAGAGATTAATACCTTCAATTTTGCAGGCATTTATAACCTGCAATTGATGCAGTATTTCTTCTTCACTTGCTTGAATCAGACTTAACAAATCTTCTGTTGTATACTGCAACAAGGGAGAAAAAGAAGGAAATAAAACAGGTTGTCCTTACTCCTCATTTGCTTCAGCAAGCACGCTAAATGCATTATAAGATATAACGACAGACAGACTTAGAAAATCTATTTTTTTTCCCCAGACTCTGAATTTCCTAAGGTTTACCACACTCTCTGAAACCTTTCCTGTAACTTACAACATTTTCTCAAAGAGTTATTCAATATAAAAACCAGTCTAACTACAGGGAAGTCTTTGCGCCATGCGTAAATAATATACCTGTATTCCCAGGATGTCAAACTAGCACAAGTAGGCATCATTAGTACAGTATCACAACAAGAATGAAGAGCAAATGTGTTCTGTCTTTCCTAAATCACGTATTTTAATCTGTGACATTCAAAGAAAAGCAAAACAAGAATCACTTATCATTTTTGGATAGAAGTTAGAACTCCAGCGTAGTACCTCCAGTGAGGGCAAGCCTCCTCCAGCATGACCTCAACAGTTACATGTTGTGTTTTGGTGCCTGCTAACCAACTAACAGACACATAGCACAGACCCAGCCACAGTACATACAGCTCCCTGCAGAACAGG
Organism: Tringa tobata; assembly: GCA_033628505.1. Lineage (NCBI taxonomy): Eukaryota > Metazoa > Chordata > Aves > Charadriiformes > Scolopacidae > Tringa > Tringa tobata. The sequence goes on from JAHREE010000563.1 coordinate 15,370,642, forward strand.
TACCTGGTGAGATGGGAGGATGCTGTGGCTACTGTGGCAAAGATTTAGGAGATACAGGAGGAACAGAAGGTATCATGAGGAGTGAAGTAAAGGGAAGGAACACCAGACTTAAATCCATAGGAAGTAGGGCTTCATCAGTTCCTTTATTCACCTTACAGCCTTTTAAATCAACACTATTATTAGAGTTTTGCTGATTATACCATATTTCGTATCAGAAAAGAAAAAAAATTGGATTAAGTCCCTATTAGACTATGGGATCACAAATGGAACAGACCAACACTAATTTTGTAACATCCATATGTTAAAAAAGCATTTAATAAATACAGAAAAGTCTCTGTTTCCTGCTTTGCCATTCCTATTAGACAGTATGCTGAAACATCATCAGGCTAAGCAGCACTGAACTCGCATCAGTATTTCAGTAAATGATGACCATATTATACAGTACTTTAAAAAACACTGCTAGCAATTTAAAGCTAATATATCCCCGCATCCGTACGCAAGTGTGTTTGCAAGTAAGATACTGCCATTCAGATAAGACCCTGGACAGCAGCCCTTGCCATTTGTTCCCTCTGAGGCCTGGTCAGCACTCCAACAGCCCTTTTAAGAAATGACTGCTCTGAGCTATGATGCTTTTATCAGCGACATCACCCTTGCAAACATAAAATGAAATGGATTGACTTGCATCTTATCCTTATCTGGAAATTGCTGGTATGGACAAGAAAAATATTAAATACATTAACTCAGATGTATTCAATCATTTTAATATGCCTTGCCATCTCACTATAAAATCCAGGATTTTAATTTGGTGCATCCTAAGCAAGCTGTATACTAGCCTGTTTTTAAGTTTTTCTGTAGTTTGTTAAATCACATCACTATGCATCAAACTTCCTTACAGTAACTCCTTATAGTTCTTATGGTATATAAACCATGGGACGTTTACAGTAAGCTACCAGAACTCAGTAATTTGTTTTCAAACAGATTAAAGATGGCTTATTTGTTGCACCCAATAAATATTAAGTGTAAGCAAACAACACAGCAAAAATTTTGACTATATACGTATTGCTTGGGATTCCAGTGAGAATTAGACTCATAAGAAAAAGAGCTTTCCCATGGAGTGCTTTCAGACTTAAGTTCCACCAGTAGCATAGCTAAGATTCATCTACATTTATGAGATACATCTACTAGTTCTCCAGTAAGCCGATACATGAAACATTCTCCTTCAAAACAGATGGAGAAGATCAGTCCTCAAACTGGGCACTAATGTTTGCTGAGACATAGACATCTTTTTATAAGATTCATTTAATATTATCAGTAAGTACTATTGCATATGACATCTTTTTGTGTTGCTAGCCTTTGTCAATACTTATAACTTCCAGACAATTTAAACGCTTTTCCCTCTGCACCCCTTATTTTGCTGCTATGTCCTTCTATACCTAGACGAAAATAGGTAGGAAAAATGAAAGGGGAAAGAGCCAATGCTGGGGGAAAGACTCTGAAACAGATCAGAAATTAGACTGTTAATCACCCAGAGAGGGGCAGCTTTTTCCTCGAAGGGAGAAAAGTAGCATCTGTGTTTCTACTTGCAAGCACACACAGATGGTTTGTTAGTATCAGCTTCAGCAAAGCCTCAGCGTAAAACACTTTGGAGCAACTGTTTGTTTTTTGAAGTCAAAAGGAAAACCCAAACTAACAATACTCCAGGATTTTTATAAGCCTTTTAGCTGAGATCATATGCTGCACAGTCTAGATCTCTCCATTAGTAATTAGATCCTCTTTTTACTAAAAAAAGGTCACTTACACATGCTACTCGGTGGAAGTCATAATAATTACCAACTTGTTTAGAATAGCAAGCTTAAAAAATTAACTCAAAACAGCACTCTGGAACATGGGAGCAAAGGTATTTTTCTAGTTAAAAATGTGTATTCACTTCAATTTGCCCATTATCAATTACACGAAAATCATTTACATAGCTGACTTACCTTTGAAAATGTCAAAGTCTGATCTTTATGACTATCTGGCCCTTCATATGGATCTTCCATTAAAAGCTTTCTCAGTTTCTTCAGTTTAGGTCGGCATCTTCTTAATTCCCAGTAGTTATTGGAGAAGCCAGCAATCTACAAGAAAAAACAGTGACTCTTAAAACATTTTAATCTACCGTAGAGGCAGAACAGGCTCCAGGTTTGTGACTCCTGACCCAACCACTAGCCCCTTGTAGAAGTCTTACCCAAATTCTAATTAAGAGAAAGCTCTCAGTTTTTAATCTAACTATTCCGTAGCTTGCTTGGCAAAAAATTCAGGTAAACACTAATTTCCTGATAAACTTTTAAGCTTTTTTTTCTCCTCCATATCAAAGAGCATTTATGCAAGTGTTGGATTTTTTTTTTCTGCCAAGTTCTTTTCTGAACAATTTGGTAATGAACAAGAAGGTACTCTGCATAGAAAAGAGAGTAATTCTGATTTACAAACCAAAGCTCATAACTGGAGCTGGTCTGTGTGACGTGAATAAAATGGCAGATGCTCTGGCTATGAGTATTACCCTTGCAAGTGGTACAAAGAGCAACACCAAGACTGCAGAAGAAAGGTAGTTAAATTAAAAAAAAAAAAGAAAAAAAAAGCCTGAGTAAACATAGTATCTTATGCTATGTTTCACAATTTGCAGTGTCAATACACCACATAATGTTTTTGAAAACATTAAGAAAGCTCTTAGAAAGAAAACTCTACAAATAATTCCTCAGCAAAATTGCATTTATGTTATGCTGACGTGTGTGACTTCAGAGGGCTAGTGAGATCATTAAACATAACCAAAAAGAATATGGAATAATATTACTTTCTCATTAATCTCTTTTGTTTGAATTAACTTTATCTATTAGCTGAACTGCTGACTTCACAGAAGAAATTATGTTGGTTTGATTATGTTCACCTAAGGACAACCAGGATTAGTCCTCAATGATGTCACTATAGCCATTACAGCAAATAATGACTTAATAATAACATTTGCCTAACTATTTTTAGTAAAATTTTATTAACTACGCTTCAGAAGAGTAGAGAATTTTAGAGTAGAAAACTCTAACATCATTCACTCCAACAAATCTTTCCAGATGCTAGTTGAATAAATCACCTTGGAATATATTCCTATATTTAAAAAAAATACATATATTCAGGCACGACATGGTATAATCTACCTTTTGGCTAAAGCACTCCTAAGAATCAATTTGCAAACAGCTTATTTTAAAAATAGTTGCTAACGCTGACAAATTAGATTTTCTTTGAAAGCTTTTAATACCTACCACAAGTAATTGCCATCCACTGAAAATAAACTGAAGTTTTAACTTCTTAGAAACAATAATTATCATACATTATGGATAAAGTTCAGTCGCCTAAAGAAGGGCCCTAGAGCCATTTTGGATACCCTAAGGTATAACATGCCCCCTGTGTATAAAGCGTATTTATAAAGGTATCCTTCTGGGGCTGTTCAATATACAAAGAACCTACAGGACACTCACGTCCTTCTGGAGTGGCAGCTTGAAGCTAGACCAATACCACAAGGCATCTAAAATGGCATAAGTAGCCTATGTTTAGGCAACTGAATCTCAGCCGGGTTTCACATAAGCATCTTGGATAAAATACAAGAAATTATAGAGAATACAAAAGGAGAGAATTAAAGGAAACAAACGAAAACCCAGAGAGACATACCTGTGAATGAATAATATCACAAGATGCTTGATCTGAATTCAGCTGTTCTGGAGTTTTGCAACCAGGAATAAACAGCAACATATTTGAGGTATCTGCTATTTTCATGTCGTAGGTTTTATCTTTGCTGCACAAGACTGCTTGTTCATCCTTTTCACCACGGATTACCAGGCTGAAAAAGAAAATAACACAAAAATAAAGTTGTATTTTTACCTCTTTTTCAGGATGAACAGCTATTAAACTTGTATGATATTTTTTCACATTTATACACTGGTTAAGAAATTACAAACCACAGTTTTATTTGTTAGCAGCAGTCACAGTATACCAAAATATAAAGACGTAATTGTCAATTAATCTAAAATATATATCTGTTCATCTAAATATATGCTTTTCCTCTCCTTTTTCAGTTTTCCCCCTCTGAAAGACAAATATTCAAGGTGTTTATGCAGATCACATTCAAACCTCCTCACCTGCCTTTTCACACAAAAGCCCCTAAAACATCAATTAGGTGATGCTTAAAGCCTGAACTAGTTCACTAATCTTAGAAATTAGATTACAACTAGAATTGTTCTTTAATAACATGTCTTAATTGGGTCAGCCCTGAAGCAGTTAGGCAGTTGGACTAGATGATCATTGTAGGTCCCTTCCAACTGAAATAGCGTATTTTACTTTTAACAAAGACTGAAACTGGCCCATTGTGAAATGAGCAAACAGAAATTGTGTCTGTTGTGCAGCATCCTTCAGATGATTCCCTCTCAAAAACATACGCATCTTCTTGCAAGTAATTACAAGCAGGAAAGAAAAACATCTTTCAGAGCATTTCAGTACAAAGAATTAATGCAAACCCCTCCTTTTAAGCTCACACACTTGATTAAGTACACATTCTTAGTGAGGACATGATAACACCAAAGCAGGATGACAACAGGGGAACATTCAGCTCCTCCCAGGCTACACTAAATTAAGTGCTCAGATTAAATTAAATCAAACCGTTCATCTTGCTTCCAAAAGCTCGCATGCATCAACAAAGTTCAGCTGTGCCCCAAGTGGTCCTCAGCATGGCTCAGGCCTCTAACCAATGACACTATCAATATTGCACTGACTATGAACAGGCTTAATAAAATACATATCTGAGAATGATTTTCTTTAGAGGGTGTTCTAATGTTGGTGTTATATAATTTTAAACATTTTTATTATGTCACTAGCATTGCAGCAAATAAATTTTAAAACAGTATCAAAAGCATATCCAGAATCTGCTCTTGAATCAGTTAGATGTCCTACCAAATGCCTATGGCTAATACTGTACGTCCTTTGCTGTCCTGTCTGTCTAACTTGTAGGGACCCTGCCATCCACCCGACCTCAAGAGCTCCAGTAGGAACATCTGAAAATCAGTGGGATTTTTTTGAAGACATAATGTCCTTTCCTAAACCCAAATTTTTAGCCATCTATCTTCCCATGCCCAGCAAGAATCTCTCCTCAGTTTTGGTCTCCTCAGAAGCAATTATTCTATATTAAAAA
>JAHREE010000563.1:15380185-15391799 GCA_033628505.1 Tringa tobata
ACCAAATGACCCGGACAAGAAGGTTGTACCACATTCATGTTGGAACCAGAAGCAGGAGCTGGTGGGATGGAGCTGCCTCGGCTCAGTACCCACCCAGCAGAGAGCAACTGCTGTTACATGTGACTAAGTCAAGCATCTTCTGCCTTCAGAAGGTCCTATGCCAGAGCGGCGCCAGTGAGGCAATTGCCCTTGAAGAAAACTAACTGAGGTAATGAGGCAGTTACCTCTATCACATGTGCAGTGTGTTTTTCAAAGACTCGGCCATCTATCATATTTCATGTTTTATTTCAGTTATTGGAAGGTGGAAGTACAGTCACTGTGTACACAGGAAACCTGAGACACTCTGACTAGTTTCTACTGATGTGTTGGTGCAAACTGACATGTATACAGCCTTATTTGAGACTGCTACATTTTGCTTTAATGTAAATCTGTTCCTGCACACCTCTAAAGTAAACCAGAAAATCACTGTTTTACCAAGTAAATGCTCACACAGTCACTAACTGTTTAAATAGCAGCTTAATTATGCTGGTTTTAATTTATAATTTGTCCAATTTTCAAATGACCTTGCGTACCTGCTTCTACTCCTTTCTCCTTTTCATTCTGTGGAATAAAAAAAAAGATTCTGATATAGCCAAAAAACTGAATCCAATGCATGAACTCACGGAGTTTGTATCTTATGTGACAAAAACCCAATGGGAAGAAAATCACTGAATGTTTTTGAGGAGTTGGCATTGATCTGTGGTCAGGAACATTTGTACTAGTTATTTATTTTTCCAGCCAGTTTTATTTATCTTAGTAGCTCTGGTTGTAAATGCTTGTTTTCTTGTTTCCTAAGGAGCTAAAACGTTTATGCTTCTCTGCCTGTCCCTCACTTACCACTCTGGAAGTTGCTGTTCAAGTTCAGACAAATTCAGCAGGCAAAGTTCTTAAGAAGTTTTGTGGAAATCAGTGTCTGGACAATATATTGGAGCCCCTGCTTAGGGGAAAGCAGCTCTGATCCATTCTGAGAGGCAGCAGCCAACTGTCCTGTGAACAAAATCACGGACATAAACCTGTAGGAAACATTTCTCATTTTTCAGGAAGCAACTTGCATTATGCTTCTGTTTTCCATGAGAATGCTCTAGAGCAGTGACCTAAGTGACAGAAACTGGCTTGTGTAGGAACTCAGGGAGTTAGTTTCTTGAAATACAGGTGAATCATGTAATGAATTTGGATTGCAGAGAAAATGAGGAGATGCTGAATTCAATGTCACTGTCAATTTATAAGGAAATGCATGCTATGGTAAAGGAACTTGCTGGGATCCTAAAATTATTTTATAATGATACTGTGGGATTATTTATTTGCTCTGGAGTTGCTGTATCATAAAAGAGTGGTGGTTTCACTTTGAGCTGGTATGATGGACTGAAACTGTCAGGGTTCAGGAGCGTGTAACATCCTGGTACAAGCAGAGGTGAAAGTCTCCTTTAGCAGAATGGAAGAAAGACTTGAGGAAGCAATTAATTCAGCCATCCCAACTTAACTGGTCACCAACTGAAGTCAGTCCCCCCAAGTGCACGTGAGGCTTTAAGTGACTGCTGTGAGTGTACAGCTGAGAGGTACTCCTCCTGTGACAGGTCTCAGTATAAGGGAGAAGTAGACTGAACCACTAAATAGCCTGTATCCTCAGCTGGGCTGGGGAGGGGAGGTGGGAATGAAGTCAAATCTCAAGCAAGATAAGCTTTGGTGTAGTTTTTCAGTTGACTAACGTTAATGGAAATTAGTGTTAGCAGAATCTGGGTGACTAACGTTGAGTGAAGTTAGCAAAACAGAAAATGGATTGTTGAGGATTATTAGATTCTTGCCTTTGATGTTCCTGGCCCTGTGTAATGTTTCCCAGGACTCAAACATCAAGGATGCGAACAGCAAAATAAATGAAGGGCAGCTGTGACAAATCAAAGAAAGGAAATTCAAATAACTCCAAAGCTCCACAAAGACATAAAACAATGAACCGCAAGATAACATAACATAACATATGTTACAACAGTGCACATGACCAGTGTCAGGCTCTAGCCATCAGGCAGCACATCAGGAGGATGACTTCCCAGGTGTGATTTCAGTTCAAATGCTTGGGACCTCTACAGTAAGATGCAGTGAGAAACCTGGGCTACATGAAATGGGGTGTTTAAATGTCAAAGAAAGATGTAGGCAGTAGAAACTTTTGAATGTCCTTCAAAGCACAACCTAGGTAGCTGTGAAAATAAAAAAATAATAAAGACATCACTGGAAAAACTGGAACAGCACCAAAATCGAGTACCCTGACATGTTACCAGCCTGGTGATAATTACACAATTCACAGTTACAGTTCTTGGAGTTTATTCCACAAGAGAAGCTCAATTTAATTAAAGCCTCACAAAACTTAGTTCAAGGATTTATTTTTTCAGCTGAAATGCCATCTGCAGTATTTAAAATTAGCATATATGTTATATTTTCACTCATTAAATGACATTTTTTCATTGTCTAGAAATACCCGTCAGTGGATGTGCCCCTTGTGTTTCAACACAGACCCCGTGGCCGTGGCAGCTGGACCTGAAGGTGTGACCGGAGTTAGAGCACAAGAGCTCTGAATGTCATTTCAGCACATCACACTCCTGTGAGACACTGGGAGAATAATTGTCTACCATGAATGTGCTACATTTCCTTCCTAGGTAAACAAGAGAAAAAACCCCAAAACAACAACCCCAAACAAAAAACAGAAAACATAATTGTGCCATTGTATAAATCCATGGTGCAGACATAGCTTGAATAATGATTTTCTAGTCTGTCTCAAATGTAAGAAATGGGGAATACCCCTGAAATGGACATAAAATTATGGATAACAGGAGAGAAGACATTTCTATGGAACACATTGTGGAACTTGTGACATGTGGTATAAGTCAAAATGAGTGCGATCCACAGCAGAGTTAGACAAATTCATAAAGGTTATACGTGCTTGTTTCTGTTAATCACAATGTTCAGGTTTTAGTCATAACTCAGGACCATAAATGAACTCAGATCCTCGAAATCACCAGAGCACATGTTCTTCTGCTCACCATTGGGGTTGATTATTGATTTACACACATTTTTACTTTTTTTGAAGATTCTTTTTTTAATGAATAGCTAAAATCGCAAAGCAGTGACTTGCATATTCTATGTTCCAGACATAGCTTTATTTGTATTATCACGTCCCAGTTAAACTATCATACCTGATGATGTCAACCAGCAAAGCACCACAAAGCAGAAGATAATGAGTCCACGACTCAAACAGGGAAAATTTCAGCCAATTAGTAGAATAAGCAGATAGCTCATTGCTACCTCAGATAAGTGCTGTCTTGTCATTCTTAATAAGCCAACAGGGAGATGCAAAACAGTTATATTCAAATTAGGAGAAAATAAACAGTTGTAACCAAACGTAAATATTTGTGAAAACTCCACAATAGCTTGGAGTATCTCAGTGACATGAAATTGGTTCTGTGCTGGAAACAGTGGAGAAGAAACACTTGAGCACAAAAGTGGAGATCACGTGCCAAAATAGCGGGGGCACAAACACCATCAACACAGTTAGGAAATGACTTGAAGAATTTCACAGCTGTGACAAACAAGAACCCAGATGCCCAATGTTTATGAGACAACCAGCACTTAGATACTTATTTCGTTGTTTCATCATTTCTCTGCAAGGACAGCATATGTGATTGCAAACAAAGCCGGAGGATCAGTTGTGCCACACTGATGTTGTTCAAGATAAGGTGGAGTAAAACCTGAATGTAAGCTGGTGTCCAGTTTACATTCATAGCTTCCCCAGTCTCAGCCAGTCAGCCAGGACATTCTGAGCTACAGAGTAAGTGTAAATGCTGGTGCGCTCGGTGGGAAGGTGCTATGATTTCTTTTAACCTTGGCATGAAGGAGCAGGACATTTTTTTCAAGAATATGTTAATTATAGGGACTTTTTAGATTTAGAGAATATGACAGGCGTGCATGTCATTTAATGCATGAGTGCACTATGAAAATCTTTTGCTCCATTTGCATTTTCTAGACAGATCTCCAGAGCGCTTCTACCACAAAAAAATTGTAATTCAGACTCAGCTGATTTTGCTAGCTGGTAAAATTAACAGCAGTACTTTACTACAGGCCCTAAAATTTAATCTGCTGCTGGAATTATTTGAAACAGTGTTATCAGTAGTACCTAGGAGATAAATGTCTATAGATAAATGGAATTAAATGTAATTTTTAAAGTAGAGGAGTGTTAAATTATAGTTGTTTCTCTTGTTTCTGCTTGTAGGGTCTTCTAGTCTCACCCTTGTTCATGTTGAATAATGAGATCTCAGGCTGGACCCATTGAAGAATTAATCAGTTGGCTCAATTTTGTCATTCTCAGCTTTCCTGCTGGCACTGAAATGTTAGATGAGTAGGCTGTCCAGTTCCCATCCTGCTCCCCGATATACCTAGGAGTCCTTCTAGACCCATGTCCTTCCTCGTCTCAAACCATCTGCCTAACATGACAGTGGAAAAAACTCTGCAGACATCTCAGCAAGAAACACTTTGACCTGAAGACTTCCATCAGCCTCCCTCATCAGGTATTACCAGGGCCTATCCCTAAAGTATGAATGTTCCTATGTCAATTTTTGATGGTTTTTTTCTGTATAGATCCTAGCCATCTGTAGGATTTTTTCTCCTGCTGCTGAATGCTGGAGCTTGTCACGAGGCCAAACATTTTTCCATTGTGATCACTGTGTCAAGGAGTAGCTGGAATTTTTTTCTTACAACTCTGAGTAATGATTAGTAGTGAGTATATCACACGGGATAGCAGTGTCTTGAGATGCTGAACAATTTGACATCATGTGGTAAGCTATAACCAGGACAACAGAAGTAACTTTCCATTCATCGGATGTTTTGGCCTCCCAGATCTCCAGTTACTCTTGACTCAGAAAATAAATTAATTGGTCATACAGTTAGTAGAGATCCTTGTCCTCTCATCTTCTCCCCTCTAGGTGTTGGAGACTGGGTCGTCAGCTTTGGCATGGACCTTTCCTAACAGAATTGCCTTTCCCCAGGAAGTTGTTGGGTAAGTGGATGATGAGGCTGCTCCCATCATGGACTGCTTCAGAAGAGATGCTGTGTGAGGCCTGAGGGGACATACTGCCCTTCAAGCACTCTTTGGAGACCCAAATGAGTCTTTCCCCCCAGATTTAATGATTTGAATGAGAGAAACGTCAAAGGCAATTAAGAGGCATAGAAATCTTTAATTAAAAATTCAGTGCAAGTTCCATTCCTGGGGGAGTGGGCTCTGGAATCTGCCTGCCAAATTGGGTGACAGGAAAAGGACAGGTGTAGCCGATCCTGTTCCATGGTGGGGATGTTCAGTAAGTGGGTCTCCTGAGATACTGCCAGGCCAGTTTTCTATACTGACATCTTTAAGAGTGACAATTTGGAGGGCTCCTCTCCAGAGAGAGGAGTCAATGCAGATGGAGAGGAAAGGACTCATCTCTCTGCTGGTTGCTGTGGAGACAGGCAGCATCCCCCTGTGAAGACAGTGTAACACAGAGGGGAAAAGCTCTGAGGGACATCACAAAGACAATTTATATCTTCCACCTCCTACCGCAGCCTGGCTGTGTTGCTGCTGTCTTCATTCCAGCTTCTCTTTCCTTCTTAATTGTCTCCCCCTCTTTTCTTCAGCTCAAATCTCCCTTCTTTTCTTAGGAGGGACTCTCTTCTCCTCATTCCTTTTCTGTTCACAGCTCTTTCCTCTACCTTTTTATCCTCATTTCACCCCTCTTCCCTGGGTGAACGCCCCTTGGGGAAGTTTTCTTCCCAGACACAACTAGAGAATGATTTTGAATGGTTTTTTGTGTTTTTTTTTCTGCTGAGAAATTGAGAGTAGGACAGTCTTCTCACTACAGTTCAGCCTTTATCAATATTGTTACCAGTTTCTGTATTTCAAGAAACCCTTTCTTCTGAGAAAACCTTGCTGTTCTTCTTCATCCCAGTTTTGTCTGTTGGTGCCTACTTCCACCAGATCCTTTGGTACTCGTTTTCCCTGGTGCAGAGCTGCAGCAAAGCTCTGTCTCCATAAAGAATTCTGGTTCTCTGTAGCACCAAAAATACCTTCTCTTTGGTTCAATAAAGGGACTGGTCATACCTGATCGTTTTCAAATATCTCTGCACAATATGCTGATTTATTTTAGAAGCATGTTCTGCTGAGTTTTTCTCATTGTTTCAGCACTCCAAGAGATCTGTAAATATTTTAAGAACCCAGGAGGTCTCAGACAAACACTTCCTTGCAAAGCTCTTGCATAAAAGAAAATATTGACATATCTAATATTTTACTGGCTTTGATTTTTCATTTTGATTAGATTGGATAGTTATTTTTTTGTTCATTGTGGAGGGAAATTAATGATGGAGTCAAGTCTGTGTTTGTAATCCTGTGCAAAAGTTGTATTGTCTAAAGATTATTCTCTTATAAAATTACCGTTAGCCTCTTTTAACAGTCCTTTTCTTTTGTTGAGCATCAGTTCACAGTGATTTTCTATCAGGCATTTTCATACTTAAATTCTTGAAAGGACCACAGGGTGGCAGAGTGATTAAACACATATCTCCTGGAAACGGTTTATTTCACAGATGTAAACAGACCGCAGTTGGGCGAGCCAGAGTAGCTGCTGGTGGTGATTATCCCAGTGAAGCTGAGTGGTGCCATCAGTTTGTAGTGTTTCTGAAGTCTTGCAACCATGGTGGCATCATTGCAATGTCAGTTGGAGGAGCAGCTTCGCTGGCAGGGGTTCCTCAGCCATGGGATGTCTCTGAGTGTGGTGCAGCCTCACCTAACGACAGGATGTGATGTGGTTTAGCATGGAGACAACGCTGAAACCTCTGCTTTGTAGAGTACTGTTTGACAAAGACAGGTTTTCTTTATTACAAGCCTCATCAATCATAGGGGAGTATGATTCTGTACCTCATGGCAGCAGCTGTTTGGCATCCCCTCAAGCTGTTTGTCTGTTCTTTCCACCAGAACCACATACCCACAGCTAGGTGTGCACTGCGTGCTTGCACCCCCCCCCACCCCAAACCCTGGCTGTGCTGCTGGCTCTAGGGCACAGAGGAAGCAGCAACAGGTAGAAAAGGACTAGTAAGGAACAGTGTCTTAGGCTGAGCCTCAGCTCTTAGGTGTTGTCTCCCAAAGGAGGAAAAAAAAGAAGGCTCCTGAGTGGTGAGGGCTGGTTACAGCACAGGGTCAAATGGTTCAAGCCACAGAGGTTTAAGCAAACCTTTTGGATCTGGCAACCAGACATCAGAGCTCATTAACACAGATAGAGCTGGGGGCCAGCTTGAGAAGCTGGCTTTTACCACTTAGCTAGTAGGTGTTGTCTTCACACTTGAGATGTTGTTGAGAAAGCAGTGCCTTTCAGCTCTTAGTCACACTTCCCAGCCTATGCACTAAACTGAATATTACGAAAGCCCTGGACTACAACCTGGGCTAAACATATGATATAGACATAGCTCAAGCTGAATGACTTTATAATTGCTATCAGTTAAATGCAGTATAAAATAAAGAGAAAAAAATAAAAAAAGAACTACTGGAAATACATATGAAATCCTGAAAGATTAAGGTTTCTGCCAGTTTTTAAGGTGCTTTTTGACAGGTAAATTTATGATACTCAAAATTAGAAATTATTAAAAACTACTGAATATATGCAGAAAGATAAAATAGAAAATGTTCCATGTATAACAGATAAATAGAGGGACTTGAGTATATAGGGCAAATGGCATCACTGGCATTGGGTAGTGCAAAGGGCTGGTTTAGCAGACCATACTGTCAACTTGAGTTATTGGGTCTGCTGGTCTGATGTCAATTTCTGATCTTTTTTCTCATTGAAGCTGTTTGTTTCCATCAAATATTTATCCATTCACAGGAGCAAGCACTAAAACATGTAGCCATCTCCTGGCCATGCTTTAGCCACCAGTCTGCACAAGAACCTCACTATCTCTGGCCCAGTGAGTGTTTGAACATTTGACACAAAATGGAAAAGCTGAGTAAGGACAGGCTTAGAAAGCCCCTTTCAGATTTTCTCTGCCTATCTCAGGATAAAAATGCCTTTTTCTCTGCACTTCAGCTCACTATTATAATGATCACCAGGTCAGTGTCGCATGAAATGTGAGAATCTAAACAGATATGTGTTACACTGTAGTAATGAAATGTTGGACACGTGAAAAATTCCTCCTGTTCTCACTATGGTGGCTTTTGCAGGAACTTGGATGTTAGAATAGAAAAAGAGAAGTTTAAAACATACAATATTTTTTTTTTTGCTGAAAACTTACTAACTTTTCCTGTGGTTTATCACAAGACTAAAATTAGCTTGGCCAGATGCATTCAGTCCTTTGAATCACACAAGCTCTGATTCTTCTGTCCAGCAGACAACTTAAGTTGTTCGAACTTCAAGCAGCAAATGAGCAGTAATGAATGTAAACTATGCACTGCCAAGAATGGGAAACACTATTGTACGTAGCCTGAAACGAGGAGGAGAGACTGGACAATACCTGGTAGTTCCTCTGGTTCCCCTTGCCAGGCCCCTAATGCTAAGGAAGTGAACCAGTTGAAACACAAAGACCAGGGAGTTCTCTTTGCAAATAAGCATGGGGATATAGAAAAAAAGTCCCCACACTCATTTTCCACGAGTGTTGCAAGACCTGCGTAAATGAAAGGCCAACTTAAAAGCTGAAACCCTACTTGATATGTGTCTTCCTCAGTAAGAGGGAACAAGTATTTTTGAATCTGATGTTTACATAATGTTAGCTTTTATACAAAAGATGTCAGGAAAAGCCAAACTGTTAACCCATCGAACAGCTCACCTGCTAATGTCTTTTCTCCCTGAAGTGCTTCGCCATCTTTCGCATGAGGTGATCAATGCCTTAATGATTTGTCTGTCATTTTCCTGTTTAAAAAGCTCTAGTTATCCAAGCAAAGACAAACAATCTTATATGGGGCTCTGGAACAACGGTATAGGAGAAATGAGAAGTGCATACATGAATTTTTTCATGTGAATGTTGCATGCTAAAATAAGCTTGCAGAAAATTAATTAGTGAGACTACAGAATTAATTTATCAAATCTCAGATTAATTTATCGAGTCAAAACGTAGGCCACATGCAATATTCTTTAAAGCAGTGAAAGCAATATTTTTATTTCACTATGTAAACATTTAGAATTTTACCACTTGAGCATTTACTCAGGGAGATAAGAAAGTTTATACAAATTACTAGAATGTTTTCTAAAACCAGTACTCTAATACAATGTCCCTATTCATGCATGATGTTCCACAGAACGTCATGACCCTGGGGGTTCAAATGTGTAGCCTAATACCTTACTACATTCCAGAGAGCCTCCAGCAGCATCAGAAGTCACTGGAAGATACTTGAGCTTTACTCATACTTGTGGAACCGACTCTCCACCAGACCTATGTGGCTCTTCTTACTCTCTTGATGGTGTGGAGGGTGAGTTTTAAAGTGTCCCAGAGCTCTAGCTCCATGATCTGTCATGCTCTTGGCTGAGGAATGCCTTCCTCTTAGCTACCTTCACTTCCCTTAACTCCAGCCATCCTAAGGTAAAATGTCAAGTATATCCAAAATAGACACCAGCTCTTAAAATTGATCCTTTATTTATAAAAAAGAAATCAATCTGCTTCCCAGGGTTTATCTCAGGGGGATGTCTCTCTCTCGCTGTCAGGATTTCAGGCTCTGTACATGCTGTCCCACTTCTTAGAGGAGCATCTTAGTCTTGGTGGCCAGTCTCCCCTGGGAGGAAGGGTCAAGGAAATTTAATCTTTCAGTAGATCTTATATTCTATAGCAGTCTGTACCTTAAAAACAATCAAGCTACAAACATCTAAACAGGCTATTTTATGTAGCTCATTACTGGCTTTTGTCTGAAACATGACCCTTTAGGGTTATTTTAATTAACCATTTTTGGGTGACAGCAGGCTTGGAGTGACACAATTCCCTTCTCACAGGCACACTGTAACTGTAAGAAATTTCAGTGTGAACATGTGGAACAAATTACAAATGGAATATCAGTGCGCGAAGGCAAACGTGGCCATGTATAATTATTAAATAATTCAGTAGAGGAAGTTGTGCTGGCCTGCATTTCCCGAGGTGCAAGACTATGCAAGGGAAGATACACGTTTCAGGCTGCAGTTCCACAGCACCCTGAGTCAAGCCGACAGCTTGTCACTGCCCAAAGACAGCTTCTTCCCCCTTTTTCTCTCCCTCTTCCTCCTCTTTTGTTCCTGCTCCGAGCTGCCCAGGCCATGGCCCCTTGGTGCCAGATCTGGTGCTCGTTGGATGCTACAGCCACCTGCACAGCTCTGCCCACTAGCCCAGAAGAAGCTCTCCACTCCCTGGTACTCTTCTGCCTGTTCAGTAAACTGAATTGCAGCAAGCAGAGGTCCTGAAAGGGGGACAACTAGCAGAAGACATGTTGCAGATTGTGCTGTCAGAGCTGAGAATGGTGTATCCCCTTTTCGCAGTGGTGAATCAACCAAACCCAGGTGATGGAGCCGAGGCTTACCCAGAAATGGTCCGCAACGTACAATAACTGTCTCTTGAAATTGTCTTTCCTTCAGTCATGTGACAAAGTGCTTGATAAAAATTACTGTGTAAATTCTTTGTCCTAAACATAAGGTCAGATGAGATGGTTGTTTCAATTCCCTTTTTGTTTCCAGCTCTGTGAATCTGTACTTTGTATGTTTGCAGTATGAGTGCGATTAGAGGGTGTTTGCAAGTATTCAGATTAAATGCATGTCTTCTGAATTTACACCGAGCGAGCTCAAGCCGTCGTGATTGAGGTGTCCTCTCTCCCTGGCCTGTTCTGTGAATGAAATGAAGGCAGATTCTGTTTTTCTCCTTTGCCACCATGCATCTCTGGTGCTCTTTGAGACCTGCAAAGGTGCTCATTAAAACAACTATACTGAGTTGAACCAAAGGTCCACCTAGTCCAGTGGTCATCTCTGTGGCTGTAAACAGATGCGTAGGGAATAGCAAGGAAAGCGTATACGAAACTTCTCGCAAGTGCTTGCCTGGCTTCCAATTATTTTTAGCAGGGAGAATTTCCTGAGCTGGATGTGGCTGCTATCTGCCTAAGAACCCTCTGTAGGTTTCTTTTCCAAGCACTTGTCCATTTTTTCCCTGATTTCAAGTCCCATCTTTCACATCCAGAGCCTCCTTTGGTAACAAATACTGCAAGTGTACTATGGGCTGTGCAGAGAACTGCCTTCTTCCCGTGGTCTGCAGCCTGGTTGCTACTGGGTTCGTTTGATTCCCTCTTAGTTCTTCTCTTGATTCTGAAACTATCATCTTGGTCCTGAATCGATGGCAATATTGCAAACACTTAAGCATCCGCAATTTCCACACACACAGAGGATGTGCAGGCAGAAATAAAGGCAATGAGTACGCAGTCAAGGTTTATCTTAATCGCACAGGTTTGTAAATGAAAACCACGGTTGGGCCACTGCAGAAGATGCCTCCTGGATTGTTTTTTTAAAAAGGCTGGGATTTCTCCCTATCGAAAATGTTGACAAACAGTGCTCATGACCTTGCACTTTACTTCCCATTGCCA
>JAHREE010000563.1:15392008-15411852 GCA_033628505.1 Tringa tobata
GATCACATTAAGTCTTTCTATATACCTCATAATGAAACATAAAAGCACGAGCTCTGCATTCTTTCCCTAAGGAAAAGAATGAGGAAACTTCTGGCTCCTAGAATCAGCTCATTAGTATCACAATCAAGGATGACATTTGTTGTCTTATTTATTTAGGTAATTAAACATGGTGCTATTTTTGGGCAGGATGATCTACAGATACAACATAATTATTTCCCATCCTGTGAAGTTACCTGTGGGCATGCATTCCCTTGCAAATCTGTAGGAAGTGGCCTATATCTCCTTGGACTGTGGTTCCATGAACAACTCAACCTGCATGTTTAGCTACTGCTGAACGGGGAGATCTGCTCTCCCCCTCACCTTGTTCCTACTTCCCACTCCTGGCTGTGTAGTCCCACCTCCTCCCTCGTGCCTGCTCCTGTACTTTGTGTGCTTCTTTGGAGCAGATCCAATGTGGAGATCCGGTGGGCAGGTTAGTTTTCTGATCTGCTGACTGCCTGAACCCACAGGAGGTAGATGGTGGGAATGCAGAGCCAGGAGCAAGAAGAGGAGGTAGTGGAGAAGAAGCGACATCTCCCATTTTGGCAGCAGTGAGCTGTTGGGTCAGCTGGAACTGTCTGGTGAAACTGCACCCAAAATTGTCTCTCTTCCCCCAGCTTGTTAGCTTTGTTCTGTTTCTCTGTCAGGATACTCTGTGCAAAGGGTTAGTTTTCTTCTGTTTTCCAGACAATAAAAGCCACAAAAAATCTGATAGAAAACTGGCAGGTAGACAAGTTTTAGCCAACCCTGCATTTAAAGTTTCCCTTTTCCTGTCCGAGATAAGTGTATAATTGTTAAGACTAAATGAAAACGTGGAGGGCTTTCAGGATCAAAGACAGGCTATCTCAGCAGCCTTTGGGCAGGCAAACAGATGATAGAAAACCAGCATACACACGCACTCAAGGAAACACACTGTACCCTATTCTTAGTGATGCTTACAAATGCAAGATAAGCCCCAGCGGGAGTGATGCAGCCAGACAGGTGATTATGTGTGTATTTGGGTGAAAGTGCATACGAGCAAATGTTGCATACTGCGAGGTGAATGCATAACTTAGGAGTAAAAGTGTAAAATGAAACGGCGAGCAGGGTGTTGCTTACATAAACCCAGCCAAATGCAGGTATTTAAAGCACTCTTGTACTACACCAAACAGCACGTGTGTCAGCTCAAATACTTAGGAGAGCTGCTTGATTTAAATTCTTTACAAAGTTCCTATTGCCTGTCTTGCCTCAGCCTCACGTGTTGCCTCATGGTCCCCGTTCCTGTGGCCTGTTTGCTGCACATCTGTCCCTCTCTGGCAGGGACTTCCTTGTGCAGTGAGGATTGAAGGCACCTGAGCAGCGCCTTGGTGAGCCTGGCTTTGCACAAGGGCAGTGCCAGCAGTGGGGATGGAAGCCCTCTGCCTGCTTCCCTTTCCCAGGCAAATGCACGCTGGCTAGGGGAGGGAGAGGAGGAGGCCAAAAGCTTTTTTCCTTCTTGCCACTGTCCTTTGCTTGCTTATGATCTGTGTTTCTCCTTTGTGAGGTCAGAAGCCTCTGCCCCAGTGTGTGCTATGGCTGCTGGCACCTGAGGAGCTGGCTTCTGGCACATACTTGCTCTGGGCTTGCACCTGGAAGCTTCAGTCATGAGCAGTTTGTGGGAGATGAGGCTGTGATATGAATCCTGGGCCATGAGTGGAGTAATTTATGGAAAAAGAAACAGGAACTTGAGCTACTTTTTAGCAAACATGGTAAATTTTTACATCCAGTACTGTCCTTTGCCTCTATACTGAGTAGCTGGCTAAGCAAATACCTAACTCTTGGTTAATAGAAACATGTTTTTTAAAGTGAAGACTTCTGAAGTTTGATTCTTGGTGAGCCTTTAAATTACCAGGCTGACAGCCTGATGGAACAAAGCTGGAGATCTCAGCAGTGGGGCACTTCAGAACAGCCCTTTGGCAGGTTCTCACTGCCATGCAGGAGACTAGGAAGAGCAAGGTGAGAGATGGGATGGGCATGATCCAGCTGCGGGCTCTCTATGCACTGATGCCCCTGCAAGAATAAACTGCTGAGACTTTGGCTGCCTGAGAGCTCCAACCACCCAACAACCCAGCTCTTCTTCCTGTTCTGCTGCAGTTTCAGAGAGACTATAGCTGTTTGGTGGTGAGCTCTTTCTTTTGAGGATGGCTGCAATGGTGGTGCCCTTCAAAGGCTCCATAGGTTACAAGTGACCCATATGGACCTCTCCCCAAAAATAACCGTGAGCTGTGTGCTCAAAAGGGTCATGAGGCCTTCGGCTTCCTGAGGGCTGGGAAAGCTCTTCGAAGTCTCCGCTATGTCCCTGCCTGCACACACCTGCCTGGGGGCAGCCCCAGGGAACCAAATGTACTTGAGCTTCCTCTGTCTTGCCAGGTGTGCCTGAAGGAAGGTCTCACAGCCTTAGTGCTTTGGGTAGTCATCGTTGGAAGCCTAATAACAGGAACATATAACAGCGCTACTGAAGTCGATTAGAGTTTTATTGGAAGCAAGCTCATTTCACTCTGAGTCAAAGGCAAGAGTTTGTGCCCATTTCAGGACTGTTCAGCAGAAAGATTAAAGTATCTCTGTCTGAGTTTGAGCATTAACTTAAAGCTGATCTTGCAATCGAAAGGAGTGTCAATGGGCATGTTTTGATATACCTGCTGTCTTACAAGTCAGGGGTGTCTGAAATCTTTCTTGTCTGATAATTGCTTTTTGATGCCAGGTTGTCACCAATATCTTCCAAGATATGGAAGATATCCTCATTTCTTGCAGAAAATGTGGCTAGTCAAAGTGTCTTCAGGCTTCAGTTGACCAAATGACAATATTAAAAGAGCACTTTTTTTTTTTCTTTTAAATCAGAAATTGCCATTGTATATATGGTGTGGTTCTCTGTAGTAGGTGTAACTTGAATGACATTTAATGTCTCTTTGGAGACATTTCGGATACCTCGTTATCATCAGGCTTTACACAAAGCAAGACCTTTCCCGAGTAACACTTCTGCTAAATAGTTAAGTAAATAATTAGGAAACTTGTTAGATGAGCCAGTGATTTTGATGGAATAGTTCCTATAATTCAGCATCTTCGTTCTTTCTGCTTAAGGAAATAGGAAGCATGTTTCTTAGAGATTTTTCTGTCTTTCAGAAGAGACAAAAGGCAAGATACAGTTCAACAGAAATTTGTTTGTAAACTTTTTTATCAGAGTTTGTATATGAGTTTCGTTTTACAAAAGAGGTTTTATGTGATAAACAGCTATACATTTTGAAGCTGCAAGAGGAAAGTCAAAACCAGTTTTCACTGGTCTTCGGAAGGTCTAACTTCAGGAGGATTATCACTTTAAAAAAACTTCTTAATATATTGACGTGCATAACTTTCAGAGTCATTAACTTCTGAAGGATGATAGCACCTACAGGTCTATAATGTTTTTCTTGTTCTGAGCAATAAATAGTCAACCTTTTTCACAGTGGTAGGGTTCAAAAGTTCATTGGCATTCTAAGATGCAAAGAACCCAGGGCACATAAGAATGTTTCTAGAGATATGTAATCAAGAGACCCTTAACGTTAATGTATTGCTATAATATAGGAATATATTAACCATATAGTTATATAATTTATTAAATGCTATCACTGTGTTTGAAAGCATATTAAGACTCTAGTGATGCGCTACTGCAGCTGTGTAACATAATACACTAAAAGGAAGGTAAGGTTTAAGACATAGAATTGTCTAGAGGTCACTTCCTCTCAAGTCAGATCCTGACCAATCTTCACATATTAGGCAAACTCATGTGCCATTTTTTAGATGAGATTTTTTGACCTGCCTAAGACAATCTAATGTTGTACTTCCACCTAAAGGGCTATTGTGCTTTCCACCACCTGCACCCTGGTCTTGCAACTTGCTTAGTTCTCCACCAGCGGTTGCATTTTCCTTAGCCAAGAGCTACTGATCACGCTTAAAACTAGCCCTGAAAAATTAGTTTTCTGTCATTTAACTGGGGAAGGCTCTTGTCTGCTGACTTCACTGGGGCAGATAGGACACAGGAGATTATATCATCAGATCTCTGTGGAACAGAGTGCTCCAGAACTTTCTGTCCAAATAATTTCACTTTCATTAATTTGTTTTCCAAAATCAAGCAACCAAAAAATTGGCAATCTTCTCTGTGAAGTTCCACCACAGTAATAAATACACTGAAAGAAAAGGTTTGAAAGTGGAGGTTGGTAAAGCTGCAAAATGAAGTGCTCTGAAATCAAGAAGTTTCCTGCTAATTCTACCCAATCACAACACTTTCAATTATATGTTTTATTTAATGCAAATTATTTAAATTTTATAAAAAGTCTGTGCTTCTCAGATTAATATGTTCATTTTTCTAGAATCTTTGATACCTGATGCACCTTCTCATGTGTTTCAGTCTTGCCCGTTTGTACTAATTTTAATGACATCAACTGTCATATATATATAAAAGCATGCATGCATGCACAGACAGATACATATATGCATGTATATAGGATATAGGATATATGGTATATATATTTGTGTGTATATATATATCTATACATGTGACATGTATATATGATTCCTGGGCCAGGAGTCTAAATTTCTCATGTCCTTCAGCAAAGTTTGTGGCTGTTCAACATTTCTAGAAATCAAGATGTAAGACTTTTGTTTGCTCAGTTCTTTCCTCAAAGCTCTGCCTTTTAATAATTCAGTTATTCCCGTCAGCAGCTTTCCTCAAGCACAACTCAGAGATCAAGTAGTTAACAACGCGTGTGCAAATAGCGATTGCTCTTTCGCTATAAACACAAGAAGGCGGATGTTGTGCAAGTGGTTTGTGCTGTATATTTTATGTATTCCATTCCAGATGAAGTCAATCATTAACTTTAGTCTCAGGTTAACAGAGATCAGCAGGCAAGCAAAGGATCCTAGATGTGGGTAGCGTGTGCAAGAATATTTTTTATTTATTTTACATTAGAGCAACTTCCCATGAATAGGTAAAGGAAACTTCTGATATTGATGCTCATGCAAGGAAGGCAGAATTAATGTGACAAAGGCAATCTGGCTTTGCAGTTATTACACGATCACTGCTCCTGTGGGGGCAGTGGCTGTCAGCTGGCACCATGGCAGAGAAGTCCTCCTGTCACTTGTCATTATTATTTGCTATTTGTGTAGCGATAGCACCTAGGAATTTGAGCTAATTATCAAGTCCCGGCAGGGGTAGGCACTGTATGCTCAGAAGAAAAATAAAGCCTTTGTAACAGAAATCTTGCCTGCAGCTGGTAGCGGTTTCTTGCAGCAGTAGTGGGCTCTGGCTGGCGATAGAGGGTCTGTGTGAAGCCACAGAACTTGAGGAACCGAAATGAGAGTCTGTCAATATTGGGATTTCTGGTTTGGGTGGCATCCCAAAAACACAGAGAAAAATAGCCCCCAAGCACTGAGATGCAAAGGTGATACTGTGTGTGCTGGGATGGGTGGGGAGCTCTGGGTACCATGTTCAGAAAAGGATCTGCTCTTTTCTCCCTCCGAAATCACATCTTTAGGGTGAGAGACCAGACTGAAACCAGCTTTCACTATTGGATAAATGGACAAGGACTAGGAAGGAATCAGTGCATCTTATTTTAATTGAGGTATTTCTTATGTCTGTAGACTCCAGTCCTTTTTGAAGTGTAAAACTTTAAGAAGCTCAGTGCTTTCTGTGATGTAAAACTTAAGAAAGTGAAGGATATTGTCACAGCAGCAGACATTAACCTCTCCGCAGTCCAGCTAAGTTCCTGGCATAGACTTCTTCATCCCCCTCACTAAGCATCCAGGCACTGAGTGCTGGCTTGGATGGTAACTCTTGGCTTAGGGTCTGCTCTTAGAAGCAGACATTCCCTCCTGAGGCTCTGGGCCCTTCTACCTTTCTTGCCACTTATTCTGCTTTTTATTTTCATAACCCTTGTATTGTGGCTGTGTTAAGTCTTTTGCCTATTTCTTTCTGGCAGAGAAGGCTTGTGTGAGTATTTCTGCTAACTGAAAGATACTTTTTTCCTGTGTTCAAGTCTGGGGTTGAATACTGTCACCTCCCCAAAATAAACTTTTGTGGGAAGAGATTAAACTGACGAAGAACTGGCAAAGAGGAGGAAAGGCTGGGTAAGAAGCAAGAGCTAAGCAGGTTTGGTTTGTGTACCTGATCCTTGACGAAAAACTGCATTGAGGCTGTAAAGGTTAATAATGACAGAAACTGCAAAGCTTCAGGTCTCAGCAGAACCCTGGCATTCGTTGGGTGAAGGATGCACTTCACATGTTAGTAATGGGCTGTTGGTTTTTGTTTTCTTAGGCAAGAGCGGAACACATAAACTATATATTTTAAACAATTTTAATGTATAAACCACTGGCATTAAATACAGCTTAAACCTATTTGAGCACAGTCTCACAAGGATCCTTAGTTACACTGATTTCGACTAAGACTGTTGGTACACTTTGATTGGTAAGAAACTGGCTTGAGGGCTGGGCCCAAAGATTTGGTGGTGAATGGAGTTAAATCCAGTTGGTGGCCGGTCACAAGTGATGTTCCCCACTTCGGTATTAGGGCCAGTTCCATTTAACATCTTTATCAGTGATCTGGGAAAGGGGATCGAGTGCACCCTCAGTAAGTTTTCAGATGACATCAAGCTGAGCAGGAGTGTTGAACTGCTTGAGGGTAGAAAGGCTTTGCAGAGGGATCTGGACAGGCCGGATCAATGGGCTGAAGCAAATGGTATGAGGTTAAATAAGGCCAAGTGCTGGGTTCTTCAGTTGGGTCACAACAACGCCATGCAGCGCTACAGGCTTGGGGAAGAGTGGCTGGAAAGCTGCCTGGCAGAAAAGGACCTGCAGATGTTGGTCAACAGCTGGCTGAATATGAGCCAGCAGTGTGCCAAGGTGGCCAAGAAGGCCAACAGCATCCTGCCCTGTATCAGGAATAGTGTGGCCAGCAGGACTAGGCAAGTGATCGTCCTCCTGTACTCGACACTGGTGAGGCTGCACCTTGAATGCTGTGATTTGACCTTTTCCTTGAATCCCACATTTTCCTGTGACCTTGAGGACAAATGATTTTATTGCACATAAGCTTTTGCTACTTGCAGCAGAAAGAATAAAGCTGATCTCAGAGTTAAAGAAAAATAAAATATTTAAAGCTACACTACCAGGAGAGTGCTATATAGCAGGAGTGGATGTAATACAATGTGCAATCAGGCACTGAGTTGCACAGAAGTATGGAGAAAGGGAAAAGATAATGCACAGACTGTGTCACAGGCTCACTCAGGCTGTAGAGAAACCTGTGAAGCCAAAGGAACCTCCTCAGGCAGCGATCATCGGCAGGTCTGCTTCTCTTACATGTATTTTTCTGCTCCTCGACTTAGCTCTTTGTCATGGTACAGCTATGCAGGGATGCAGGTACGCCTGGAGCTAGAGAAGTGGAGAGGGCTAATAGTTTGGACGGCTAAAACTTGAGGCTAGTACTGCCATGGAAAGCAGTGGTCCTCTCTTTCTTGTACACACACCAACATAGGTGTTTCTTCCTCCTGGTTCCCTCCTCTGTGCTTTCTCTCCTTCAGACTGGCTTATGCATCTCTGGACCATCACCACACAAAGACCTCCAGGGCTTTTAGATGGCTGATGTTTCAGTTGGGTCAGTTTTACAAACCAATTTACGACACAACCACATAAAAGCTTTCTTTGAAAAAATACGGGGGGAGAAATGGGTGCTGGCTTACCCCATGTCACTGGTTTAAGGCTGTGGTTTTCTGATACAGTGGATCTAAGCGCAGGCTGCTGGTGCCCCGCTCTTATCACTGCCCTTGCACTGCACACTGGTGTTTGTCTGGGATCAGAAGTTCAGGGAACTAAAGCAGCTGAAGCCAAATAAGATAAATTTAACTTTCTAAACAGGCTCAGCGTGAGGTGAGACCAGTGCCAGCACTGGGGTGAGGGAGCCAGCAGAAACGTGTGGTCAAGGACAGAGAGAGGGAACATTGGCAGCAGCCACTGCTGGGTTTGCTTGGCCACCCCCTCAATGCTTAATTTGCCTCAACTAAACTCAACATGGGTCAAACATCTACTGGATTTCCATTAAAAAAATTCAGAATCTAGTCGAAGACAGATTATGAAAATCATGTGGAGTTTAAATGCCCAATGCACATCTTGAGACTAAATAGAAACTATGTTTGCAATTTGCCTGTATTATTTCTCTTGCAGGGGTTTTACCTTTGCTTCTGCACTCTTGTCAGGGTATTGTGCATGAATAGAGACAAACACTGACATGTCAGTCAGATATTTTAAAATTTGTACTATATAATTTATATGACTAGCACACCACAGTGCTGCTTCAGAACCCTACCTTAATTATCAGCCCTATAATTTTGCTGTCTTCATAGTTTGCCTCTTAACAGCACCTCAATCTAGTAAATGCATTCAGATCTCAAAGGTACATTTACAAATAATTAAAAAATATGCCTGATTGGGCTTGCTAATTCGGAGCAAATATAGAAGCTGGTTTTCATATAACAAGGCCATAATTCTCCATTTCCTTGCAATTGTGTGGGTGATTACATGGGCTACCACAGCTGTGTCACAGGGATTTGGAGGCAGGTGAGAGTTTTCTGGTTTCTGTGAAGAAGCAGGGGACTGTGGGTCATGCTAGGGGTTTTACAGCAGCATTGAGCCGATGTGTCTAGCTGCTGCTGCAGAAAAGGGCCACCCAACTCCCCTGGACCGGGGCTGCTGCTGCTGGTGCACCTGCATTGGTGCATGTCCAACTCCATGGTCAGCAGTCTGGGAAGCTCAGCCGGGTTACCATCATGACAAACTAGTGCTAATGACAGTGCAGGGGATAAGGTCAGCTTACCTTGGGTCAGGGGATGAGGAGCTCCACAGACCCCCCCTTTTACTGGGGGACCCCACAGTGATATTGGCTTCTCATGGAGTCAAACCCTGATGTTAAAGTACAGCTATACCAGTCCAGGAGCCCCTTCTCACCCCTTTCACCCATTCTTCCCCTGCCCAGCCCCTGTTTAGATGTCAAGCTTTTTGTAGAGATCCTAGCAATGCTGGACAGGATTTGGGGGACTGCATCCAGACAGCTCTGGGGCTGTCTGGGTGAGGGTGCCTCCTGTGGATTAAGGCAGCAAGTACAAAGATGCTCACTTGAAGATTTAAAACTGAATGGCAAAACTGGAACTAAATGGCTGGTCAGAGCGAAAGCCAACACCGCCTGAGAGACAGTGATAGTGAAGGTGGGAGCTTGAAAGTGAAGATAAGCATGGTAATACTGTGTTTGATGTGACAGAAGAGGAGTTGTCAGTGGAAGGAATCAGGGAGATGGGCAACACTATTGAGATCAAGAGCTGTGGAAACTATCTTTCCAAGAGCTTTCCAGCTAGATAAGATGGTGTTTGTCAAGTATAGTGCGCAGAAGAAACCTTGAGGTGTAAGATAATAGAGAAGGAGACTTTACGTTTCTGGGAGAGAGGTGTAGATGTCCTGGAGGTGCATTGCATGAGGAATCTTCAGAGACCAAAGTTCTCTGCTGATAAGCAGCACTAACACTATCATATTTATCCTTATATGATGACATAAGGGTATAATCTACCTGGTTTGAGAGGAGTCTCCCACTCCCAGTAACACAGCTGCCATTTAGCACAGCGGCCTTTGACTTGGAGTTGTGGAGGTTTATGTGGGTTCCTTTTCATTGCTTCGCACACTAAGGGCCATTACCAAAATGGGTATATTGCCATAATGTTTCCATTAATGTTCAGCTGAATTGTTGTACAACCCACTGGCTCTGTGTTTGCACCACTTTCCCGCATATTGGGCCAAATGAGTTTGTTGGCAAGAGTTAAAAAGACAAGTTTGTGTGTTGTATCCGTTGCTCTTCACATTGTTACTCGTGTCTTTAAAGCCTTGGGGCTGCTTAAAGAAAGCCCATGTCTTTCTTTGTGTTTTCACAAGCCATTCCCAGCTCTGATTTAAGAGACAAACCAAACACAAGGCATAATTACCGTATGGTTCATAAAAACAATGATTTTTAATTTAATTCCAATGAGTATTGCAGAATATTCACAGGAAGCTGAAGTTGTGAGTGCTTATTGGAGGAATTAGAGTCCAGCACTTATTCTCATCCTCTTTGGGAGGAGAATCTGTCAGCACATGGCCAGCACAGAATCACAGAATCACAAAAATTGTAGGGGCTGGAAGTGACCTTCAGAGATCATCAAGTCCATCCCCCTGCTAAAGCAGGTTCACCCAGAGCAGGTTGGACAGGAACATATCCAGGCAGGTCTTGAATATCTCCAGAGAAGTGAGACATGTCACTCAAAGTTAGGATTGCAAATAATGGAAATGGCTTCTGAAAAGGTATTAGCTACATGTTATTTATAGCACTGATTGTTGGTGGGGGAACAATTTCCTTTCATTTTTTGCAGAAAAGATCCTTTTCTTGATAATTACGCATCCTTTTCTGCAGTAGCATATAATTGTATAGCTTAGAAATCAGGATGATATAATAGAAAGCTGTTAATTGTTTCCTGATACTCAGGATGTAATTAACTTATACTTTCCTCTAGCTGAAATTAAGTTTTTTTTACTAGGATGTAGAAACAGTAACTCCTAGCTTAAATGGCTATTTTGCTGCTTGGTCAGTTCAAACAGTGGGAGACTGGGATGTGAAGAAGCTCATAGCAGCATTATATGTACAAATCCCAAAACAGATTGTACAAATACCATTTTGAGAACTATTTGGGGCTAGAAACTTAAAGACTTCTCTTGGACAATTAAAGTATTTTCAAAACTAATAGCATTTGGACAAACTCGGACCTTTCAAGTCTTTTGGGAAATGGTAGAAATAATTAATAAGTAGAGCTGTGACAAGAAAAATGACTCCATAATAGGAGCCATTGGTGTCATATTGCTGCTTGTCTAATTAGACAAGGCAATAAAAGCAGGTACTTAAAAGTAGGCTGAACAAAAGAAATAAAGCAAGGTTTATTAAAAGCTTATTTTAATAACCAAAATTTATTTATTTAACCTTAATTTATGCAAAATTATGCTATTATCTAAAATAGACAACAAAAAGGTGTCTTCATACAAGAAGCAAGCCCCAAGGAGGGCTGGATCTCAGGGTGGGTTTGGGCTGGAGCACCTGATGTACAAGGTGATGCCAAGGGCTGGGTCTGCTCAGCTCAGAGAAGAGAAGGCTCCAGGGGATCTTACTGCTGGTTGCAACTACTTAAATGAGAAGGTGTAGGGAAACAGGGACAGAGTCTTTTCTGAGGTGCACAGGGTTAGGACAAGAGTCAGTAGGCAAAATTTGCAAGGGAATTTCTAATTAGTTATTTGGAAAGAATTATTCACAGTGAGGGTAAGTGTAAAATTGGAATAAGGGCCCAGAGAAGCTCAGAGATACTAAAACATTGCCTGGACGTGACCCTGAGCAACTTGGACTAACAGGACTAACTTTCAGTATGAGTTGGACCAGATAACCTTCAGAGGTCCCTCCCAACCTGGCTTACTTTGTATTTCATGAAGGCATAGTGTGATGTCTTCTTTAAGCTGTAGTGGCTGATGTTACCAGCATTTTGTTACTGGCTGGTAACCAGAGATCATTATTCAGTCAGCTGCATTGGTGGGAGGGCTTCTGAGAATACTTCCTAACCTACTTCAGTGCAAAATCAGCTGGGTGAGCTCATACAATGGATGCAGTGATTGACAGCAGCACTCCTTTCACATTGTCCAACTTTTCAAGCAAATTTGAGGACAAGGAGTGCATCAATTTCCAAATGAATGCCCAAGAATTTTTGAAATCTCTCTGTTTCCACTGAGATTTTTATGAAGATGTGAATGTGAGAACCTGTTTTCCTTGACTGCACTGTCTTAAGTCAGGCCAGGATTTTACCCCAGATCATGTGAGATTCACAAGATGCCAACATCGCAACTCTTCCTGCCACCAAGAGAGCTTTTCAAGGTATCTGTGAGATTATCTGTAGATCCGTTTCTTAAGAACTTGTAAGACAGAACCCAAAGTGCACATACTTAAAACATAGTGGTTTTATATCAGTCCTTGATGAGAACAGAGAAAAGATTGGGGGCAGTGTACAGAGTAACACGTGCTGGAAGGCCAGTAGATCACGTTAGTGCAAGCAAACCTGCTGGCATTACATCGTGTTGGCATTACATCGTGTTGGCATTACAAGAGGAACAGCAATCTCAGGGCAAGCCACCTGCTCCTCTGTTCCCCCTGCCTGCACAGCGATACACAACAAACAGACCCAGCACTCTCAGCTCCTCTCACACTGTGCACAATGGGCCCAGTTTGGGACTTTATTTGTGTGCATAAATTCCATTTTTTCCGTAGTCCTGTGGCTCCCAACTTTGCTTGTGGAAAGTGGGTTTTCAATCCCGCGTTGAGGGAAGAAGATGCTGGAACTATTAACACTTTCTTCCCCTGGAGGGGCATGTCTCATCCAATAATCTGTTTGGAAGGTAATGAGATATATTCCCTTGCCTTTACAGACGGCATCAAAGACATGATTAAATCAGGCGTGTGCCCAACCATTATCTCACTTTTTTGAAAATAGTAATATTTTTTTCAACACGCACAAAACAATGAGATGTGTTGCTTTCTCTGTCTGCCTAGATCCTTTAAAAATATTCAATAACAGGGGAAAATCCAGTCATTTTAGGTTTCTATAAAGTGGTGTTTTTCCAAGTACTATACTTTGGGCCTACTGTAATGAATCAAACAGTGGTGGTTGAAAGATAATTGCTTGCATTCACTTTGTTTGGCTACAGAGGGGCTAGAGCTGCTCCAAACTAATGTATTAAGAACTTCATGTGACGTCTTTTGGTTAAATCTATAAATCAATACCAGCTGAAACAGTGTATCCTACATAATTTCACATGAAATATGTTTGTACTCTGTGTTGATTTCTTTTCTGATGAATATGGAACATCTGAGTTTATATGAGGCCAGTAACAACGGTACTCTTGGGGAACACGTTACTGGGGCAAAGGAGGAAGAAAAAAGGATTGCGTAAACTGTTTAGGAGAAGCACAATAAACACGGAGAGAAGAATTTATTTAAGCATATAGTGGCTAAGGAAAAGATCCGGTGGACTGAAAACTGTGACATTTTGCTTGCAGACTGAAGAGTGTGCACAGCATATCTTTCAATGTAAAATGTCGGTATTCCACCTCAGAAAGGGATAGACCTGTGGAGAAAGGCACAGAAAGGTGTTGGCTACTTGATCAATGATTTCATGTCTTCAGTGGCCACAAACCTTTTTCCAGTTTCAGCAGTTCATATATGTACAGCCAACTTATATATGGACTGAAATCATCGTATATAGTCCAGCATTCAGAAAGCTCATTGTAGTTACGTTCAAATTGAGACCTAATTGGCACTGTTTGTATTGTGCGTTGGTAGCCAGGGCAAGTAATGGATGAAACCTTGGCATGCTCTTTAGCATGTCTCCACATGTCTGGACAGCTACAACAAGAAGTGCCAGTGGACCTCCTGCCCAACCGTGGTCATTGGCACCATCTGGGGAGCAACCATACCCAGGCTCCTACAGATCCTGCCTTTCTTCAGGACAGGTGATGTCAAGGCTTGTCTTGCGTAAATGACGCATCGTTTACACCGATGATAGGTGAACGTGTAAAGGCACAGTGTAGGCCCTAACCTCTCACCTCCTCGTGTCCTGTTGCCCATCTAAAGCCTCTCCCTAACTGTCTGTGCAACATGTGTTTTGGATTCAAGTTCAGGCCTGACCCAGAGTTTGGAGTGTGCTGTAAACATAACCATATTGTTATGATCTAAACCTGCCAGCCTTCAACTGAAGCGGATACCGTATGTAAAGTTGATGCCGTTACTTGGTGAATACGGGTCAGGGGGCATGTTCTGAGCTATTAAAGCAGTACGAAGTCACAGTTTGAATTTATTGTCAGAGCACATAAATACCTGTTCACTGAGCTTTCTGCAGGTGTGGAGAGAGAATTTTTTGCCTAGAATGAGAAATGGCAAACACATGGCCCAGCAATGGGAGCAAGATGTTCAGCAGAACTTTTCTGGGCTCTTTATTGACTTATTTATTATTTTGAAGGAAAATTTCAATTTAATCTTATGAGCAGAGGAAGAACACTTCTGTAATATTTATCTTTTCAAAGCTCATCTACTTATGAACATTTAAAAAGGCCTAATCAAACAAGACAAGATCCTTGATAGTGTCCTGACAAAAGGAACTATTCATAGAGAGGGGTTATGCAGCAGCTGTGTATCTGTTCTTATCATGTGTCAGATGTAGAAAAATGCTGAGCTCATCTAAAGAAACCATACCCAGGCTAAAATCCTTTAAATAGAATTAGGCCTTTACAAGGATTTTTATTAATACATTTTCCTTAATGATGAAGTTCTTCATTAGCCTGCCAGAGTTTAAGCAGTGAGTACCTTCATGCCATTGAGTAATCCCCTTAAATTCATATACCATAATTCTTCATGTTATGCGTCTGTATGACCTAGATAAAGAAAGAGATTTAAAGCAGATAGGATGGTTCTTTATCATTAAGACATTTATGTCAGAGAGGAATCCTTTCTGTGTTTAAAAAACGAATCCATTAGTA
Source organism: Tringa tobata (assembly GCA_033628505.1). NCBI lineage: Eukaryota > Metazoa > Chordata > Aves > Charadriiformes > Scolopacidae > Tringa > Tringa tobata. The sequence goes on from JAHREE010000563.1 coordinate 15,406,667, forward strand.
TTATGTTGCAGAATTGTTAAGTAAAATCATTGTTACCGTTTGGCATATATGATTTGGAACTCATTCAGTATAGTTTGGGGCAATCAATAGCTTTCTGAGACATCTTTCATTTTTTTCTCTGTAGATGGTGATTCCTTTCTTCTTTTTCATTTGGCACTCGCAGTGAAACCTTACTGGGTGTTACAGGTTTCTCTTTAAGAAAAACATATAAATGAGCAGGATGTTAATTAGGATTATACTGATTTGTTGCCTCCAGCTGTCTGTGAAGGTCATACTGGCTTATATTTTACACTCAAAGCAATGTTTTTCTTAAGCAAACACGACAACTTAAGGGAACTGCAAAAGGCTGTAACATGAGTCTATTTAGGCTTCTGACCTATTTTGATTTATTTTCTTTAATAATTGCATACTCTACATTATTTCAGTAATTTTTTTTTTTAAAAAGTAACATATGCCACTCTATAAAATTAGGCAAATTCCAGGCTTGAAAAGATGAGGGTGACTATGACTATATAGTCAGGTTCTTTCCAGTAGCTTCAGAAGATCTCAGATGAGGAGCTGGAAGTTCCTGCGAACTCGGTGATTTGTGTCTCTGCAGGATGAGTAGGTGTTGCACATGGAAAGCCAACCGAGTAGACACATGTAGAGACTTCACTCAAGGGTAAAATGCAGAGTTGGGCTGTGGAGCTGGCAGAGGGATCCTCTGCTATTGCAGATCCTTCTGGCTTCTACGCTTTGATTTAGCAAGGAAGCAGACCAGGCCCTTGGCCTCTCTGCATGCTGCTCGCCAACTGATGGCGTTTCTGCACAGCAGATCCCCAATCATTTTTTGACACATTTGTACGTTGGTTGGAGGAAAACACTAGTTTGGTGTTGACTGTATGATACAGACAGGCCAGTTAAATACTTACCCTTCCCGTCAGCTCCATAAGGACTGTTGTATGCTTGAAAAGTAAAAATGAAAACCGAACAATACTCTGTTGCAGAAACATGGAGCCATGCTCACAAATATGGACATCTCTCCTCATTCTTACAGCTCCTGTGCTCTGGCAAGCATGTGAAGAATGTCTGTATGTCTCTGCATACCCAGTTTTACTAAAAACCTTAATATAAGTAACAAATATCTTAATAATAGGAAGCACTTGAACTTTTCTTTTTTGCAGCTGACATAAAATAGGACTTTCAAAAGGCTACAAGTCCTGGTAAAGTGTGTTCAAAGGCCAGCCTCTGATATTCCTCCACCCTGTAGTGTTCCCAAGGGTTTTGTAGAAATCAGTGGAAGTCATGTAATTATAAAACACAGGAGTGGAAAGTCTTCTGCAGAATATTACAACATATAATCCTTTGGTATATTTATTACAGTTCTCTAAAAGTTATTTACGTTTTTGCCTCAAGTAACAATTAGAAATTTTTTCTCCAAAACTTGGTCTAATTTTTACCTTAGGATCCTTCAGCATCAATTACATAGCTTTCTTATACTCTGCTTTTAACTCACCTGGAAGATTATAGACAACAATTCTGTTCCTCTCACTTGTTGTTTAGATAAGGCTAGACTCCCAAGCCAGTATCTTTTTGTCTCTGCTCATGAGACTGGCTCATCTTTTCTCATACCAGCGTAGTGCTGCTTCATTGCATCTCCTTGAGTTTATCATTCTTGAATGAGGATGGCATGAACGATACGCCATATTTAGATGATGTCCTGTAGTATCATATACAATGACACGAACAACTGGATTTCCCATCGGTTCTGGAAGCATCTCTGTGAGTACAACCTAAGATTGCCTTTGGTTTTAGTATGGTCTCAGCCTGTTGGTAGCCTGTAGCCAGTGAAAGTTTAGCTACTGCATATTCAGCTATTTCTTACTCTCTGTTGCTTTCAGTCTCCAAGTTCTCAGTTTTCAGCAGAGCATTTTGTTGTTAGTGCGTGACCTTGCATTTTATAGTCTCACCTGTTCCTCCATTTCTATTTTTACACTGTGAACGTCACCCACTAACAATTTAATCACCTCTAGGTGATCCAGTCAAATGGACCATTACTTTCAGTGTTTAAAAATTTGCATCAGTTCCAATTTTATTTTACAATTTAGTGATCAGTCACTGGATTTCAATAGACTTTTGGAAGATAGTGGAAAAAACTCCCTTGAATCAATCTTCTGTCAGAGTAACATCCTGCATATTGTGGTATTGCCAGCCATAGGAGGTAAAAAAAAGCATGAATCAGTGCCCAAATATGTTAATAAGTTTTTTATTTAAAGAAATTCAATATGGAATGCCTTTTCTAGTCAGAATTTTTAACTTGCTGCTTTCACAGCTTCCTTCAAAAAAAAAAACCAAACCACTAATGCAGTTACACTAAACGTGAAAAAAAGAAGCTATTAATTTACAATGGGAAGAGATAAACAAAGTGTGATGGTTTTAATACAACACAGTGTATGTTAAAAGAGTACTGCATCTGTACTCGTTTTAAGATGAACGTACGTATTTGTTGGAAGTGATGAAAAAGTCTTGAATCATAACCTCAATTAAGAATGGTTAAGAATTTTGCGTAGAGATGGAAAACAATTGCTAAAAGCAAATGATATATTACTGCGCTATGACACATTGTTAATGATGAAGGCAGAAAATCTTTTGCTCGCTTTCAGCAGGGTTGCCAAGGACCACTGAAAGGAGAGCAAATAGTTGGTGACCCTCTGAGGAGTGTAAAATATTGTGGAGAAGAGCTCCTGCAGGTCTGCGGTTCTCAGGCTGAGAGCAGCCATGCCTGGAAGGACTTTGAGATCAGGGGTTATCCAAAGCCATAAAACGTCTCAGGAAAGTTATTTGTCACTCATTGACAGGGTGGGACAACTGTCACAACTACACTTGAGATAAGGCAGTTGGCTAATTTCAGTTCTCCCATGAATGTCTTGGGTTACCTCTGGGCAGGTAACAACACCCTTTTGCTGTTTGCAGTGCAAACCTGGTCAGTACTGCGGTGCTTTCTGGGGCTGTGGATCTGCTCTTCCCCAGATGCTGCAGGAGATGGATGGGTGGAAATAGCTGTAGCACTAGGGCTTGGGCTGTTTAACCCGTATTTGCCCCGTGTAGCATTTCAAAGGAACATTCACCTCTCCAAACCATGTTTCTGAGATACCAGGTATATGTTGCCTGACATAATTGATTTTCACTGGCCTCCCATGAGCCCTACACTGCTGTTTTCTATCTGTAAAATAGTTCTTTTGTTGAGAGTGATTTTCAGCATAAGTCCATGAAAGCTGGTGGGCTTTTGGCTACTGCGTTAATCCAGTCAAGGGCTGTCTGTAACAGTTGTTCTATGGTTTTTGGTCTCCACTTTGAAATTTTCGAGCTTTAAGATAGAGGTCTTCAGTTCAGTTTTGGGAAGACATCCCCAGGAAAATTAGTCCCCGCAGTATTTATTGATTTAGTAAGCCTAACAATATCCTTGCAATGGAGACATAGAAAAATAATGTGGATAAAACCTGGTTGGTGGACATAAGCAAAGATGGCTTGTTCTTCAGGAAAAAAATACATTGGTTCTTTTGGGGATCCACATGGTAGTATCACATAGACCTTGACCTGCATGCATTTGTCCCAGGTGTGCATGAGCTAGGGCTCATTCCCACGCGAATGAGGAGCGCGATTATATTTGACTTCCTTATAGAGGAGGAGAACTGTGAGCTCTGGCGAGTGGCTGGAGTGAGACAGGCAGGCTTCTACTTTCCTTATGACTAGGAGCAGGTGAAGTAATAACTTGCCTGCACTTTGTGCTTTCATCTTTCTAAAAAGCAGTTTTATGCTTTCCAGTGATACAGAAGCTCTCAAGGTTCAAGTGTGCAGGCAGTTGGAAGTATTATTCATGTTTCTACACATTTTAATTAAAAAAGAAATGAAAGTGAAATGGCTTGGCAGGCAGGGAGATTCACAGCTTCCTGTGGACATGAGGAGAAATTGTTGTTAGAGATGTAACCTTGCAAGATACCTTGCAAGTTTTCCTGCTCCTGAAAAAGACAGGTGAACAAATATTGTTCTGATTTGCTGACACAAGTAGAGTACCCTCACCTGTGGGTATATCACAGCCTAAAGAGAGAAGTGGAGGGAAGTTAGCAGTCCATCCAAGCCATTCCTTTCCCTTATGGAGTCAATCCCTAGAGAAATGCCAGCATAAAGATTCCAAAACTTGATATAAAAGTCACCTAAAGATCCTATTTGCAATCACGGTTTTACCAGATCCACAATGTTATGCTGCATTGCTTTAAATGAAGACCAGATACAGGCTCAGATTATACACCCTTGAGGTTTAAAAAACCTCAAGGTTTTGCAAGTGGTCTCCAGTTTTATGATAGACCAATGCAAACACACAGACCAAATTTCCTCTGCAGCATAGAGTACTCACAAGGGAGGCTGTGGGTCTGAATTTCTGGCCTGAATTTGTGAACTGGATGGGTGTCTAGAAGAGGCATCATTTTGATTTCATCCTAGACCCTGCACCATGGCTGGGTCTGTTCCCCAGAGCTTGCTTTGAGGCCCACTGATGTTAGTAAGGTGTTAGGAGTATTGGGGATGTCTCTGTGCACTCTTGGGTGCACGCTCAGTGACCTTATTACCTTCTGCACTTCTGGAAAAAGACTTCTTAAAAGAGGAAGCCCCAATCTTTCATTTAAAGCCACAGGAGCACTGGTAGACTGTCACTTCTTTGGAAGCTTCAGGCTTTCCTCTGCAGTGTGCCAAGAGATGGTTGATCTGAAATCTCTCTATCTGGCTCTGTGTTCTGGCATCTCCTCACATTGACAGCATGGCTCTGGGCAAAAAAGTAGAGATAAACACAGTGATGAGAACTGATATCAAGAGCTGCTTTGAAGATACCCTCTCAAACCCTGTTTCGGATGGTAGAATTCCTTCTCTTCCACAGTTACCAACACAGAAATATCTTCATCCTATTTCCAGTATGACCCTATGTTTTAAAGGGTATTTTAGCTCCTGTGAATATCAAGTAACAGCAGTGAGTGATTGCAGAGCTGAAGCATAAATAGAAAGAGGAACAGGCAGTGGTGAACCGCTGACACTTCAGCTCAGACTTGGCAAGCCCAGCTGGAAATGCTTGTCCCAGCAATACACATCACATTTGCAGAGTATCTTCACGATTGCCTCTGTGTACAAAGTTTATGCTGTCACTGACCTATTTTTTT
>JAHREE010000563.1:15412122-15467767 GCA_033628505.1 Tringa tobata
ACTACTAGACTTAACAGAGGGAAGTAGCTGGGTAAGATATTTGGACTGTGGTCCCGTTGGTGACATCATTGCAGTCTTCAGCCAGCAGGCTGGCTTTTTCTGGGGTTTAAAAGGAAAGCTAGACTCTTCTGAAGACACCGCCTTTGCAAAATCCTTACCCGTTGGTTCAGAAAAAGATGCAAGAAATTTCAAAACACATAATTTCCCTGGTGGAAAACAAAATGCAAGTTTCATGTAGGTGCGAGAGCAATTTCTTCCCAAATTAGCGCCTGCTTCTTCATTTCTAGGCAAAGATTCTGATTTTTCCATTATCATGACTTTTCTGACAGTTGGCAAAGAAAATGCATAATGGCCTCTCAACAAATAACATTGTTCCTGATTAACTCTGAACACGTTTATTGCAAAGCAGGAGCAGGGTGTTCCCAGTTAGCCCATTCCACACTACGCAGGAGGAAGGAACTTCTCTTTGGAGTAAGAGTCCCTACATGTTGTTAATTAGGAGCAACTCCTGTTTAGACAAGCCCCCAAGAAAACTGTTCTGGCACGCATGCTTGCAAATACAGACTGTCTGTATTTGTTGTAAGCATGAATAAGAGCCATGAATATCAATTTGTGAATATTAAAGGTTTGCATATGCCTGTGACAATTCACAGGCAATTGCTCAAATGCTTTAGTTCTCGTGTTGTTTTCTGTGAGTAGGGGAGACTGTGGCCCCAAATGCAAAATCTGGCCAGTAATCTCAAATAATACATGGAATTACATACGCATGATGTACTGATGTGCACAAGATTGTTTTCTGGTGTTAAGCTCTTAAATTGTAGGAAGAAGGACAACTTTTCAAAGGCTTGTTGAATCAAGGTGCCCTCTCACCACCCGTAGTTTTTCACCCTCTCTCTTTCCCTCCTTTCCCCCTCAAACTGGTCAGGGTTTGTCGGTGAACTAATCCTTCTAAACAGCTTTTGAGAAAAACTTCTGGCGAGAGAAATGTGACTGGTGTCATTAGGTCTTTTCCAATCATCATGCAGATTAGCCGACAGAAAATGATTAATATCACTTAAAGGGAAAATATCAAGGTCTTTTGGTGAGAAGCCTGTTTCCCAATGCCAAGGGATAAAGAATTTACCACTTCACTTGAACATTGGTTCCAGTGTATAATTGCATTCAGCACTACGTTTTGTTCATTTTTATCCCATCTGATTTGGCTCCTGACAAATATTTCTGAACAAGGACACATTTTTAGAATTTCTGCCTAAACTTTTGATTTGCATACTGCAATATAAGCTCTTTAACTTTACCTGAGGCATTTATATTTGTAGTTTACACTAGGTGCAACTTCAATCTATTGAGCTACTTCTCCATACAGTTTGATTTTTGGCAGGTTTGTAGAGGTGAGGGAGCCCTGATAGAGAGAACAGCGTACACTACCAGGAACAAAATCTGAATTCCCTTTCTGATCTTTATTCCAAATAAATTAGCCTGGACATAATTCAGTGTGGATACAATTGCTATAGACTGCAGAAGAAGTTCCCACTTCCATTTGGAAATTGTGGATAAATGTGGTTTTTCAGGTTTCTTGCTTATGCAGTCATGCTCTGTTTGACTTAATGATTTCGTAACCTCTTAGCAAATTTGGATCCACTTCAGCAAGTGGGTGGAGATAATTAAGAGATAATGAGATTTCCATGAGTTTTATGGATATAGGCAAAAAGTGAAATCCTGTAAGTGCTATGAGTGAGGAAAAAGGTTGTAGTGGGAACCCGTGTCTTTTGAAAGAAATAAAAATTGAAATATTTATAAGCCCACCAAGTGCAGGAAAGCCTTCAGTCAGAATTTAAGACATAAATACTCAGTTCTGGGGCTTTTGGCTACTGACTTGTTTGTGGAATACCAGGCCACTTCTGACAAACCCCTACATGGTGTTTGGACAAAGAATTTCATAGAAGGGGGGTTCCCTCTTGTATCACACGAACTCCATCCATTTAGATTTACACAGATGACTGAAGGGTGGGTTGAGCTGCCTGCATATGTATTATACGCTTTTTCCCTATTTTTGTTCATGCAGATATTGTGCCACATAAGACTGGATGAACATTAACAGAACCTGGAATATATTTTAAATTTAAAGCTCAGTCAGACATACTGATAATTGCATGTTCTATAATTAAAACTGTAGGCTTTTCTTTCTAAGTATGGCAACAGCTGCTAGAGCACATCTGGAAAATATGCTTTAAGCAAAGGTATTTTTGCTCAGAGAATTTCACAATGCATGGGATATTTATTAGCACTTCTTTCCAGAATACTAATCTGATTTATCAGTATTTTTAATATAAAAGTGTTCATTTTTAGTGATGTTTTCAAAGCTGGGTTTGAATTCATTTCACAGTTTAGGCATTCCAGTGCAGTTCAAGGCTAAATGCTGACAAAAACATTGCTTTGCTACTATTTTTAGGTAGAAGCCTATGTAAGCCTTTTTTAAAGCCTTAGTAATATTTTCTTCACTGTTTTCAGTAGATATTTCCGCCTTCTTTGATTCCAAAGAGAAATAATTGTTTCACACTGGAATCACATTGAGAGGAAAATTGGTCTTATGACTGGGCTCCTGCTCTGTGCTGCTTTAGGCTCACGTTAACACCCTTCTGCACTATAGCTCCCTCTCTAGGAAATACAGATAGTTGTACCCCCTACAATTATTATTATAACATTACTCAGAACTTCTTTGACATCAGTAAGAGTATTTACAAGGTAGGATCCCAGCCACTTCAAAATGAACAGCAATACTTCTGTTTGTGGTAGGAGCACAGTGCTGTGGTTTCTATGCTTTCTTCAGAACTGTTGTATAGACATGGCACTATAAAATCAGTATTATTAAAATTGTTAATTAAAATGGAAACAAGAAACCAGAAAACTTAAAAAAATCCTTTTTAAAACCTCTATCCATTAATTTATTGATAGTTACTCATTTTATTTATTTGGAAAAAAATGACTAAAAATAAAAATGCAGAACCCCAGATCCTTTACTAATAAGGTAATACTCTAGTCAGGATCTTGCATTCTGACCCAAGTGTCTCAAAACCAGCCAACCAACTTGCTTTGAAGATGATGGGGGAGATTTTGCAGAATGATAGTATTTACCAATGGTTTCCTGAGTGTGAAATCAGTTTCTCTTTATTTAGCGTAGGAGGCAACTTTTTAATGCTAGATAACATTGTGTTGGAACAGCTTTGCACCTGAGTTTTAAATCATAAATGCTATGCTTGTTGTGCAGCTGGAGGCAAAATGCAGTTACCCAGGCAAGGAAGAAACTGCAACTAAAAAAAAAAAGATATTTAAGAAAAAAAATCTACATCACTGATACCGCAAAATAAAAGAGTAACATGGAACGTATTAATGGTAATGTGGGAAAATTAATTAAAAATTATTGACAGCTTAATTGACCTGCAGGAAGTATTTTTATGGGGTTAGTATTCTGTGCTGGTTTTCATTTTTTAATCTTTTTCCCAAGTATGGGGTTTAAAGTTGAAACAATGGTTCCTGTGGATTGCCTGGTGGTCAGACACCGGCACTGCACATGTGACCAAGACCCTCCATCCAACACCAGCAAAGCCCGTCCTGTGGGGGCTTGGGTGCCTCTGCTCCACTCTTGTCCCAGTCTTGCTAGTTACAAAGGCTCTTTACACGTGATATTCATGTGGTGATTTGACCCTCAGGCTCCGACTGCATGAAGAGAAGGTCATTAAAGATCGGCGTCACCACCTGAAGACGTACCCAAACTGCTTTGTTGCCAAAGAGCTGATCGACTGGCTGATCGACCATAAAGAGGCCTGCGATCGAGAGACGGCAATTAAACTGGTGCAGAAATTGATAGATCACAGCATTATCCACCACGGTAAGTGCAATATCAGCTGCTAAAAAGTTCTACGCTAAATTTTATTGACTGCTGTGAAACAAAGGGAAATCCCGTTCCTGCTTTTCAACCAAGTATTGGACAGGTAGGATCCTTACCCTGCCAGAAAGGGAGCATCTCCCTTGAAATGTGCTGCTCCGCAAGGTCCCCTGGGGGACACAGAGAGGCTGAAGAGGTGTGGAGTGATGTTCCCCATGTCAGTACACATGGGGAAGACACTGGAGATAGTGCTGCTGCTTCCCTGCCTCCAGAGCAGCCCCAGCTGGATCCTGTCCCCTCTCTCCTCTCTGCCCTCACCTCCCAGCTCCCCAGAGCACAGTTTTCCAGCTGAAAAACCCATCTGAAAAATCAGCCAGCAAAAAAAGGTCATTTTTCTCACGTGGATTAGTTCTCTGGCCCTGTCCCTCACACCAGCTGCACAAACATTAGTGCTGGTACAGCTGCAGAAAGGTTAGTGGTCTGACTGTGCCCTGATTAATTTCTCCTAAACTTGTTGTCTATTGGAGATCTGGGCCTTTCACCTTCTTGAATAACAATTTACGCTGATGAAAAGGAGACTTCCAGTTCAGTAATAGCATTTAGTTGCCTTTTGGTGCATAAAAAGGCTAGGAAGCACACAAACAAAGAAGATCCAAGCCCTTGATTTCAAGCGTATAGTATTACCCATTTCAAAAAGGCAAAATGTACCATTTGTTTCTTTTTTAAGAGAAAACAGAGCAACTGCGAACAGACGAATGTTGACTTCATGCAGGGGTCACTGTATGTGCAGCAATAGTGCTGCTATCTGCAATACGTTAACGACACCTTAATTAAAGTAAGAAATGCACATATTGAATGAGTGCCACTTCTACAGCTTCTGCTTGGCTATTAAATTAAAATTCTGGGTTGTTATGGAAACTGGGACTCACTGGTAGATAGTTAAAGAATAAAGTAATTATAGGGTAGTCAAATCTGACTACTTAATCCTCTATTGAGAAAATGTCAGTGAAGAGTTGCCTGGACGCCTGAGCGACTTAATTTAATTGAGCAATAGATGTTTTATCGCTGAATGCTTATTTAAAGCTTTAACAATCTTCAGATGTTTTCTACCTCAGGATCCAATTGCACACTGTAGCTTTCATACAAATTTTATGTGTACGTGTGTATATGTTACACATAGAGCAGGTGTTTCTTAAAAAAAAATTGCGTATTGCACTTGAATTTAAGAATTTTGTTTTGTGAAGGGAGCTAGGGCAAATTCAAAGAGGTTCAATCAGGTTCTGCAGGATGCTCAGAGCATCCTTTCAACTCTCGCATCAAGTGGAAGGGGTACCAGTTCCTGCTGCTGTGGTGCAGAAGGTGAGGCCTTGTACGTGGCTGACAACTCTGCTAGGAGCAGCCTGGTTGGGATATCTCTCCCGTTAATTTATGCCCTTGCTGGAGCTCTGTTCTGTGTTGACAGGATCCCATTGTCACCTGCTCTCTTATAAACCTTGTCTAGCATTTTGCATTGTGTTTCTGTTGTACCTGTCATTCTCTAGCTGGCACAGCAGAGCTCAAGACAATTTTAAGAGGGCAGAAGTCTTTGATTTTGACTGTTTCTGCAGTGAATCTCAAGTTTCCTACAGCATCACTCAATTGATACAAGAAACATTAAGAAGTTTGCCAGTCCTTAAGTTACTGGGTGTTCTACACTGGTGGCCTTTTAAAAAAGCAAGCTAACAGACTCTTTTCCTGAGAAGGCTTCCCGGGTATGTAGCAGGTGGGTGCTTTTTTGCTCTTTAAGAGTGCAGTAATGGTCACAAAACTGATGAACACCTATCCCCCTCACCTAGGAATTTGGTTACCTGTCTGAAAATTTTCTCCAGCCTTTCATCAGTTATTAGAACTGAATAAAATTGTATGCTAAGAAATACAGGGGATTAGGCTCCATACATGCTTGCTTTGAAGTTCAGCAGTGATACCTGCTAAATGGATCCTAAACTCCTATGAATTTTTTAATTTATTTTACCTTTCAGTCTGTGATGAGCATAAAGAATTCAAAGATGTCAAACTGTTCTACCGCTTCAGAAAAGATGATGGGACGTTTCCACTGGACAATGAGGTGAAGGTCTTCATGAGAGGACAAAGACTGTATGAAAAGTATGTTGCATTCTGTATCCATAATGTGTTGCTAATAGTAGGCAAATAGGAGACAAATGATACTTGTTAATTTATTTTTGAATAGTCAGAGTCTTTCAAATCATGCAGGAGTGGGTGTGGATACTCCCGTGACTTTGTTGGTAACCCTTCTCTCTCTCTCCCATTTTTCTTTCTTTTTTCTACCATGTCCACTTGTAGGATTTTGTTTAAAATGAAATCACATTTTCTTATGTTCTGTATTGTAAATACATCCTACATGAGAACCCAGTGTAAATTTAATCCCTTGAACTCTATTCTGTAAAAATAATTACTAATGAATGATTGTAAAATTGTAATCACAAGACCCAAACCTTTAGTGCATCAACATGTACCAAACAAGTGGCTACATATCTACTGAGATTATGTATTTTCACCAAGAGGTATGATTTTAAATAATAGGTGAAATTAATCTTCAGTGTTCCAGTCTGCAAAGCTTCTACATCAGAAAGGTGATATTAAATACAGTTTAAAAAAAAGTCCCAGCCAAGAACATCTAATTAAGATTTGAAACAGATGATTATGCTGAGATACTGAATATCCCACTGGATTACTTCCGTCGAATAACTAGGCAGTTTAACCATACTTCCCAATCTATAATTAATGACATTTTTATTCAGGATGTAGAGATTGTGACACAGTACTTTCAAGCAGAGTGAATAAAAGGCATGTTGGCATATGCTACAAACTAATGCAAAAGTTGTGATATGTTATTTACCAAAAAGCTTGAAGTATTGTTCCAAACTGAATCCCGCCCACTCTCCTGCTTGCTTAGATCAGAAGCATACAGCAGCCAGGGGAGATACTGTGTCTTCTGCCTGGTCTAATTTTGTTTCCCTCAGAATATAGCACTCAGGACAATCCCAAGTTTAAAAGCTGATGATAAATACTGTTTTCAAGGTTAGAAGGCTCTGAAGGTCAATTTGGTGAAAGAGCAACCAGACTGAATTATAAACCAGTAATTGTAAATGCCACTCCTTCTGTTGCACCCGTCATATAAAATTCCCTGAGACTCAGTGACTGTGACTATTTAAAGTAAAAATAATGGTTGTATAAGATGTAAGAAAATACACCACTGGGAAAAAACCTCTATTGGATGCCCTGGGACAGATGAATTGAGTCACTTGTCTCCAAAATCTCCTGTGCCTTACTAAGTGCAGCATTTGCTCCTTTAAACTCCGTAACACGCAGTGCTCATAAACCTGGCCTATACTATGTAAAGCCAGTCGCTGTGTCTACAGTAGCAAACCTTTTTTTCTATTTGGTTTGTATATCTCTATTTCTATTCTTCTGTGAGCAAAGTCATTTTTTTTTGGTGAGGCTGATAACAGTCCTCTGCATGAGAGGAGCCGTGGTCAGAAGAACTCTCTTCTTCCAGTGTCTGCTTCCATCCTCATTTCTCTGCATGAAGAACTGTCTCCAAACCCATGTCTAGTGTCCAGTTTGTCCAACTCTATATTCACAGAAAAATGTTCATAACAATATAGATTGTTCCTGTCTTGGAAAAGGAGTTAATTCCCAAAGCAGCACCTATACCTAAATATAACTGCATGCTCATGAGGTGGTTGCTCCTAGGCAACGTATCTAGAGGGTTCAGAAACTTTTAAAACCAGCGCTGAGTGCTAAATATAGTACAGATTAAAAAGACATGGCATTTCAAAACCAGTCTGTGACAATCAAAGCTAGTCAAAATTCTCCATGGATCATTGGAAATATTTTGTATTCGTGGGAGATAAGACTGCATACCTGGGCTATCTGGGCTTCACTTTGTTTATTGAAGCAAATCCAGTGTGCAGAGCACCCGGATTGCGTTGGGTCCCTTCTCCATGCACGCTTATTAGCAACACCTTCACAGTTTCACTGGATGCATTTTAAACTCAAAATCTCATACTGAAAGTCAGACTACTATGGAAAGAGTTCTGCAATGAAATGTGTGGATGTGTAATATAGCTGTTGTATCGCTTTGCTTATAGTGTTGAGAAAGAAAATATTAATTCAATGCAATTCAAATAGTTATTAGATGGCAACAACTGTGGAATAGTATTCATGCACAGACGGGAACTCACCAGTATATTCAACTTGTTTATCAAAATGCCTGTAGGCCTAATTTCAAGAAAAATGCAACTGTGCCAAAGGAAATCTATCTGGATCCAGAATATTTTAAAAATCTGTGTCTAATTTTGTAGATATTGCTGATCTTCACTAGGCTTTGCTGGTTAAGATAGACATTATAATACTATTTCCTGCTCTTCTCCACCCACCGCATTAGGGCTGGAGTACCGTTCTCAGAAGCCAGCGTAGTTTTTTGCTTGCCAAAAATTGCAGACATGTTATCCAACATTGGTCCATGCAGATTTGTACCCTCAATGGGTAAAATGAGCAAAAAGCTTTGGGAGGATCAGCAGGTCATTGCACGGGCAGAGGAATGGAGGCATTAGGCAGGTTCCCTGCATTCAGGCAGCTGTTTTGGGTAAATGCCCTGTGCTCTCTCCTCTCTCAGGAACATTAAGTCTGTCCCCACAGTGAGGAGCTCTCACCTGTCTCCCTTCTGTGTGACCACAAAGCTTCTTGCACCCTAGATTCTCCTCTCTTGTGACTACCTCGTTCACCAACTGTGGATGTTTGGGTGGCTGTACCTGTGCCATTTGAAGATGTAAAATCAGTCTCTGACTGTATTTTCCCTTCATTTGCACTAAAAATCATAAATCAGCTCAGATTCCCTGCACATTATCGTGAACTTGTGTAATCCTATCTTTGACATTCAAGTTTATAGCTAGAGTTGAAACCTACTGGTTCTCCTACAGCTTTGTCTGAAAATTGTTAAATAGTTTATTAGGTCCAAAGATGGTATCAGTTTTCATACTCTACAGGACTGACCAGATAGATTGAATGAGATAAACATGTTTCCTGTTTAACAAGACCCTCCCTGCAAATATTAAATAAAACCAGCACAGACCTTTCATAGCTTTAAAAAAATAATAAATCAAGTTGTGCAGGCATCCTATTTTTATGATGTTTGCAATTCTCAGTAGGTTTTGGTCAGGCACACAGGGTTGTTGTTTCTGGTGCAGTCGGGTGTAGGAGCTATAAGTCATCTCTCAGTCTCTCTTCAACTGAGATTTTTCAAACAGATTTCACAGTAGAAGAAGTGCAGATTTATGGTTCTAATTTCAGGAAATCATTTAGATAATTTTGAGACTGCATTCTTTGAATCACTTTCATTTTAACTCATCAGTGGTTAATTTATCATCTGGTTCAGTTATTTAGATAAAACAACGTTAAAATTTTCTTTTGAAAAGGGTTTGAATTTCAGTGTTTGACTAAATACGTTTCCTTAATGTAGGATAACACCGTTTTTTAGCAAAGAATATGTTTTGGCATGAATAGCCCCATGTTTTTTGGAAACAAGGATAAAATGGAAGAGATAGAGGCAGTTTCCAATTCTGGGTAATGAAAGGCCAGGTTTTTGGCTGATGTAAATTGGTACAGCTTTGTTGACAGCCATGGAGTTACAGTGATTTACTTCAGTTAGCGATGTAAGTCTATGGATTGCTGTTTCTGGGTTTGTTAAACCGTCAATTTGTTGTGTCTGTTTGTTCACAAGTCCAAATCCTTTGCAGTGCTATTCTGGGCACACACAGAAGGGTGTGAAATGTCAAGCCGAGTGTTTTTCCACTTGAAATTTTTCCAAATTTCTTTTGTGTCTCTGTAAAAATCTAACGATTAGCATCTCTTTTTCAAGGACCTCTCTATCTGCGACTTCAATGAGCTGGTCAACTAATTATAGACTTATCAAAGAACAATTAACACAATCCTAAGGATTTTTTATTTGGTGCCTGCAGAGCCTGGGTAACCGATTCTGGGTAACCTTGCAGCAGATGGTGCAGAAAGACAGGAGCCTTGGGTTTGCTTTTTTTTCTGATGGTGAAAAAAGGCTGGTGAACGAGACACATTTAAAGATGGTCCCTTGGAGCTCTGTCTGTATTAGATGTGGTTAGTGTGGGACAAAATGTTGCCTTGCATGCACATGCTTGTAAATCAAAATATAAAAAAAGAATAAAGTCTTTGCAAGAATTCTGGAGTCAACACGTTGTCCCCTGTGGCACAAACTCTTGCTTTTGGCCTCATCCCTGACTTCAGCTAATTTTGACTTTCTTCTTTCTTACTCAGCTCAGAGGTGCCGGCAATGACGCACCAACATCTAAACGAGCAGTTCATTATATCTGCTACTGACATACAGCTGTGGCTGAGCAGCCTTTGCCTGGTTTGGTGATCTGCTGCCTGGTGGTCAGATCCAGTCAGTTCAGGCTTCTGGTTAGTTCTCGTTAAAGTCAAGGGAATAATCTTTGAGGTGAAATCACAAGGGCTGGCTCCTGCCAAACCTCCTCACTGTAATTTCAAATTAAACTTTTGTCTGTGTTCTCATGGCACAGATTTTTCTGATGCCTCCTAAAGGATGTGACATTATATTCCATGAACTCTTGACATGCTGGCAGTTTAACAGGTAGCCTGCATATGGATTTACATGAAATCCAGATTTTTTTATTAGAAGGGCAAAGATTAAGCCCTTCCAGGATGTTCCTGTTGTTGTTCAGTTGCGCCCTTAATTTCAAAATAGTTGGTGAAGGGAGAGGACTTATTAGTCTTACAGGGAACAAGTAACCATGCCATTCTTGAGCTATTATACTAGTCTTGTTATTAGCCTATAAGAAGTAAAATAATTATGGAAAAAAATTAAATTAATAAATAAGGATGCTATACTGCTTGGTCTCCCAACAACAACAGAGAAGTGGGATTCTGATTCTGTATTGAAAGGGAGCAATTGTCATTTCTTCATTCAACCTGTCTTCTCTTTCAACCTGTCAACATTACTTATGCATTAACAAAATACTGAAGCTTTTTTTTTAATACGGTGTCATTTCTGTAGTTTACTTCAATGCAGAAGAATTTTATTAGTGTAGTTAAGCCAGGGACACTGCAACTGCTAGGAGATTTAGAGAGACCTCAGGATGTCCCTCTGAACTCTGGTGTTACACGGAGCCGAAGGAGGCACAGAGACTCAGCTGTCACAATGTGTTCAGGTGTGTCATTCACTGATTGCAGCTGCATCAATGGGTGTTGGACGCTAAATATTTATCAACCAGGCAAATCACAGAACTACCTTTATTCCTTCCTCTTGAATTTTTCTGCCGCTGTTTTAAAACTAATGGGGAGAATTTTCCAAACCATCTAAATGACTTTGGGGCATAATCCTGCTAACTGTAAAACTTAATTAGGAATTTTTGAACACATTAGTCATGGTCCCATGCTTTTGGGTTGATTTTGTTTCCAAGTTGATAATGCATTAACTTTTAGAGAAGCTAAAGAACTAAATAGGGGAAATGTGAAACTGAAAAACCTTGTTTTCTTTTAGGGAAAAATGAGAAAGCATTAATTTCACACAGGGATACAGAGCCTACGTTTTTGGACTAAGCAGTTATAATTCACATCCTAAGTTTAGGTTGATAGCTTGAGGAAAGATTTAGTAAGTCAGTGAAAGGTTCACATCTGTTTGCTTAATATCAGTGAGATTTACCAGAATAAATCTTCCAATTTTTTCCCCCCATATCAGGCTGATGAGTTCTGAAAATACTCTTCTGCAAGCCAGGGAAGAGGAAGGAGTCAAGTACGAACGGACCTTTGTGGCATCAGAGTTCATCGACTGGCTGATCCAGGAAGGAGAAGCCACTACACGGACCGAAGCCGAGCAGCTCGGCCGCAGACTTTTGGAGCACGGGATTATACAGCACGGTGAGAAATTTACTGCCAGGTAGCAAAAGCTACACCTTTTGTAGCACTTTTTTCAGGACAAATAATGTGGAGGGGCTCTTGTCAAATATGACCAAGTTTTAGATAATTTCAGGAAGTAGTCTAGGAAACTTCATTTAATAAAAGGGTGACTTTTTCAAAAGCTTGTTGTCTTAGTTTGAATTTGGAATTATATAATAACAACATAAGCACGTGGATGAAACTCAGTGCTTCTACACTTGTGGTAACTAACTTGTAGAACTTGTTATTAGCAGTACATATAATTGAGGTAAATAGTTCTGTAAGGATCAAGTAGAGATTAGAATCATAAATAAGCTAAATTTTCTATGTACAATAAAAATGCCAGGTTTTGTACATCTTCCTACTTGAAGACATGAGCAGGGCATAATCTGATGCCAGAAAAGCAGCTTTCCTCTTGGTCATGTTGCAGAGTTGTTCTAGTATGTTTGGGCAAGAAAGAGAGTATTGCTTTCAGGTGAAGTCTTATTATATTTGTTATAGTGGTGTAACTTCTTTGAGGCAGAAATCAAGTATTTCTTCATGGTCCAGCACAATGTTGCTGGCAGATGCACCTTCACCAAGGAGGTCCAAGGGTGGAGGAAACAGAGGAAACGGAGTTTTCTCTCCATACTGCTCCGAGGGTGAAGAAATAAACACTCTGGCACTAAAACCCATTTACATGTTGTCATCATCTACTCTCAGTGCACGTTGCCCTTCTTTGACCAGGCATTTTCCACCATAAACATGGTGCAGGGCCTCTAGGAGAGATGGAGGGATGCCAGGAGATGACAGAACAAACTGGCAGTAGCTGTTAGCTACGTTGCTTAATGCACAATGGGAAAGTAATCAGATCCTGGTGATCTGAATGTTGTCAAATCAACACTAATTGTGACAAACAATTCAAGATATTAACAGGTTGTTAATATGCAAGGTGCTAGATTGACTAATTTGCTTGTTGCTTTATCAGAAAACCTAGTTTTAAGGAATAGAGAAAAATGGGGGCATAAGTGGCCTGCACAGTTCCTTCATGGTTGTAATCTTGCTCACGTTATCTTTAGCTTCCAACGACTAGGAGCTACTTCTGAATGTTTACAGTAATCAGCTTCCAGTTCTATAATTACCCCTGTGCTTCCTATGATTTATAAGGTGCCAACTGCTTGGAGCTTGACGGACAGGGAAGGTATGCCACCCCTCCTCTTTATAGCAGCAATGATTTCATTCCTATTTTTACCCAAACATTTTTTGTGTATTATATACAACGTAAACTTTCCTTAAATAAAGTGAGGAAAAGAAAATACAGAAGTGACATTTACGCTGCTATTGACATTTTTGCAGAGGAAATAAAGTCAGGACTTGCTACTTGGTGCAAAGCTGGATTTACTTTGCTGTTGAAATCTTTGCAGAGCTAAGAAAGTCAGGATGTGGCTTTTATTGCACACCAACCATTGTTTTATTAACAAAGGCAAATGATCAGCAGTGCACACCATCAGGGAAATAATTTTGCCTCTGTTAAGCCCAATTTCAGGGTCACCTGCTCACCTTCATGGATTGCCCTGGCCAGTTTTGCAGATTTGTACCCTGCCCATCCTCTTCTACCAGTCAAGAGCCAGGCAAAGGGCTGTCTTAGAAAGAGATTTGAAACTGATGAAGTGACCTCGAAAGGGGTGCTGGGACTTGGTTGATTGTTGAGGAAGTGGCCTCCTCACTTCAAGGTATCATCATCTTCCTCACTCAGCTTTTATTGGGGGAAAGGTAATTCAGTGGGGACTTCACACTGACTTGATGGGGAAGCTGAAAGTAAAATAAAACTGAGTCATGTCCTTGAGATTTATCTTTACCAGTGGACATACCTTGTGCATCCTCCTAAGCAGGACATTTCATTCTTCTCTAGATTTCACTGAAATAATTTGTATAGATAGAGTTAGGAATATTGATGAGAGCACTAGCAGAATTAAGATAGAGCTGGTTTGGGGTTCACCTTAGAAAGTGGATATGATCTGTACATTTTGAGGGTTTATGTAGTGCTGGCTTCCTCTAAGAGAGCTCAAAATGAGAACTCCCAGTACAGAATTGGGGATATAATCTGTCAAATGGCAGGAGTGGTATTCTCTTCTTCCCACCCCATCTCACTGAGTTCTAGGTACAATTACAAAAAAGAGAAAAAAAGAAGGTATTTTTCTATTAGTACAGTAAATTAATTTCACCATACTACGCTCCCTTTTCTTTCTATCTCATCAGCAGTACCAAGATGTTACTTGACACTAATTGGCATCTTTGTTGGCAGAACCACCAGAAAGACTCTTGACTATGCAGGAGTGGAGAATAAAACATTTTCCTGCCCTAAAGGCAATCTGGCAGTATTGTTTGATAGCCACAATATGGGATAAAATAAAGCTTCCTCTACTATTCTTATGTAGTATTTATTACCTTACCTAATGCAATAGAAAGTAATAGAAATAGTTGCGTCAAGTTGCCAATCTCAGTAGTAATTTTCCAGCCACAATTGAATTGCACAATTTATTTTTACTGATACTGACTTTCATTTCAATTACCCAGAGAAGCTCGATTCTGCAGCTGAGGTAGTGTATTCAAAACAGCTTCCTGTCACATTTATCTTCACTTTAATTGGTCAGACATGAACCAGGTTTCACAAAGGAAATAAACACTGATGCTAATTTTGAAAAGGAAAATAGCGGTTTAAGAGGAATTGTATAAATGCTGTAAAAACATCAAATGTTTCAGTTTAAAAATAATCTTCCTGATCTCTTTGGGCATATATAACTATACATATTTTCCCTGCCATACATGAAAATGATGAAGTGTGCTTAAGTGCTGAATTGCTTCCTTCCAAAATCCCACTGGTGCATACAAATCATAACCCACAAACCACCATTTTTACAAATAGGAGCCAGGTGTCCTTTCCTATGGACTGGTACCCCCAGGTACAAAATTACAAATAAATAATAATAATAATAAAAATGTAGCAGAGTGTTATGCACTGTACATTTCCTGAAGGCTTGTGTTTGCAGTGTAATTGCCAGTGGTCATTCTGCATTTGTGAGCACTGATGGTCTTCGCCAGAATATAGGAATAAAGATTGTGCAAAGAATTATAAACATGGTGATGCACATTCAATAAGGGCAGGGACAAGAGGTGCACAGAACAGTTTCCTCTGTAGAAAAGCCCATTTCTAGTATGGTGAGGTACACAGAGCTTTGTAATATTAACAGATAGGAGAGAGACAGATTCCAGGAGACAGGATCTTTCCTAATTCTTCTTCATATGGAAATGGTGAGACTGATTAGCTACTGTGGTCAAAATTCATGTGCAGCAAGAGAAGGAAGTTCCCTGCCAAGTCCAGGGCAGGTGAGACCAAAGTGAGGATGGGCTAAGGGTAGGCAGAGGAGAACGTGAACATCCACGCACAGTCACAGCTCTTGTTCAGTCTGGAACACAGAGATGTCCAAAGAGGAAAGAGGGTATCCACAGAGCTCTTTCTGGCATCGTTTTTTGCCTCACACTGGCTGCAGCACTTACCCTGCACCTGCAGCCCCAGCAGCAGAGCACCACTGATGTGACAGGCTAAGTCCTCTTCTAAGGACTCTTTGGGTATGGAAGCTGGGGGTATGAGGAAACATCCGCATGCCTTGCAGAAAGGTTTAAGGTCTGGAATATCAAGTGATAAACACTTTCCATTTTAAAATCTGGTTAATACTGTTAAAAGGTACCTATGCCTTCTTAGTACAGCACCTGCACTTTGCAAGATGAATATTTGCATTTCCTCTCTGGCAGCAACCAAACCATAGCACGTTTAGAAATACTTTTCAGTATGTTGTGGAGTGTAAACATTCCGTGATTGCCTTGTACCTCAGCCAGTATGTGTGTGCTGCTCTCCTGGTAGAGCCTATGAGAAATGTGGGTCTGAGCTGCTCCCCTTCCTGTGCCAGATCACATTCTCTCTCTTCTGCTGGGTCTATTTCCCAAGCTGCTGCTTACCTTCGAGTGCTGGTGCTTGGTGTTATTTCACTGAATTTCACTGAATTTTTAGAGTTGGAAGGGACCATAGAGACCATCTAGTCCAACTTCCCTGCTGAAGCAGGATTGCCTAGAGCTAGAGCATGTTACTCAGGACTGCATCCAGGTGGGTCTTGAAAATCTCCAAAGAAGGGGACTCCACGACCTCCCTGGGCAGCCCGTTCTAGGACTCTGTCACCCTCACTGTGAAAAAGTTTTTTCTCATGTTTGAGTGGAACCTCCTATGTTCCAACTTATGCCCGTTGCCCCTCGTCCTCTCACTGGCAACCACTGAAAAGAGTCTGGCTCCCTCCTCCTTCAACCCACCCTTTAGATACTTATAGGCATTGATAAGGTCTCCCCTCAGCCTTCTCTTCTCCAGACTAAAGAGTTCCAGTTCTCTCAGTCTTTCTTCATAAGGGAGATGCTCCAATCCTTGAATCATCTTTGTTGCCCTTCACTGGACTCTTTCCAGTAGCTCCCTGTCCCTCTTGAACTGGGGAGCCCAGAACTGGATGCAGTATTCCAGTTGTGGCCTCACCAGTGCAGAGTAGAGGGGGAGAATGACTTCCCTTGACCTACTAGCCACGCTCTTCCCTATGCAGCCCAGGATTCCGCTGGCCTTCCTGGCCACGAGAGCACACTGCTTGCTCATTGTCTCTCATTCCCTCTCTGACATCCCTCCAGCACCATGCCCAGCCGTGGCCGTTGTGCGGTTTGGCATGAAGCAGTTTGCATGGCTGCCCCACTGCTCCAGGGAGGTGGGGTGTCGCTTCCCAACCTCAGATCAGCAGAAGAACACGTGTATGATGGGTTCTGGAAAGGCCATAGGCTTTGCTTTCCTGAGTGAGCAAGGGGTGGAAAAATCTCTTTTGGAGATGACTGGCTAGCAGGTATCTTTTTGAAACATTTTAATGGTGCTAAGATTTTATAATGGTAGCAAATTTGCGGTAAGATATCTTAGGCATGATGTGTCTTCTGTGCCCACCTCCAATTAGAATACCTTTCAGCTTTAAAAAAGTTTTGTTGCATTAATTACACTTGGCCAGACCTGGTGGGTTCACGGCAGGCACATGTTCCGCTGGCTTAGCACACAAGCAGGTGCTTACCACTCTCAAGAGTTAATCTTTTATCAGCAAAACTCCACTGTGCAAATTACTTTCAGAGATAAAAACAAACATTTTGTAGTGACCTGGTGAGAACAGTAAATACTGACATATGCTATCTCCCTGTTGCTGCAGAAAAGCCTTAAAATGTATATTTAATTTTACCTGTTCTTTGCAAGGACTCTGTACCTTTATACAGAAAAATTTCCCTTAACAAGAGGACTGGTGCATTTAGTGTTAAGCACCAAGATACATGATGCAGTTGAAAGTTTATGGTAATTGTAGAAATAGATTAAATAACTAACAAAGTATTATTTCTTTTGCTTTTGTTGAAAAGCTTTCCCTCATCTAAAATTTCTGTAAATTATGTGTTGCTACATTTACTTCAGATGCCCAATTGCTTATGATTAGCTGACATTTCTTACTTTGTAAGTGAAAACTTGCTATAAATATGAAATACACACTTCTTCCTTAATTTGAGATTTCTCTTTGGAACCCTTTTTCTTGGAAATATCAACTGCAGGTAGCAATTTATAACTACTATTGAACCTTTCCATAAATCCTTGACTTAAATGGCCATAGGTTTTCTCCTCCATAATTAACACATAGATTTTTTTACATAATTTTTCCAGTTGATCTAACACCTAGATCACATCAGCTGTTGGATATATCCAAGCCTTCATCGTGTATACTCCATGCAAAAAATTATGAAACATCCCATTTTTACATTTTATCTCAGTAAACGACAAGCCTTCAGTTAGTCTTTGAAGTCCTGCAACACAACTTTGTTTTTATTATAAGGCCGGTTCCCCTCGAGCCGATGCCATGCAGAGGCGCTCAGTTGTTTATTTGTGTGGCAGTTTTTCCTCAGCAGTTCCCATACATAGGGACAGTAACCTCACCCACAGTAATTCAACTGCTTATGCTAAATCTGGAGACCACTTGGCATATTTTACATGATTTTGCCCTGGTAGGAAAGTAGCTATAGTAAGAATTTTGCATGTAAATACAGTCTTCCATCTTCCTATTATATCAGCTTCTCATTGTGCTCTTCTTGCAGTTGCCTTTAGATAAAGCAGGAATTCGTTTGGTTTTTGAAAGAGCCACATGCTCTATGCATTACGTAAATAACACATGAACACTCCTTTTCATATTAACTACCAAATTCTGTTTTTCTGACAGAGAATGGGTTTCAGTTTTTAACAGCTGCAACAGAAAAAAAAAGATACCCAGATGGGCCTTTTCATCTTCTGCTTCCCTTGCCACAGACTGTACTTTCCATACTTTATTTGGAAGCAAAGAAAAGCAGTTGGCTATGTTCTGTAAACTTGCTAAATTAAAGACAATAAATCCTCATATACAAACTGAAAAGACTGCTGAAATGTGTGTGATTCAACACTGGCTTTTCATGCTAGAGTAAGTCATGTGTATTTGAAAATAGGCTGCAAATAGATGGCAAACCTACTGGAAAGAGAAAATGTATATAGAAACACTTTATTTGCGTACCTATTTTAAGGCAGCTGAAATGAAATGTTAATGCACTGAGCAGAACCTACCACTTTAATACGAGCAGGATAGTTTGTATTTCAATTCCCAAGGAACTTTTGGCAGTTCTCTGTCGTAACCCTGATGCTTTAAAGGCAGTAGAAGAGCTGTCTAGACTTTTTTTGCACAACATGAATATACCACAGTTCATTGACACAGCTCAGGAGATGAGGTTCTCTAATTATACCACAGCTTTTTTTCTGGACTTACTTACAAGTCCAGGACCTACTTACTTCTGGACACACTGGCTTCACCCTTAGCTAGGACGAGCTGGAACAGCTCATATTTCAGGGCCAAGGTCTACCTTACAGTTTTATATGAGAGAGTTGGTGGAAACTAGAGCAGTTCAAGCTTAGATCCGTTGCCTGTTCAAAGTGAATTCCTTGTAATCCAAATGAGAAAACAATACCATTTAGTACAGCTGCGCTGCCAAGAGTTTGACATGCTGGTTGAATACATTTGCAGGTGGTCTTATCTACAGTCTACGTAGCATATATACATTCATAAAAGGTGGAAATGCAAGTGTTATGTTTATGTGGTGCAGGGAATCAAAGACCCAAGGCCCTGTGCTCGCTGAACATCTGTAGTCTCTCTTCCTTGCCTTGAGGGAGCTCCAAGCAGGTGGAATTCATCAGTGTGTAAAAGGAAACTAATCTGAATAGGTGCCATTATTAAAATGCATTTGCAGATGCCAGATTAGCTTTAGAAAAACAGGAAGGCTCTGAGAGGAGTGGGAAAAGCATTGGTCAATGCAAAATAAAGTGTCGGTGACTCTCCTCTGGCTGCACGTGTGTCGGTGCAAGGCAGGAGTGGAAGAGAGATGGGCAGGAGTGGTGGGTCATGCGGCAGAGGTGGGCAGCGTGGAGTCGGGGTGAGGACCAGCAGACAGCTCATGCAGGTCTCAGCAGCTGGTCACTGTTTGCCAAGCTCACGGGCTCACTTTCCCTCTGTGGAAGCCAAAGTGGACACACACACTTCCACTGCTGCTCTGGCAAGGGACCGAAACTGAGCTGGCAAAAAGCCTTAGGCACAGAGGAGATGGGCTCAGCAAGCTGCTGTCCAAGGAGAGAGGCATTTTTTAAAGGAATAGTTATTTTACAGTGGTGATTTCTTTCCTTCCCTTTTAAATGCTGGTTCTGCTTAGGAGAGGGGAGCGAGGAAGCAAAAGGACACGAGGCTGGAGCCAGGCCCTGCTCTGGCCACGCTTTGGGGGCTGGTGGGAGTAGCTCAGGCTGTGCCCTCCTTCAGATAAACCAGCAGCCCCCCGTCACTCCCTGCACCCCACCAGCATCTGTCTTACCGACCCACATACGTCAGCTCCTTTGGGGCATCGTCCTGCCACTTCAGAGGTCAAAACTGATATGGTCATCTTTGACTTGCTATATGAAGGTGCAGATCATTGCAGCCAGTGATTGTGAAGGTCCAGAATCATACAATCGTAGAATGGCCAGAGTTGGAAAGAATCTTAAAGATCATCTAGTTCCGACTCCCCTGCCATGGGCAGGGACACCCCCGACTAGACCAGGTTGCTTAAAGCCCCATCCAGCCTGGCCTTCCCTGTGCAACCTGTTCCAGTGTCTCACCATCCTCAGAGTAAAGAATTTCTTCCTACTATCTCATCTAAATCTACCCTTTTGCAGCTTAAAACCGCTACCACTTGTCCTATCACTGCACTCCCTGATAAAGAGTCCCTCCCCATCTCTCCTGTAGGCCCCCTTCAGGTACTTGAAGGCTTCTATAAGGTGCTCTAACCTTCTGATCACCTTCGAAGCCCTCCTGTGGACCTGTTCCAATAAGTCCACGTCCTTCTTACGTTGAGGGCTCCAGAGCTGGACACAGTAGTCCAGGTGGGGACTCAACAGAGAGGAGTAGAGGGGCAGAATCACCTCCCTCCACCTGCAGCTAGGAAACTTTTTTTTCCTTAGGGAAAAGATAAAGTACACTTGTGAGTAGACTGGGACCGCTGGCTCGTGCAGTGAAAGGCTTGGAAATGTGTTGTACACCGCTGGAACGAGTTCAGTGCTGCTTTTGTCTTTAAGTGAGGAGAGACATGACACATCAGCGCTGAAAACGCCGTATACTCTGCTAGTGCTTTTATAACCTCTTCCTCTTAACCCCAGCGCAAGCTCATGCTCACACAAACAAACAAGCACACACTTCAACATGTCCTTCTCTCTCTTGAGAAAAGCTGCTCATCCGGCTCCTCGGAGAACTTTGATCTCTTTCCCAGCTCTCCCTTTGACGCGGAGCAGCCGTTCCCCGGCTCCGGGCACGGGCTCGCCTGGTGACAGCCTCGTGGTTCTGAGGACGAGCAGAGCAGCTGGAGTCCATCGCTGGGTCTGGCCTACTGGGAACTGCAGCTTTCGGCTGGTAGAAAGCATTAATCACTGCGGTGGAGATGTACACAGATTATTAGCGTTAAAAATCATGGGGAGTTGAAGTGGTGGGAGGGATTTGGGGGAAAAGCCAGTTATGAAAATGGCCTGATTTTTAAGGCATGAGTCACACCGTGTATTAAAATAGGCTTTTGTACTTTCTAAAGCCTCCTCAGCTCTATGAAATCAACGTAAAGCTAATATTTCGCTCTCTGCTGTGCATCAGCCTCCTTGCAAAAGAAGAAGAGAAAAGGCTGTTTGAGCCTTATGCAGATCCCAGGATTTTATGTCAGAATTAGAAGCTGAAAGATGATTTGCATGGACGTTGCAATAATATTTTATGTATCTGGACAGAAACAGTGAAGCAGTCAGGCACAAGAACCACCAAAGCTGCAACGTTAGGTGCTCCCCGTCTGAGAAAAGCCAAAATAAATAGTCTGATTTTTGCCTTCTTAACAGTAACGTAAGTGGGGCATCACCAGCTAAAATCCTTGCAGATGAAGTTTGCAAACTCTATGAATAGATGAGACAGTGCACAAATAATTGAACTCTAGTAGTTAAATGGTCATTACCCAAAAAGAGGTGTATTTTCATATAACTGATGGTATAAGTAGAAGGCAATACATCTAGGAAACGAGAATACAGGCTCTGCTTGCTGGTGTGAATCAACCCTGTGCAGGGGAAGGAGGATGTACGGGGCACTAATTGTTGCCAGTTTCTGCTTTCCAAGCTGTACGGCTGCATTAACTGTTACTGTGAGCTGGAGATGTACGGAAAGGAGGACAGCAAGTAAAGAGGGGGCATGAGGTTGTAACCGTGAGCACAGCATCTGATAGCCGGATCTTAGGAAGGGTAGAGAAAATCAGAAGAGGCTTTGAAGATGGCTAAAAAAGAGTCAGAACTTAAGGGGTGTTGTTTATTCAGCTGATCAAAGATGTGTCTGAGGCTTGACTTCTCTATACAGACTTCTGACCAGATCTTTTGTGACTTTCTGATGAAGGTGTGACAAAGTCCAGGGATTAGCAGCTGAAATCAAACAAATTTAGCCTCGAGTTAAATCTTTATTGCCTGGCAGGGAAAGTGACTGAAGGCTTGAACAGCTTGTAAGGGGAAGAGTAAAGTGGTCATTACAGGCTACTTTAAAGGAAGATTAAACTATAGTTTTTACATCTGTTTCTGGAAGAAATTTTGTGGCTTGTGTTTGTGGAAGATTAGACCTGTGGGTTTTGACCGTACCTCCAAAGTTTGACATCAGTGACTATGAATTAATGTTGGTGCCTTTCCTTCCTGGGCCAGAAGTTCTCTTGATTCACTTTCGTGATTTTGGAGGTTGCCGGTTACCGTGTATTTTCTTCACCCTCTTTGGCACAGTTTCTTTCTGTTTCATAAGGTACACATTGTAACATGAACATGTTGCCACATGAGCACCAGTGAGTTAAATTGGATTGAAAAACCCACGAAGTCACCCTGTCTTGCTTTTTACATCACCCTCCTCATGTACAAATACAGGTCCTGATCCCCATCAGCCATGGCCTGACAATTTAAGACAAACTGAAATGGGTATCAGTTTCCTATCCAGAGGCAGAAGCTTCCATAAGAGGGACAGATATTGGGAGCAGGAGCCTTATTGGGGCACCATGAGTTTATCTGCTGCTGCCTGAGTCAACATTCCATGTTAGCTCGAGGTAACAACCTTGACATTACCTTTAGAGAAATCCCTCCCCAGCAAGTCTGTGCAGCCCTCACAGCTTTCTGCAATCAGCTTGGAAAAGTTTTTCACTCCCACTTTTCTCTGCTGATCGCAGCGAGACACCGACTGTTAGAAGAGCTGAGGGAGCAGCCATGTCTGCCCCCATACCTCTCACCCAGCGTGTACCAAGGGTAACAAACCCAACCTTCTGTGCCTGCTCTGCCTCTGGCATTCGTGTCGTTGTGATTTACCCAGGGCGAGGGCACGCGTAGCTCCTCCTGGTTGATGCTGTACCTCTGCCACTGCGCCTGAGGAGCAACTCAGAGACAGCCTGCCTCTGTTCTGCCTCCTCCTCCTCAGCCTCTTCCTTATGATCTGTGGTCTGGAAATCCCTTTTTTCCGCACCATTCCAGATACGGTCACCCTTAGGCAGAGTCCCATCATGCACATTTCATCCCAAATCATGAATATGTAAGAAAGTTGATGATTATTAAAAAAAAACAAATATAGCCCCATGGCGCACACCAATAATTTTGGTGAGATATTTTATTTCATGATGTATGCACAAGGAGGCAGTTTGAGCTAACTACTCCTGTTTATTTTTTGAGCTTCTCCTCAAATGTACATAAATATTATCTTTTAGTTAAGGAATGTGCAGAAAGTTACCTGGTGCTACAAATACACTATTTGCCCAACCCGAGGCTGCACGCTGTTATTCTAACACACTCACATGAAATACGAACCATCAGTAGAAATGAGGAATTAAACGATGAAAATCAATGAGCACTCCAGACTCTGCTAATCCTACTTGCCATAAACATTCTGGATACAAACCCTTTGTTGTGTAAATCATATACAAATACTCTGCAACGTATAATCATTGGTCTTATCTTTTCCACTTGTATTCATTTATTGTATAAAAATTCACCCTTCCACAGACTAAAATAGTTACAGCAGGGATTAATTACGTCAATGTAAGACCTAAACTTCGCTATTATAAATATGTAATGTTATGAGATTTCAGTCAAAACAAGTATTGTTATTCTAAAATATGTTTAGTATCTCGGCATAAAAACATTTATATTATATAGTTTCATAGTCAAGAATGATTCTCAAATTTCAGAGTGCTTTAGGATGTCTGCAACACAAGTGTGTGTTGATCTGTGATTATCATAATTTCTGAGGACTGTCAGAGCACTTCAGTTAATAACACAAACAGAGCAAAATAGTTTTACTTAAGAACTGTAGTGCCATAATATTTAACATGAATCAGAAACTATACTGATATTTCTTACATTGCAAATGGTTGGCAACAGTAATTCTGCTTCCAAGAGAGTGTTAGTGGGGATCTATTTCATTTAACATTATGAATCCGAGTAGTGTGCTGATCTTGTAGGTCAAGATCAGTGTCTTTTTAAGTTTAAGGGAACTCTTTAAGATGTCACAAAAAAAAAAAAGGAATTTTTTTTGTATTTGTGTTAGGTTATTCTAATAATGTGGTAGGATATTGGTAGATATCGCTACTTTACTTATTGTGCCAGTGCTATGAAAATGAGACTGATAGCTGCGAACACCTATGTATTAACTCTGCCTCCGATAGCAAATCCTTTTGTGGATGTTGGCAAATCTCCAAATCTCTCCTCCATTTCCGTTCTTCAAAAATAGTGGTCGTTAGAAAGTGTTGTTTAATAGTATCTCATACTATACATGTCCAAAATGATGAGTGCAGCAGTGTGTGCCTGCAATATTTAACATGTCAGATCACAGCAATTAATTGCTTGCAATGCTAAATTTGACTTAGCAAAGCCATTGTGCTCACGGAAGATGCAAGTGGCTAATTTGAAGAAACAATGGGTTTAGGACCAAAATGATGCCAAGAGGCACTGGCTCTTCAGAAGCTCTTTGGCAGAACCAGGCAATGTAGGTAACAGGGGTATTTTCCATAGATGGTACTTGAAACATCGCAGTTTGGCTGACTGGCATGACCTTTCTGCTTTATTAATAATAAAAAAAAAGTAGAATTTCATAACTCTACCTTTTACCAAAACTCTAAGAAATGCCCTGCAGCCTATGCTACACTGCGGGAATCTGGGGCAGAGAGTCTGCTCAGGCACAAGCACGTACAGTTCAGAAAGCTTCTGTGTCCTGATTATTCCTGGTGTCCCAAAGGCAGTAGTCCATTTCTACAGTGTCCCCTCTCTGACAGTGGCCCAGGCAGGCAAGAGAAGTGCTTCTTTGCAAGATGGACTTATGGTCTGATCCCATATGGCAGTTTCTGTATCCATATGGAGGGCTGTGCCAAGGACCGTGGCTAGGACCAGCCTCTTCTTTATTGTCTGGATGATGATAACTTATTTGACATCGCTGCCATGAATATTCTCTCTGAGACCACCAGCTGCTGCAGAAAGTGGCTGGGCTTTATCCTCTTTGAGGCTATTCCTTCAGCTCATATGCACCAAATGACATACATACCTTAAGTTTATGTCTAAATACAGCCTTTTTTGCAAGGCTACCATGTATGTGGTCTGCTTCTGCAGGGCTCGTGGTGAGCAATCTGAGACACATGGATGTATTAAAAAGGGATGAGAGCAAGAAAGAGTGTGTTGGGGATGAAGACAAAGGTAAAGCAGTCCAGCAGGGCTCCAAACTCTGGAACTGGTGTAGCAACTTGGGCAGCACCTTGGGCTCTGCTGCTTTTGGACCCCATGTGCTGGGCAGAGCTGAGACCAAGGTGGAGGTCTGGTGGCTGCGGTAGAAGGCTGAGGGCAAATGACTGAGTCATGTACTCAAAGACTTGGCTGATATTGGAGTGCATATCTATGTTGTTGTTTACACTTCACATATAAATGTGTATAACCTACCAGTTGTTATGATTTAGTGTCAGAAGAAATGCAATTTATAAAGTGGGTGAAACCAGAATCTAGATGCTTCATGGAAAAGGTCCACTGTGGGAAATCATTTCTGTGGAACGTGATCACAGGAGCTAGGTGAAGGTGTAGAAAATGCAGCCAAAAGATCCACTGCAGGTGTTTAAGATGCTGCAGTACTAATGCAGGGAGTGCTCTGGAGGGCTTTCCTGCCATCAAGCCCTGAAGGAGTCAGAGCACTTTGAGGACCTGGCACAGAGCTCCATCCAACTGCTGCATTTTTTGTCGCTATTAAGATGCAGCATCAGTGGCAGTGAACGCGCAGAGATTGCGGCGATGCTGCAGCCTGCGGGTTGGCTCGGTGCTCTGGCTCTGACACCAGCAACCTGGGATTTGCTCTCAGTGTCAAAACAGGTTGTAATTAAGACTCCTGTTCATTATGTAAGAAATGATTTTTGGCCGAGTGCCTGTTCCCAAACCTTGCGTATCCGTGCAAAGGGGAGGAAGTGGCCTGCAGGAAGCGTCTGGGACACGGTGTCTGTGGTGAACAAGACAGAGGAAATAAATACACAAGTCTCGATTCTTTGCTGCCCTGGAGCTCCAAACGAGGTTGTCGGTCAGAGCCCCCAGGGGCTGCCCCTCACTGATGAATTTACAAAAAACTCCATGTAGGGAGCTCGATGTAGTGACCGGCAGCAGCAAACGGCGTCCAGGGGGAGCATGCGTGGAGATGGACCGTTACGCAGCCCGTCACGGAAAGATAAAGTACTTCCATTTCCACTTGACAAAAAGAAGTGCTTGTCATTAATCAAGGTAGTGTAAAAGATTCCTCTCAGCAGCGGCCACTAAAGTTTCTACTTTGTTATCGTGCTATAAAAGTGTGTATATTGAGTCTACCCACGTGAAGCTGACCACCCTCCTCCTTTTTCTGAGTCTGCAGAGGGGAAGAGGAGCCCTCTCAGTGTTGCTTCCTTCCAGTGAGGCGTGAGTGTGCACATTGCAGATAGGTGTGCTCTGATTTCAGTCCTACCAGGCATAGACCTTCTATCCATTTCTTTTCCCAGTGTCCAACAAGCACCATTTTATGGACAGCAACTTGCTCTACCAGTGCAGAATGAATTTCCGCCGGCGACGGCGATTAATGGAGCTCCTCACAGAGAAATCTCGCTTGATGCCAGAAAGCCATGACAGCCCGTTTTGCCTGCGCAAGCAGAACCACGACAACAGAAAACACACCAGTTTTCTCTCAGGTGACTCACCAACTATACTGCTCTTGATAGGGTGACTCCATGGGATGTCAAACAATCCTTTTTGGGCAAAGGGTTTCAGTGTTTATCTGAAAAAAGCAGGGCAAGGTGTCATGTGTCCTTGTTCAAAGGGATTGTCCATCCACTCAACTTACCAAATCTTTAGCTCCCTGGGAGGGTTTTGTGCCTGTATCAATAGTGTGATGTCAGATGCTGATCAAAAATCAGTGTCCATGAACAAACAGAACTGCTTAAAATCCCACCGAGCCCAAAGTAATTTGTTATATATTCTATGTGGAGTTATTGAGAAGAGTAACATTGAGGGGAAGGGGTCCTGCAGCATTTGCTCTACAGCAGTATCTAGCAAGAACCAAAAGAATAAATGGGAAGTAGAAGGAAAAATGAAAGAAATTATTTCTCTATATTGAAATGCCTTCTAGAAGACACTGCAATGGGAGCACTTCAGCCATCATGTTAGCTACAGCATACATGAGCATATCATACTCATGCAGTGACTCTCCTAACTATGTAAAACACGCTAACCCTTTCCCAGTGTGGTCAGCGAAAGGGTGGCTTATTACTATTGTTTTAAGGAAAACAGGTTCAATAATTGATACCAGTTCTCTTTCTCTCTGTATTTTCTCTCTGTTTGTAGTGAGTCCCACCAAGGAGATAAAGATCGTGTCGGCGGTACGGAGGAGCAGCATGAGCAGCTGTGGCAGCAGCGGGTACTTCAGCAGCAGCCCAACGCTCAGCAGCAGCCCCCCCGTGCTCTGCAACCCCAAGTCCGGTGAGCACCAGCAGCTCTTACGATGCACAGGAGCCAGATCACAGGCGTCTGGCTGGGGAGGAGGCCACATGAAGAATGCCCAGCATCACGTCTAAGTTTATCTTTTCAAGGGCACATTAAAAATTCACAGCGCCACAGGTTTTGTAGGCCAGAGGGGACTGTTAACATCCTGTAGCCTGAAGTCCTGCTGAACACGAGCCAGACGTCTTCCTCCAGTAATCTCTACATCAAGCCCGTAATTGTGGTTTGAGCTGCAGTTCATCTCTTAGGAGGACATGCAGTCAGAGACGCAGATTTGCCTCTTCATTGCCAAGTTCTGAACCGATTCAACTCTCCTCCTAGAGACATTCCTTTGGTGCAAGTCAGAGGAGAGTTTAACTATCCAGTGGCCACTTGAGTTGCTGTGAAATAACACAGCTCAGAAAACAACAGCCTCTAAAAAAGAGGCGGAATTGTTTCAGTCTGTTAGGGACTATTTCAACATTTTGGGTTTTTGTTTAGGTCTTACACTGGTCTGTTTAGGAAGGTAAGAGTAGTGTTGAAGCTTATTTTCCTTTTGAAAGGATTTCCTATCCCATGCCGGAAGGTTAAACACACCCATTCTTCCACAGTTTGCTTAAAATTGTTTCTTACTGTACATCTGGGAAGGGAAAAAGAGACCAGGAGAGATATTGTTTCCAGCTTCTCCATTTTCCTCAGAAACAGCCCTGAATTTCAAAGCAGAGTCCCTGCTGCCCTTTGTGCTCTTTATTATTTCAAATTTGCCGGGTCTGTGCTGACAGTGTGGGGAGCGTTGTGCAACGGGGGAAGGCTTCAGTAGCTATGAGTAGGCTACACTTTCAAAGGGATGCTGGCATTTGAAATGATAACTAGAAAATGCCTCAAGCACTACATGAATCCTGTTCAAAACAGTGACAATTTACTCTGGAGATGACTGAGCTAAAGTGCATTTCATTCCTGCTGTGCAGAGCGGCCATCAGAAAAAAAGACATAGTTATGGGGACATTTTCTTTCTTTCTCCTTTTAGCACTTTTCCTTCCCTCTCCTTAGGCTCTGCTGGGCATCTAGTAGGAGGCTCTAAATTAAAATAATTTGAAAGACTCAGTATGATTGCAGAAGCCATGACCCCCTGCTTCAGTGCTGGTGGTCACTGCATCCTCCGAGTATGCTGCTGTTGGGCGTCTGGCACCACTTGCCAATGTGTTTGCCCCTACAAGCAAAAGTTTGCCCCTATATGCAGAGTGCCACGGCATCCTGTTTTGGCAAAGTATCTCTCAGGTATACTTCCCAGAAATGCTCTGGTAGATTTTGTTTGGGGAGCTCTTTGGCCCTGCTACACCATTAATTACATCCTAGCAAATTTTCTGAGACAAATAAAGCAGCATTCATAGGCTGTCCATAAATGTGTGTGTTATCTGAAGTATGCTGACTATCCCATTCATTTATGGTTCTGATTATATACAAAGGGTCAACCCATGAGTAGTGAGAACAAGTTTATTTTAATGCAGCTGATTACACAACACTGGAAGAAAAAGGATAGGCTGTTGTTGCCCTTTCATAAATTCTTTATTTTTTTAAAGAAACTCTCCTTTAGGACTAATTTTCAAACTCTAAATAGCTTTAGCACACTCATATTTGAAAGAAGACAGCAATGGAGTAAACAGACTTATTTTTAAGAATTATACAATTACCAGCAATGTAGGGTAATTTCTTCCACAGTGCAAATACAGGTCCACACGCCATCTCGCTTAGGTTAGCATAAGGCTGTCAGATGTAAATGTTATGGAGGAATTGTTAATCCTCTGCTGGACTATAAAGTGATTTTTTTCACAAATCATTTCCTGCTCACCAGACCCAGAGTATGTTGCTGAACTGTGTGCTAATAAACACAAGACAGCGGTATATTTATTGTAGATGAGTTCTCTTGCAGGCAAATGCTTAAAAAAAACCCAGGTCATGACTTGACCAGTCATGTAGAAAACAATCATCAAACAAAACAAATTTCTGGAGGTATAATGAGGGGAGGCACGCAAGGGAGTCCTGTATGGATGATTTACCTGATTCTGACTTGTCGAATGAACGTAATCATTCAGGTTTTTTACGTTGACCAGGCATGCTCTGCAAAGTGTAACACTGGCAAAATGACAGTTTGTCAAAATCCATGGGAAAGTAAAAAAGGACATCTTGGTTTGTGTGCTAGAATTCTCCCTGCTCCCATGAATGTCATTAAGAAACTCATGAATGTGTTTGAATACCATCTGTGGGAAATATTATCTTCCACCTGTGACTGAAAAGGCAGACATCATCAAAATTATTTATCACTAAAAAAACCACAGCTGCTCTTTTAGAGGTGAAGCAGGCAAATATGGTGAACAACATATATCTTCCCATTGTCCTCCATCTTGTGAAGCATTTATAGACAGATAAAAACTGGTATGCAGAATGGTATCAATTGCATTTGGCAGAACTTCACATTTACCTTGTTCAAGAGAAAATTACCCCATTACACGGCAAGGCAATAGGGAATCACCTGCAGAATCTCTTCAGTATTTCCTTTCATGTAAAATCCCAGGCAGCTGTAAATTACCTGGCCTGTCCCTAGATAAGGTGGGGTAAGATGTCTCTGCCTATAATTAGAGAAATCTCTTTGTTGGGATAATTCCTGACTCAAGCAGAATTTTCTTAATTCTCAAGCAGAATTACTTAATTCTGTGATTCAAACCCGACTCAGATGAAATAGTACCCAACAAGCACAGAGCAAGCCAGGAAGAAAACCTGCTCCATGCCAGAAAAGTCAGTCACTTGTTTCAACAAAGGACATGGATCTTGATTTCAGACAACAAAGTCTGTTGGTTAAACACCCTGATTTTCCAAAGATCTCATAATTTGTACTCAGAGTTATTCTGCAGTCTTTTCCTTGGCTCTTTTACTACTTTCAAGCAAGTCTGCAAGAACTGAAAGAGTCTACTGGAAATGGGACCAACAAGGTGTTGTATCCTAACACCATATCTATCTTATTAGGAAAAACTCTAGAGGAATGCTTATATTGAATATTAATTTATTTGCCTCCACAGTATTAAAGAGACCCGTGACTGCTGATGAGCTCTTGATGCCTGGAGCCCCGTACGTAAGAAAAACTTTTACGGTATGTCTCCAGTACTTTATTTTCTGCGTGTTGTATGAATAAGGTAATCCAAACAGACGTTCTCTGGTGGCATAATTAGAGCTTATTTGCATTTGCTAAGGTTTGTGCTTTAAAATCCCAAGCTCCGTTATCAGTACTTCCGCACATTTCAGGTCTGATTCTGCAGTTGTTTATCCTGTCTTTATGCCAGTGTAGTACTGCTGACTTAAATGGACTGTAAAATTACATAAAGCCAATAACATTTTTACTCTACAAACTCATCTAGACTTTTTGCTCCTGGTAATACTTGCACTGCAGGAGTGGATTACCTACCCAAATTGAAGTTTTCTACTTAGGTCTTTCTAGACTATGATGGGATAGAAATTTTGATTCATATTCACTGTTAGAGAAAGTAAATGTCCGTAAAGACATTTTTGAACCTAGTCACTGGAAGCATTACTTTTTACAGCCTAGTTCAACAGTTTACAGCTGTTACTGAACTAGGAGTTTACAGCTCCTAGTTCAACAACAGGAAAAAAAATCATTAAAAGCAAGGGTGATCATGAATAGAGCCTTTCCCATGAGTGATACGGCAGCCTGTATAGAATGTCCTTTACTGTGTGGAAGTATAGAGATATTGAAATGATATCTTGAACCATTTAGATGTTACCCTCCTTGAATTTCACTGAGCTGCCCAAAGGTGATCACATTCTTCTTTTCTCTTTCCAGATCGTGGGTGACGCAGTGGGCTGGGGCTTTGTGGTGCGGGGGAGCAAGCCCTGCCACATCCAGGCTGTGGACCCCAGCGGGCCAGCAGCCGCTGCTGGTATGAAGGTGGGTTTTCAATTTACTGGTGATATTTGTGCTGCTCAGTGAAGGTCTTGGGCTGCCTGTACTTGGGGAGGGAGAGCTGCTTTTGTTTACAGGGCTGAGGATCATTTCAGGCATCAGTTTCAGGCATTTGTGCACAGTGATTTCTGCTGCCTTTCACCCACTCCACTCTTGTTTCTTTTCTTCAGGTCCCTTTTTCACATGAAACTCATTCATCCTTTCCAAGTTGCTTTCTTGATCTTTTCCCTCCTTTGGGCATTTTTTTTCAGTTGGTTGGTTGGCTGGGTTTGGTGATTGTGTTTTTTGTGGGTTTTGGGGTGGGTTTTTGTTATTTTCACCTTTTTCCAACTCTGCACAATTTTATCTTTCCTCCTCTTGACTTCGTAATTTCTGTGGTTGTTGGTATGCAGCTTCTGGACTTTGCCTATACAGAAGTAAGAGAAGTCATAGGTTTATTTAGGTTGGAAAAGACCTTTA
Source organism: Tringa tobata (assembly GCA_033628505.1). Lineage (NCBI taxonomy): Eukaryota > Metazoa > Chordata > Aves > Charadriiformes > Scolopacidae > Tringa > Tringa tobata. The sequence goes on from JAHREE010000563.1 coordinate 15,444,058, forward strand.
AGATCATTGAGTCCAACCGTTAACCTGGCACTGCCAAGTCCATCAAAGAAGACTTGGAAAGACAATCAGAAGAGTCAAAGTCAAACATACCTATTCAAAGTGAAGCTAGCATTGTTCACTGTAAAGCAGTTAAGATTCAAGACATTTTGGAAATAGGAATACATGATACTTTCACATTTCATAAAGAGTTTAAATACTTTCATACATGATTTAGGAATAAATAAATACAAATTCCATGTGAAGGCTTTTGTACTGCTAATGCAGAGCCTGTTGACTTACCTGCAGGTTTGGATCATGTCCTGCATATATCTGTGAATTACTCACTCTTTTGTACAGTGGGAAAAATAAAAGCAAAGCATTATGTCAAGATAAAAGCAAGAAAGGGAAACAAACTGCTTCACCTACTCCAGTGTCCAGGCTGGGCCAGACACAAAGATTAAATGATAAGCTTATGTTATGTTTTATTGTATGGTAACAACACAGGTGAAGGTTTCAGATGTATTCCACATGCAACCCAGTTTGCCATGAGTTTTGTCCTGCTTTCCAGTTTATCTCCCTTTCCCCTCACACTCATCCCAGCTGTCTCTCGGCCATACCTTGACACTCACCAAGCTGGAGGCAGCATGGGCCTCCACAATTCCAGGGATTCACATCCTGCTCAGCACACGATGCTAGACCTGCCATGGCACCCTCCTTAGCGAGTGCACTGCAGGAGTTTCCTCTCTCTGGCTTCTGGGCTTTTTTTGGTGAAACTTGTAAGAATGTCTTTGAAACATTTACTTTTTCTGAGTACGGGCAGGCAAACCCCTGGGAGGGCGAACGGCAGCGGCAGAGCCTGTTGGTGCAGGCAGCACCCTGACACATCCTGCTGGCAAACCACTTGACTCCTGAGGGAGCTGGAATTTTTTATATGTCTTATACAATACCTAAATATAATACACAGTTGCAATTTTCACATGAAGAGTATAACTTTCGAAAAGGAATCCTGCCTAAAATTGGAAGGACTTATTAATTTATTGATGTGTATGCTCTAGATCCTGAACTTGGGAGTTTAGTATTTCACAGCGTCTTTTATTCTCTGAATACAGCAGCCAGCAAAAAAGTAGATCTATTCTGAAACCTGACTTGTAAAAATAACACTGTGGTGTCATATGTATAATCTTAGAGATTTCACTGCTGAACGCCGAAGCTTAGAGCTGAACGTAGGTGGCCTTTGGTTTGTTTTTACTTTTGCTTTCATGCTGACAGCCCCTGCAACTACACACTAGTACATCTCAGTTAAGCTGGGTTCTTTCATATTTCACCTCTGAAGCTGATTTTATGTACCAAATTATTGCCTTGTGTCTTCCATTCTTGCTCTCCATGTGCTCACGTACTCTGATGGGGTTACAGAGGTTTTGCTGAACCATTCAAGACATAAGAATGTAAAATAGTCTGTTATCCTGAGGGGAGCAAACAGTATTTTAGGCAGTAAAACTGTGATATATTGCCTTGAATTTGCACAAGCGTGAGGTCTGATTATTTGCAAAAGTGCTATCTTTATATAAAATCACTTTTCAGAGCAGAATTGTACATAAAACATTATAGCCATGTATTAGCAGAGTCCCTGTTTAGACACCAAAATTGGTGCTCCATTTTCAGAAACACCGAATATTTTTAGCCCCCGGTGAAGAAATGCCAGTTTTCTTTGAAAATAAGTGTTTTTGTTGAGGTGTTCCCATGGCAATAGGTATGTAAATTATGGTGCGCTATTTGAAATTTTAAAAAATCTATGTCACTTAATCCATCTGTTTACAGAACTCTTCAATCTGGCAAATTTAAAGGAAATCGTATGACAGGCTTTAGGTGACGGCTCCTTGAAAAGAAACCTTCCCCTGTGTGGAAGCTGCAGGAGGGGCACTTTGAAAGCAGACCATTGGGCAGGGTAACTTCTGGTGGGTTGGTGCAGGAGGCCTTTGTCTGCCAGGGTTGCTCTGAGCACTGCACCAAAGAAGCGCTAACAAGGAAAGTTGGCGATGATGAAAAGGGCAAGAATTTGAAGAAGAGCCAAGACTTGGCCTTGCAGTTTGTAGAAAAGTTCTTGGCAGTAGCAGCAGGGTTTTTCCTCCTAAGGAGATGTGTCCAGTGTAATTGTTTTTGGAAATGTCTTTATTTGTGAAGCTTGTGATTTTGCACTTACCTCTCTTGGAGAGCACTATATTCCTGTCTTTGCATTAGGCTGGACAAGTTGTTGAGAGGGGACTGCTGCCTGCAATCTCATTGTAGGATCTCATTTTGTGCACTTAAAATGCTACCGTGTATTATATAAAGCAGTAGACGTTACAGGCTCAGCCTACCTGGAGGACTTTGTGGTGTCTTGCTTTCAGTCTGACCTTGGCTGGGTTCCTGGCCTGCTCCAAAGCGCTGTGAGTTGGAAGTCCTGGTAGAAATCTCAATGAGCTAGGGATGGGGCTGTGACACACGCAGCAGCTGTGCGGTGGGTACGGCGCTGGGCAACCAGGATGCACGGGGCTCCATCGCACAGGCACACCTCTGCGTGGCAGCACTTGCCATCTCATTATATGTGACATCCTCTTCCGGGGGAACTTTCAGACAATTTGATTCTGAGACAACCCCACTAGTGTGGTCTGCTCAAGTGGTGTGAGAGGGCATGATGATTTTGGCTTTATGTCTTGATACTTCTTCTTGGAGCTGCTAAATAGGTTTACCATATACAATCTGAGGTTTCAAGTACAAAGCTGAGCAAACAATTTAATAAATATCCTGTCGATTAGCTTTATTGAAGTATTTCTAGAGCTGGTTTGCTGAAGTGTGGTTGCCTGTGACAGCGTTGTGAAGAGTGTGGTTGCTGTAAGCGCATTAACAAGTGGGAGCTGGAGGCGACACGGGGCTATGAAAGGAGTCAGTGTTGCGATGCCTTCTTCTAAGTTATTTGCAGCTCTGTTTTGCTGTCTGCTGTCGTCAGCAGGGGAAGACAGGAACAGCACGATTTTTAAGTTCCCAAGTTGCTTTAATGTTCAGTATTGACTGGCTGCAAAATTCAGGTCTCTGCGGGTGACGCTGCTAAATATTGCCAGTTGTTGTCAGGAAAACTCTTTTTCCCCTTTTTTCAGTGTTTTATTCTGTAAATTCGTTTCTGTTTTTAAGGTACAAGTATTCTTTGAAAAGTTACACGACTTCAAACTGTGACTTAAACCACAGAATCTTCATGGTTGGAAGGGACCTTTGAGATCATCGAGTCCAACCATACACACACAAAAAACCCCAACAATCTCGGGCACTAGAGCGTGCCCTGAAGTGCCACATTTCTTAAATACCTCCAGGGCTGGTGACTCCACCACCTCCCTGGGCAGGCTGTTCCAGTGCCTGACCACCCTCTCAGTAAAGTAATTCTTCCTAATATCTAATTGAAACCTCCCCTGCTGCAACTTCAGACCATTTCCTCTGGTCCTGTCATTATTCATTTGGGAGAAGAGACCAACACAGCAAATTATGTATCGCACGTTGTTATTTGGTGGGACATCACTACAACATAGTGGGACAGACCAAGCAGCCCTAGCTTAGTGTCAGGCTTGTGACAAATTAATCACTCTTTTGCTATCCCTTTGGCTGGAGAAATCATTGCCCAGCTCTAACCTTTGCAGAATGCTAAAGAGTATCTGTCTCCTTAAACTGGTTATAAGCAAATTAGTATTTATAGCTGTTATACCTAAGGTCTTTGTGGCATATAAATGGCCAATGGCCACTCACATTTTTCTACCCTATTCTAGATCTTCTTCATTTCAGTCAGTAGCAGGGTGTTTGGGGGACCACGTATGGTCAGTGGTACCAACCCCTTCTGCTTTGAGCTCTGCTTGGGGATTAGGGTATACAGCCAGGATCATTTCAGCGTGGTTCTGATCTCCTGATCTTTAAAAGCTGGCTCAGGGAGGAGGTGAGCCTCATAAATTTTGTGCCGGTGCCATCATCCTCTGCATTTACAAATGATTATTTCAGGTCCAGGTTCTCAAATGATTTCACTAGCAGAAAAAGAGCCAAATCTCAAGTGTAATTGAGCAGCCTCTGTTTCATGGAGCAGATTGCTGTCAGTTCCATCAAGGCAATCAAGCCCCGTCGCTCTGCAATCAGAGGAACACAAGTGCTATCTGATTAGTTCACAGAGTCCAAATACTGCCACAGTCACAAAATATTACAGGCTTGTAACATAAAGGACTAAAATGCATGCATTATAAGGTGCCAAGTGGGGGAACAAGCAACCCAAAAGCATGTGATATCAGAGGAATCACCGATTCCTTCAATTCCTGCAATAGGAAGAGATTTGAACTGTGAGATTCTCGGGAGGCAGAACGTACCCCATGCTGCAGAGAAATGCAAAACCCACTCCGTGGTCCTTGCCAGTCTGACCTCAAAAATGGTGATTGCTTAACTGCTCGACAAGCAAGATAAATCAGCCTAAAAATCCTAAAAAATAAAATAAATTATTCCCCCATGAAAAAAATATCCCAATTACGGCTGTGGCCAATCTCCAGTGTATTACAGGATAGCGGGAAAAGCAAAGAAGCTTGGACATTTGAAGTGAGAAACTCCTTCATAACTCCCAAAGGCAGCCTAGTGAGAGCTTGAAAACTAGGATTTATAGTACTGAAAGAAGGCACAACGAACATGCCTCTATTTAACCCTCTCCATGAAGCTTAGTAAGGAAAGGGAAGATCCCTCAGTGTTTGGTGCTGGGCTGTGACCCTTTAAAGCGCTGGGGAAGTGCTTCAGTGCTCATCAAAGGTATGCAAAGGGTACTTTCACTGTCTCATGTGACTGAGCATTAAATGAGAAGATGAAGTAGGTTTGGATAAATATTTATACTGTGCACTAGCATATGGTGTTGTTGAAGCAGATGCAATTCAGTCTTAGAATTCTTATCTTATACCAACATGTTACTGGTCGTAGAAAAGCATAAATTACACGAGTTGCCATCTGTTTTCAATTACAGCATGAAAACACTGAGGCAGGTTGGTATTTTCCTTTAGCTGTGTTATCAGCTCGCTGCTGAATTTGATAATTACATTAGAGTGAATTCAGAAGAAATGTATTTGGTAATGTGAACACTCAAATAAAGTTGCTGACAAACTGCTTTCATAGCTTGTCCATAAACAGAGAGGCAGCAGAGCTAAATGTGCATAGCACTGCATGCAATGAATGCCACTACTCTAGGGCTTGAATACAGATGTATATATACATTTCAAACATGTCTCCATGACTGCCTTATTTTCTGATAGTATTTAATTATAAACAATAACATAATGGTCCATTCTCCCCCATAGAAACACGGAAGCTGTATTCAAGCGCCTATGACTTCAGAGAAATCTAATTTTAAGAAATCTGACTTGATATTTTACTGTGAAATCAACTCTGGTTTTGCAGAACCAAAGAAAATAAGTTGTAGCTCTGTCCTTCACTTTATGCAACTGTACCCAGAACCTCAGATTTTATGTGCTACTGTCCATCACAGAGATTGGAGGGAGTGAGCTGAGGAGGGTAGCCATTAGCCTTGAACATCTTGTAAGTCATGCTCAAAAAGAGTGGTTGTCACATTAGGGCCTGTTAAGAGCATTGTAAAAACATAATGCTCAACAGTGTGGATGCTTTTTTTTTTTCCTTCCCATTTGATGTTTAGTAGAAATCTTTCTAAAAGACTAAAAAATTAGTAAAGCAGCTGTGTTACTCAGTAGCGCGATGATTCAACAGTAGTTGGAAGAGGTCAAATATTTGTGAATGTGAAAATACTCAACTCTGCCATCGACACAAAAAAAATGGGTGGTGGGTTGTCCCTGACAACTGTTTAACAGCAGGTATAGCCGTCACCGTACTTTCCTGACGATGCATGTATCTGTGCCTGGTGTTCCTACTCTGTGCCTGCCTTCGCTTTTTGGTCTGTGGTCATCATTTGCTCAAGGAGTTTGCTGGTGAGCTGTGCTGATGCCTCTGTAACTGTCCCAGAGTTTCCATTTCTAGTGGATGTGCTTAATTAACTTCAATGAGTAGTTCCCAGATTTTTTAGAGTGAGTCCCGTTACCGCTTTTCAATAGGTCAGACCTACCCTAAAACTGTGTTACTCTAGCTATACTGTGATTATTGCCATCAAAATTATCACAGCAACATAGTTCTATGAGTACTGGGCAGCAAACTATATTGCACCATCTGCTCTTGTCTGAGAGTTTTGAGAATTCAGCCCTCTCACCAAACTAGGGGCTTCTCTTGCTGAAGGAAACTGTAATTTTGGGAGCTGCACTGCATGTCACTGCCAGAACTTTGTCTGGTTGCCAAAAGAAGACAAGGTTTGGCAAATCTCTCCTGTGCTTTCATTACAGAATACTACAAGTGCAACAGCAATCCTTAGGGCCTTGATCATCCTTTGCATTAGCACAGTGTCTTTACATTGATTGAAATCATTAAATGTTTTCTCAGCAATCCCCCTTTCCCCTTGTCGTTGAGAATCCCAGCCCAGCGTTGGATGAGCTGCTCATCAGTCTTTCTTCTGCCCCTTTGCTGCACCAGCTCCTCAGTCTGTTTTATTCCTCTTTCATGGTGGAAGCCCTATCATTGTTGGACTTCTCTGAGGGGGGGGACAGTCCTAGAGACTGTACCACTGGCCTGCTTGTTGAACCTTCCCTATGGGAGGACACATGGGAGACACAATTTGGATTTGGATTCTCTTTTTACCCTGTCACAAACCCTCTGTGCAACTACATTGACCATTTTCCTTCCATACATAGATATTCTTGTAAAGTACAGTGGAGCTACATGGATGGAAAATGCCAGCAAGTCTGACATAATGAAAAAGTCTGATGAATACATCCATTTTGGTACCAGTACAAATGAAAAAACCTCCAGGTTTGCTAAAGTTTCCTCGTGTCTCCTGGGACTGTGGTTCACAGCGTGTGGTCTAAGTTTCCCAGTCTCAGAGCAACATGAAGATCCAACTTTACAGACTGGCTCTAGGGACCCCCATGCAGCAATGTCACATGGGCACAGGCTCCACTGAGTTTCAGACTGCAGTTTGTAACTGTCCTCTTTCTGAGCCATCCTCCTCCCTCTCCTGATGAGAAATTTGTGTTTGTGTTAACTCCAAATACTTCCTTTGTGACACACCACCCTGCCACCCCTGCCCTGGTTGTAACTGTCCCGGGGGTAGAGACTTTCTATTTCCAATGCCACCGTATTCCAGTCTCTGCTATTCTTTAACAAAACTCTCCTCTGTTTTGCTCTGTTTTCCATTAATAAATCATTAGACTCTAAATATGATATTCTGTTTCTTTTAAAGCCATGATAAAGCTCCTGTTGTCTTCAGACATGTCAGAATTCCATCCTACATTCCTACTTTTTTTGGTGGACCTCCATTTTTCTGCTCATTTCCTTGGTTTGCCTTGCTTCTTTCTGCACAGAGGTGTTTAAGGTTGGTTTGTTTCGAAGACATCTCTTCCGAGGCCCCAGCTGGATGGTTAAGTCCACCCTTGTGCAGATATCTCTGAGTGCACAGTCACCACCAGGTAGATGGGTTGCAAGACTGCACTTGCTTCAATGGACTTCTGTTCTTCTGAGTCAGTGGGCGTAAAATAACCTAAAATAAATCAGCTAGAGATGAGGTGCTTGCTGTGGCTCTCAGGGACTGTTATATGATAAAGAAATCAAAACTCTGCATCTGAAGAGTCACTGCCCTCAAGTATAGAAAGCATGGGACAGATCACCCCCGTCGGTGCTCAAACATCGCTCCAGCAGGATGTAAACCACAAACTACACACACAAAAGAAAACAGAGAAAATTTTTTTTCTGATATTCAGTTCTGTTTTTGAACAAGAGGACCCATGTTAGTCACTATGGAGAAAGGAATTAAGGCAGTGGGAATTCCTGTGTAAAATATAAAAGGAGTTGGTTTAGCTTTTTGAGTATAAATTTCACCTTTAACAGCGAATTTCCTTTTTTTCCCCTAAACTTACAGGACACAGGTTTAGCACAGTTTTACTTGCTTATCCCAGACCTAAATCTTGGCCTGCAGAACAGTATTAAATTTCCAATAACTCAGTGTGATTTTTTTCTAAAGACTATTTTAACAGAGAGAGTTTTACTGAGCAATAAACTGACTTTTTTTTTTTCTTTACAACGACTGAAACCTTATGCAAATAGAGAAAGTTTCATAATAGCTCAGAGCTCTTTCTTCTGCACTCACAGCAGTGTAGTTGACATCAGAATTGAACTTGTTTCTAGGCTGGTCACCTAAAATGCTGTTGGGCAACAAGTGACCTACTGTACCCGTGTCTGTACATTGGCTCTTTTTCATCAATAGCAAACACAATTCAGAAAAAAAATTGTCTGCAGATTTATAATTGAAGGTCAGTGGATTTTTAAAATTTAGCGCTATTATTTTAGTAAAAAGTTGGTTTAAAAATTCAAGTAAGTGGTGGTGTATGGCATGATAACCCAGATATCTGAACACCCTGCGTTTATGAAAGTGCTTTCTTGATTGTTTCTGAAGTCTTACAGCTGTAGCTATTCAGAGAGAGAGAAAGCAGTCGTGGTTTCAGCTGCGCTGTAAAACAGGGCTGTGCTTGTGTTTTGATACAGCTTCCAAATTCCAGCCTGGTCTATAGCCCATTGAACGCTGAGATTTAGTGCCAGCCAGAACAGCTGGGATCCTACCCTTGCTTGAGCTTTCTTTGGCTAGTGCAGGTCACTCTTAGGTAGCCCAGGCTCTCTAAGGAGAGGATCGTCAGCTGAAAAACTTATCCCACTGCTGGATTGCTGCAAGCAGAAACCTTAAAAAGAATATCCTAAGTGTCTATAAAACAGACATTAAATTAGAGGCCAGTACAGCAAAATGCTGGTATTTTGAACTGCTTTTGCCCTCAGTTGAGGATTAAAAGCATTTCGTATTATTAGTGTTAGTTGCAATGTCCATTGCGCTTGAAGCCTTGAAGGGTTCCTCAGAAGCTGTTGGCTTTACAGCATCGTGGCTGTCCCAGCTCCCTGTCCCCAGCCCTTTGGGGATGCTGCTGCTCCCCGGCCGCCTGCTTTGCAGACCCTTCCCTGCGCTTCTCCCTGGCTCATCTTCTGGCTGCTGGAGACACAGGCTGGCTCCCTTTCAGGATATAAGCGAACGATTCGGGAAACATGTCGCATTAAAGCCAAGGCTCCGTGTAGCTGGTCAAACACATGGAAAAACAATTGCACTTTTGTCTGTGCAAACAGAGAGCAGCTGTTTGTCTGAAATAGCACAGACCGTCCCTGCTCGTTGCAGTCTTCATACCACAGGGTGCTGAGGGTGCCCTGCGTAGGTCTGCCTGCCCTCATAACTCCCTTGTTTGGGCTCGTTTAGGGACTATTTTTAACTAATACTGAATCTAAACAAACTACATTTAGTTAGTTTAGCCTAATTATATTTGACCTTGTAAATAAACTGATATCTAGTTTTTAAGTTCTATATTCATTACGTGTGTTTTTCTTTTAGCAACTCTAGTTTAGGTATAGATATACCAGGAAAAAAAAAAAGAACCACTAGAAGTTCAACCCAAACATTAAAAAGACATTATTTCTGAGCTAAGATTCCATATTTTTCTGCTTCTGATGGAGTATTTCGCCCAGAGCCACCTTTAGCCGTTCGAGTCGTTTAACATTTTCAGAGCTGTTCAGTGGTAGGTATGGAATTGCAGTGCACAATAAAAAGGCTTATAAAGTTAAGGATGCAGTGGCTGGTTTGGTTTTGTGATGTGGCCCAGTCCAGCTCGGCTTTACCTGTGGGGATTTCCCACTGGAGCTCAGACCAAGTCAGTCATTTTACACACCAGTTCCCAATTAGGGCCATGAGAAGCAGTGACCTATATTTCCCTCCTCCCTATTTATGGAAGGTTTGCGTTTCAGGGGATTAGGTCCTTACTGTTATTACCCTCCAGGTATCTAGGGATAGCTTTAATTGACCCAGGTGGGTAGTTCCCGGTCGCTCTGCCCCCTCAGTCAATCCGCCGGGGAACTCAGCCGCCGCAGAGCCCAGACTCCTCTGCAGACCGAAACCTGCCCGCCCCGAAACAAGACTTGTCCTCATGGGCTATTAGGTCAGCTCTTTCTGCCCTCTAATTTGTCCACTCCTATTTGTGGAGTCTGCACAGCAATGGTTTCATTCTATTCCCAGTGAAAAAAAACAAAACAAGACTTAAATCCCCATTGATTCCCATCAGTGGGGGAGGAGGGAGACACTCTCTGAACCAATGGTGAGACCCTTTGAGAATCTGTGACTTAATTTTATGTGAATTATTATGTCATAAAAGATATTTTATTAGATGTCTTAATTATTTTTATATTATGTTGTTTAATTTCTGATTATTTCTAATTAGAGGATTAATATGAGTTTGGAATAGTATAAAAAATTCAGCTCCTCTTTTAAAATAAAAAAGATGTAATGAATGTATGGAATGAAAGTATGGAAAGCCTTGCTCAGGCAAACCATCCATACCAGACCACAGCCACAGATCAAGGTGGAGACCCAGATTTATATGCTTATGTTTGTAATTCTGTAAAGGGAATTGGTTTTCTCTGCTATGTGTTGTACCAGGCTCTGCTGGTACCCAGTTTCTAGCCCGCCGATGGGCCAGCTTAACACCGGAGTAAAGATTGAACAAGAAATGCGTCCCTCTAGAGACAAAATCCTCTGTTTATGCAAGACCTGGACACTTGCCGACTCCCACACCACCCACTCCACAGCCAATTACACATTTGCTAGAGATATTTACAGAGCTGAACACACAGCTGCAATTTATTCTGTTTCATCCAGTAACCTCAGTTATGTTGAAAAGAACATTGCGTGATTTTTTAACCTTCCGGCGACATGCAGTAGGTTTGGAATTGTTAGGTTCCAGCTTTGATTTACTAATCCTAGCAAGATTGCAGAAATTCTTAAAAAAAAAAAAGATAAAGATCTAACTGGAAACATAACTTTTAGGACCTCTGATTTTCATCTCTTTTCCTCATTCCAGCGTGACAATGTAAATCTTAGTAGAGTGGAAGCAAATACTCCAGTGCTGCCTGTGTTTGCTTTTATTTAGAAGGTTAGCCTGGTGTCTTAGGCTCTCCTCTGGCAGCACGTTCAGCATCTCGTGGCCTGGGCTCTTTGCTGAGCAGAAGATTCCTCTGCTTTATGGCTAAGGGCTACCTATGAAATTAGAAGAGCCCCTGCATCAGCGTAAATTCAGGTTGTGTGTGTAAGAGCGTAAAAGAAGTTGAGCCCTGTGCCCTCCTCTGTTGTTCTCCTGCCTCAGATTTCTCTGCAGTTGTTCCTTCTACCCTAATATCCATCTTACCATTGACTTCACTGGGACTTCTAGCTATTTGAAAACTTCAGCTGCAGTTTAGTGGTCTGAGTAGAAGCCGCTGCCGGAGAGGTTGATCCTATCTTCATCTCCTTTTCATCTCCCTCTTTCCCTTTGCCTCCAACCAGATACTATCTATTGCCTCCTTCCTCCAACCACATCGGGCATATCAGGGAACTTACTTTGCCTGGAGACAAGTCCTTCCATTTATTTATTTTTGCTGGCACAAGATGAAAAGGGAGCGGTGCCTGGCTTTGGCGCATTGCTCCCCGGAGCTGGCACAGAGGGGCAGGAGCACCTCGTGGGAGTGCAGGCACCAAGTCCTGCTGCAAACCCTCCTCCCCTTTGGAAGAGGTTTGATACCAGGATCTCCAGAGTCATTGGCATTTCAGGCTGAGGGTATCCCTTTCTGCTGGCAGAAAGGGTTGTGGGGTCCGAGATGAGGCTATTGCTCCAACTTTTCATAAACAGACATTTTTGCCCACGTTTCTTTTAAAAGTAAGATTAGTTCTTTAATCCCTAAGGAGAGGGAAACCTCATTCTCAGGTGTTGTCACTAAGTGGTTTGCGTACAAACCCATGGTTTGGTGTGGGAGGTAGAAGGTGATGATGTGGTTATCAGCTCAGCAGATTTATTCAAGAGATCTCACAACCAGCAGAGCAAACCTGGATGGTTACCCGCTTGTAAATACCCCTTTTTAAATGTTAATGGCAATAAAAAGTAGAAACAGTGCTGATTTTTGTCCCTTTGTGACAAAATAACAGCCTTAGATGGGAGTGTTTACTTTAGCTCATCTCTCAACTCCTTCATATTTCATATTTAAATTAGATTTTAAAAATGATGCCTTGATTTCCATCTGTTTGCTTGAGAGCGCAGCGGTGCTCAGGAGGCGGGAATGGGAGCAGCGGTTCCCAGCATCCCCAGAGGAGCAAGGGGAATGTGAGGGAGGGAAAATCACATGGAAGCATAGCTCTTCCTTTAAAGTGTTGGAAGCTCGAATGTCCCCTTCCTCCTTGCTGAAGGCTGGAAAGCTGTCTTTCAGATGTTACGGTTTTGCAGCACCTAAGCCTTCTCCAAATTTTGCTGAAATCCGTCAGCAAGACAAGAAAAGCCAGAGCAGATATACCACCTCTTTAAACAAGCAATGGGAAAGAAGATGTTTTCCTTTGCTTTTTCCTTCTCAGTCTCACAGTTCAGTAACCTTCACAGGTGAGAGCTCTGGCCGTACCACAGGAGTCAACCAGCCAGGTTTCTATCTTAGAACCGGCCCAGAGTTTTAAAAAGTATCTATAAAGTGCGCGGAGCTTGATTTGTTGGGCATTCTGCTTAAGACGTCTCCAGGTCACTGACAATTAAAAATGTTAATCCCTCAGCCCCATTTTGCGTAGGTGCCTGGAAGGAAGGGCTCTTACTGACAGCATGGCCTGGTACTTCATAGGAATCAGGGTCTTGCAGGTCTCATGCAGATTACGCCGAGAAAATAGATGGTTTTGCTAACCATATGTAGAGAACCTTTCCTCTGGAGGAGCACAGTGAGTTCCAGAACACCATGATGAAACAATTACAAGGTCGAGCTACGTGAACTGGCCAGCCCATCCTTGTCCCTGCAGAATTGATAGGACATTAAAAAAACCCATTTATTTATAATTATTGAGGGTATTTCTATAACAAAAACATAAGCAGGCTCTTTGTCTAATGGATTTCATTTTCATTAGCAAGAAGAAAAGTAAAAACACTAACATTGCACTATTCTTTTTGAAGTAGTTATATTATCAATTCTGCTATCTATTTTATTCTGTAAAATTGTCAAAATATACTTTCCTTTAGACAGCTCTGAAAAAAGGTATACTTAGAAGCTTTTATTTTAGTTCTTAGGAAAACTGCTGAAGAACTTTCCAGGGTTGAAAATAACTCCTACGTTTGCTTGAATTCGTCATTTCTATTTGATGCTAATAAGATTTTTTTTAAAAGACCAAAAAAAAACCAATACATTTTCGTGTATTTTGGGAATGGCTTTTCTTAAGGTAAAAATGATCTGTGTGACTTTGGTGTCACACCAGACAATAAGAAGGAATAGTCAAGGGAGCGTGTCCCGTGTCCTAAACTATCCGATAACTAGTTGTAAATCAGTGTGCATGCAAATTAGGAACAGAGCAAAGGGTTAAATCCAATCTGTCTCTTGGTGGACGACTGAGCCAGCCCTGATTCACACACAGCTTTCCCAGCAACTGCATGTTTCTGTGCAATGTCCTAATAACTTTTGAAGAACCTTGGTTTCAAAGGGATCTGCTTTGCAGCAGGACGTGGCCTGGTTTGAGCTGCCAGCAGCTAGAAATCTGTTTCAGATCTGAGCAGAGTCCAGGGGTGAAATCCTGGCTGCTCCAGAGTGGAAGATTAATGCAGAGCTGGATTTCACTCTCTCTCTCTCCAGCGTTTTTTAAGATTTTCCTTCCTGCAGTTGCCACATGTAGGGTAATATTCGCACCTCCAGTGGAAATGAATCGGTGGCAACGGGTTCAGCATCTCTCCACCCTGTTAACACCTGATGCCAGAGCAGCTCTCAGTCACTGTCAAACAGCCAGTGAAAACCTGGCCCTTAGGTTGACCTTGGTGCTGATGGAGGAGAAAATTTGAGTGTGCTGGTAGAGACTTTGTGCTTTGCACTTTTAGACCCTGAATGGTCCCGTTACTGCCCAGATAATTGGGTAAAATATCAATACTGTTGAAAACCAGTATTTTTGTCACTGTCTTTGATGTGTCATTGCATACTGTAGCTTTGTATTCAAGAATTTCAAGCCTACGTTGGTTTTGGTAACATTGATTTCTTTGGTACCTATTTGATCTGTATTTGTGTTTATTCTCTTTCTTAAAGAGAAGTTAGCAAAAAAGGAAAAAAGCGGAGTGGATTCCAGACGCTGATCCTGACACTGAAATGTAAATGATAAATCCATGGAGAATTTGAGCCTTATCCCCCGGCCACTGAAACGGGGGGCAGAGGTTTGCTGCTGGGGAGAATCCCCCGGGCACCCCCAGCCACGCTGCCCCCCGTGTGCTGGCAGGGACATTCCTGTCCCTCTTCATCTCAAGCTGTTTTTAAAATTCATGTCAAATTAAAGCGACAGTGTAATCGTGGTCTTACCCTACTGCTCTGAGCTATAGTATCTGGTGACTCTACAGAGTTGTTACTTGCTTTGTGACCGGTGATAAACAGTTTGGCTCAAGGCACCTGTAAAATGAACTGCCTTTCTTAGGGCTGGCCCAAAGAATTTTGCCATCGTCACTTAAACAAAAATCTGTGGAGGGGAATTTCCATCTCTCCATGGTCTTTCATGGCACCCTTCTGAAAAGTGTGCCTAACAAAAGACAGGAAAATTATTCAGGTGGGTTTTTTTTGTTTTTTTTTTTTAATTATTAAATTGAAAAAAGTCCAGCAAGCAAGGCCTGGCTCCCCGAGGACAGGTGACCAAAGCCCACAGCTCAAACCATGTCTGATGCAACTGCCCGTCCTCAAATAATATTCCTGTCGCATTCATAAATATTAAGGTCATCCTGAGGCAGAACCTTAAGTAAGAACTAGTGACAGGTATTCAATGTTTTTATTCAACGATTGGCTTTAAGGCAGTTGTGCAATTCCACGGCCAGTCTCTGACATCCCTGGGGAGCATCCCGCAGTCATCCTCACCGCAGCTCCTGAGGAGCGCTGGCTCAGCCCCCGGGAGGGAGCGGGGCTGGGGTTTGGCCAACAGGCAATTCTCCTGGCAGGAAAATCAGGGGGTGGGGATGTACATCTCCAGGGCAGCTTGGCAAGACCAAGGAGGGGCCGGCAGCCAAAGCTTGCCGAGGAGGGAAGAGCACTGAGCAGTGAGGGGGAGGAAGGGTTGTGCAGCTCCAAGTACAGCACAATCCCGATTGTGGCCATTAGACGTTATGGCAACTAATTATAATTCCTCTTCTTGCCTCCTCTTCCTCAGTTTGATGATAAATGGCATGAGAAATCTTTTCTAACTTCTTCAAGCCGTAGGTTCCCAAATCCTTTCTTTTCAAACTAAGCCCAAAGTCGAAATTTTCCTTTTCCTGGGAACACCTGGATTTGGTTAAACCTTCTGTATGCGCCAGTGAAAACCTGCAGAAAGACAGAGGTGCCTTTTCTGCTGTCCCTGCTTCTGCGGGCTGCTGTATGCCAGGGTGGGAAATTGAAATACTTCACAATAGATGTTTATTACTATAGCATTTAAATATTTGAAATTAATTTAGGGAGTCTTTTCATGTCAGTGTTACTTTATTTAACCGGTTTTGTTTCTGTGGTTTTTAGATCACCACATCCTGACCAACAAAATGGTCCGAATTTATTCTGGGCTTTGTCATTTCTTGAAGTCTGAGGGATAAAAATGGATGCTTATCTCCTGTCAAGCCCCTTGGAGAGCTATGAGGAAATGAGCAATAAAAGGCTCTTTGAGGCTCTTTTAACTTTAGTTTATTATCTATTAGAGTTACTGATGTGTGGAAACCAACAGACAAATTTTACATGTTTATAGTTACAAAGCCCTTACCGGCTGTAGCGATGAGCTGAGCACTTGGAGCTTTTTGAAACGTGTTTTTATAAATGTAACATTAAATCATTGTGATTTTGTAAACCAGTCTCCTTAAGAAGATTCCTGAGATAATAATACGTATGTTGATATACTGCTTTGTGGGTTCTCACTCACTCTGGCTCGTTTTGTAACTCTGCCAAGAGAGCAATGCACCACGGGGGCTTTTTTTGGGCGCAGGACTGGCCATGGCCAAAAGGCCCGCAGCACTGCTGCACTTCATTTCCCTGGGTGGATGCAGGGCGGGATGGAAAACTGGGATGGGCAGAAGAAAACTGGGTGAAAAAAGGCACTGAGCATACGAAAGGGCTCAGGACTGTGCAAACCTCAGGCTCCACGTTTCTTTATCCCTGAGGGAGCAAGATCTGGAATTTGCAGAGACTCAGCCCTTGGGGACACTGGCCAACTGATGGCCAAGGACAGAACTTTCTGCCCCCAGGGTGACTGGCCCTTTATTATCATCTCCTGCTCCTCATAGGTCTTTTCATACAATTTTAGGGCAGAGGTACGCTCTTCTGTGCCTTGTCCTCCTCTCCACATTTCTCTTCTTGTCTGGCCTGGCTGGACTTTTTGCATCTAATCCTGTCCCCTGGAAATGGTCAAACTAATCAGCCATTTGGATCCAGCCCAGAGGACGGCACAAAGGGGGCTGTTCTCAGCCATGGCTGGTTAATCCTAGTGCCAAGGGCATACGGTAAAACAAACACACTGAGAACGCAGACGTGTCAACTCTTGTCTTTGGTGTAAGAAAGTCACTCTTTGGCACCCGGGCTGCTCTTCACTGCTGCGGGGCCTGTACCATCCACATTTACACCTCTGCAGCCCTGGTGGGAGTGGCTGGCCCGGCTGGGAAGTCTGTTCCTCTGCCAGGGACGTTCCTCGGAGACCCCCGCATGCCCCTGACGTGATCCAGCACGCACACTGATCCATCACACGCTTCCATGCCTGTCCCTGGCCCAACGCGAGTCCCATGCGTTGGGATTCCAGTAACTCGAGAAGGCTGAGAATATGCAGCAGTAAAACAAACGTCAGCCATTCAACTTCCAAAAATTGCATTGAGCCAGAAGAGACAATGTTATTTCTGCAGGTCTGTTTTAAATCAGCCCAAATATTATTCTGGAGCCAGAGCTATAATTCAGTAAAACTTGATACAATCTTGGAAAGCCATAGAAAGTGTTAGGAAATACTGCTGGAAGTTGAGACCTATAGATACTGCAATAATCTGCATTTTAAACTAAATAGGCATGCCTTTTGTACTAGTACTCAGCACTAATTGAGGCGCACTGCAGAGGATGATGGGTTGCCTTTCCAACCAATATCTTTAAAATTCAGAAGGCTTTGTCTGCATGCAAAAACTGAACCGTTTTCCCAATGCTACTTGCAGCTGAAAGAGCATATGAATGTATAGGAAAGATACATCGATACGGCCGTGGAAGTTGGCTAAGTGGTATTGCTAATTGCATTAATTTGATGATCATTTAGGCTGCCAGTAAAACTGACTTTCAGGATCTTCAGCTCTGAGTTGTGAGGGCACGGGGGAAGGCACAAGGCAGAGCTCTGCCCTCCCGGCAGGGGCTGCTGCTGCTCTCCTCCTGTGCAGAGGCTCTAAGGACCAGAGATTAAGACCATCAGTGGCTTTTTTGATGAAATGTTACATTTTTGGATTGGCTTTGCTTCCTCTATAATTTTCCTTAAAAGGAACGTCGATAGCTACATTCTGTACATTTTGCACAAATAGGAATTGAGTTTCACCCCACGTTTTACCCGAGAGGGAAGGCGTCTGAGGCACAGAAGTTAAATGACTTGGCTTGCGAGAAAAATCTGGTTTAGAGCTCACATTGGAAGACACTCGGGCGTCTTCCCACCTCTTCCTCACACAGGTTTCTGTTGCATTTCTGCCTACCTAGGAAAGGTAGAAAGATAAAATAAAGCATGAAAATTTCTAGCAATACTCGCTTCATAGCTTCTTTCTTACAGACTCAAGATGACTTACGAGTAATAACCTGCTAGTGAATGTCTTGTTTTCACTGAAACATCAGGATGATATTATTGTTGCTTTAAGCTCCATATTTTTATCATTAAAAACCCAGATCTAGACACTACACATTTTTGGCCTTTTTTACCAAATACTGTAATATTGTGATTAGATACAGAGAAGGCTTCATGTTTTTGAGGAATCGGAATTGTTATCTTTCTTTTCGCCCTCAGTTTTTTACACTGTTGATGTGACTTTTTCTCTGATTAACTCTTTTAAGATATTCAGTGGTGTGGGTTAGAACATTTCTAACCAGCGTTTCTGGACAGAAAACGGCCTCTGCTGATACAAGACTTTCACTGTTTGAATTTGTGATGGCTTTTAAAAACAAAATATTAGCATATTTGAAATGAATTAATGAGCCATACTTACTGAAGAAAATCAAAACCTGTTCACATAAAAGTAAAAAGAACTAAATCTGTGTAGGATATCTCCTGAAAATGGCAGTGACATGTTTAATCCTTCCTAGTACTGACTTAATCTCCCACGATATCATTTCCTAGAATTTGGATCCGTTGGATTCCTGTTGTACCGGTGGAGGTTTTGGCACTGAATGTAGTGAAGTCATCAGCCAGCCCTTACCCCAAGCCTGGAAACGTGATGCATATTTTTACTGTGACTACCAAGAGCTGTCTAAAATGTTTTCTATGAAAGTGTTTAAGACAAGCTAAGGATGACAGACTCTTTGCAAAGGCCCGAGCTGCCTTGTCCCATATTGTTTGAAAAGCACACCACTGATATCAGAAAATATCATTAATATAAGAAAAATACCAGTTATAAGAAAAATAATTGACGTAGAACTTCAAAATTCCACAGATTTGAAAGCTGCAGTGATATTTCAAAAAAAATTACAGAAAATTAACTTTCCAGATAATTCTAAGAGGTGTGTTTTTCCTGAGTGCTGAATGAGATGGTGTGAAGAGTTCTGGAATTTTTGTGTTCCTGGGAGTTGATAGTACATCTGTGCAAATAACCCTGCAAAAAAAGTTTAGGACATAACTTTTTTTGGTGCTTGCTTTTCTCCTCAGGTTTGCCAATTTGTTGTGTCTGTCAATGGCCTCAACGTTCTCCACGTGGATTACAGGACAGTGAGCAACCTCATCCTGACGGGCCCTCGAACGATTGTGATGGAAGTGATGGAAGAAATAGAGTCCTGAGAAGGAAAAAAAACCCCTTACTGGATATTTTTGTGGGAGGAATAGCGACGACCATGGAGCGGCACGACACAAGGAGGCAGAACGTTGCTGTGTCTTAAATAGATGATTTTGCTTTTAGGGGAGGGGGGCTCTCTTTCATTTAATAGTAATAGCACTGGCAATTATTCTAAGAAACGAACAATAGATACCAGCATATTTTCACTAAGGACTTTTCTTTGCCCGACGGAGACAAGGTTAAGGTCTTTAGGTTGTCTGTCCAGCCATGTCTGCATGGGTAAGAATGGTTTCCCACCTAAGAAAACATGCAGGTTTCCTCACAGTCCACCGCTGGATCAAAGCACCAGATGAAAGAACCAAGCACTGTGGACATCACAGGTGGTCTGCATGACATACGTACGCTGGTAAACATCCTCCTGGTGTCCAGCTTTGCCCCAGGAGCACGTGCTGTTGCAGTCGCTCTCTCCTTGGGCCAAGGGACAGCTGACTAAACGCCGGCTTGATTGCAATCGAACACAAACGAACTGCACCTGCATGAAACAAGGTGTCTGTTCTCTGCAGAGGACACCCTGGTGTGAATGTTTGGGCCTGAAAGAATACACAGATTAGCCTAGAAAGAAAAATCATGCGAATGGGAAAGCGTGCGGTACTTGTACAAAATCTGCCTTGGAAAATCGGGCTTTTTATTTAGATGCCTACGCACTGGCTTAGGTGCTCGAGTGTAAAATGTTGATTTGGGGTGTTTTCCTTACCTGTAAAGGAAAGGTGTCTCAGCCTTGCTGTTTGTCACTTGGGAGAAATTTTGGACACCTTTATTCCGAGAAGAAGAATAATATTTGGCAGGTTGAAGTGGGAAGTTCACAGTGTTAGCATGAGCAATGATACATCCAGAGGCTCCAGTAGAGAAGGTACACTTCAAATTGAAGCAACGTACTCGAATGTACATTAAGCTTGTTAGCACTTTCCAATCATCAAATGTTTTGCCAACTACAGACTTGCCACCTGAGTTGCATTTGACACTATTACTAATAAAACATTGTATTTAACTGGCTCTTACTCTTTTTCAAACAGCAGGATTTCCTCACCGGGGATTTCATGAAACAAATCTTTTTAAGAAATGTATATCCAAATTCCATGTTCTGCAGAGTCAGGTGACTCCTCAGCTTGATGGTAATTGGATTTCATGAGTTTTATTTGATCTTTGAACTGCACACATACATCCTTGTCCACAAAATTATCAGTATATATTGCAGACTTTCTCTGCTGTCTAAATTTTGCAATTAAAGCTTGACTTTCTATATGAGCAAAAAAGAAATCCTTCAGTTTTGGGGTGGGGAAAGTATTTTTTCCTCAAATAATTTTGAAATATGTTTTATATTAAAAATTGTTCTCACTAAAAATATTGCTCTTGCAGTATGTTTTTCGCTCACTCAAGCACTTTTACAGCAGAGATACAGCAAGTCTTCAAAGTCCCACACGCCTGCAGCTTTGTAGGTAGAAGTCCATGTGATCTTTGTTTCTGCCACTGTACATCCATGGTTGATTTTACACCATGAAAACTTCTTGTATTCCACTAGTGTGCAGCAGCACAGGGAGGTATAAAACTGCAGCTGTTAACTTGATACTTACCAGGCACAAAAGTGTTCAAAAGATTCTTCCAAACTGTCATTTAGTGTGACAGTGGTTTATCTCCATTATACTCCCAAAAAAAATGGTCCAAATATATAATCCACAGCAGATTATATTCCAGAGTTCATCTAAAATAAGTAGTTCAGCACGTAATGTTATATGAGGTTACAACAATGTGGACAGTATCCACTAGGAACGGTTGGAAAAAATCCTGTAGTCCCAGAAATGTCCCAGTATGCTAAAAGTTTTTGATTTTGTGAATCCAGGAATGCTTTCCCAAATACTTCTGTTTTCTTTTCTTTTTTTTGCCTGGGTTGTTTTGGTGGCATGGCAGGTATATACTTTGTATCCCTTTAAAATATAAATTCTACATGTTAGGCTAGGTTAAATATTAAAATGTGAAGGATTTTCTTAGCAAAATGCTAATGATTCTCTCTAATGCCATCATCGATTCTTCTGTCTTGCATCTCTTGCCTTAGTTAATATTCTGCTACAAGTTCCCCGTAGCTTGCAGATAATTAAGAAACTGGGTCAGAATTTAGCTTAATAATGCATCACAGAGTGCACTTTAGACTTCAGCAAAAAGAGTGGGAATGGGGGCAGGGAGAAATCTGTGCGTATCATTATGTTCCAGATTGGAGATGGCATTTTCATTTGCAGGATACATTAGTCTCTATCCCAACGTGAGCACCGTTACTCGCCTGCTGCTTAATGGGGATTTCCATATTGTGTTCTCTACTTGATTGGCAATCCGGAATTTAATGAATTCTTTCCCTCTTCAGTGTGACAAAGGTATTCAAATTATCCCTGCAATGAAATTTTGTATTTTGGAAAGAAAGGGTACGAAGTTAACAATTAAGCTATGAAATGCATCGTTTCCAATGAAATTGCAGTTTGGCTGCACGTGGTGATACGTACCCCCCGAGACAGCCCCCAGGCGTCACTGCCCAGCTCCCCTGCGCTTCAGAGGGCACAGAACGTGGGATATAACAGAGACCCTTCCTTCCTGCAAAGCACCAGGGGAAATGGGAGATTGTTCACAGAAGTGAGGAGTTTCAAGAGGTGCACGAGTATCACAGCGTGGACTGAAGCAAGAAACCAGAAAGGAAAACAAAAAACCCCGGCTTCAGCAGCAATAACTTCATTAAAAACAGGCATTTTTGTAGGGCAGTCTCTGATGTGAGCACATTTTTGGGTACTATAGATCTTGTGAGATCCCCTAATAAATCCTTATGCCTCAATAACATGGATTAGTGCCACTCCTCTGCACGTGTACATTTGCAAGTCATTTACGGAACATCTTCAAGCAATATAATAGTTAATTAAATTCGAGTAGCAGTTAAGCTAATTGAAGCATTAATTCAGTGCAATATTTCTCCTGTTTTTCTTCAGTTGTATTTCCTGCAAGATAGGTAATTTTGATTATCAATATCAAATACCATGTGTGTGTACTATTCTCTTGCTGTTTTCTTCCTTTACTCTTATATCCTCGCGGATAACTCCAGAGTGCCAGGGACATGTCAAACGCCGTCCCACAGCTACCGGTTTAATGGTCAGCATGTCCCCTTAGCATCGTCTAGACCTGTGAGAAAATTGCCTGAGTGTATTTCAGAGAATAACATATAATATAATATAATATAATAATAATAATGTGAATTTGGGGATAGTGGTGCAGGCTTTGTTGTGCCACTTGGCCTTAGGACCAGGGGACGGTCCCTGTACCCATTTGATGTATGAACGTAGACATTGCCAAAGAGAAGTCTGAGGATGAGGAAGAAGAAGGAGTGACTGACTTCTTTCTTCATCTGCACTGACAGCTATGGCACATGGAGGTTTCCTTTTCCCTCTGGATGGAGATGGAATGATCACATTATGGGGTAATGCTCTCATAATTTCAAATCAAACTGGGAAGTACATACTAATTTTTAATGTTAATTTTGCTAAATAAGAATTATTCTAATTTTAGAGACAGGAAAAACTGAGACAATATGGTTTGCAAAAATGTTTGCCTAATGCAAGCCAGACTGAGAAATCAATTATTGCAATTATGAGTATTTTCTTCCCAGTGCATAATTAGAACTAGACCACTTGTATAAGTGAAAAAGCATGTGGATGTCACATGTGGAAGCGAAGCGAGACCACACCACTCTTCAAAGAAAGTGAGAGAACTTCTAACCTTTTACAATGAAACCGCCATTAAAGGTTTCCATAAATCACACTTTTTAAATTTGTCTTTCTTTATCTGGTGAGTGATGTGGCTTATATTTTTCACTTTTATATGTGCTACTTATAAAAGCAGAAATAGTAACTGCTAATGTAATAACTGTAAATACTAGTGATTTATGGACATATTTTGTTTTCTTTCATATTCTCCTAATTCTTTTACCACCTTGTTAACAATGGTCCTACTTTCTGCTTCCAGCTCAAAAATTGATTCTTGAAGGTCTTGGTGGCCCTGTTTTCTTCGTCCTTTTTACTAGTCTGTTTTTGAGGGGCTCTTTATCATGGTCATCATCACTAGCTTTTCATAAATTATCAGTGCTAATTTATTAAGCCTGAGATTTCAGGAAAATGAGTGAACTGTCTGCTGCCTTATCAAATAATAACTAACACACAAACAAAGCCTTGAGGTAAGAGAACAAAATAAGACAAGGTTACCATACGCAGAGAATCATAGAATTGTTTTGGTTGGAAGACACCGTTAAGATCATGAAGTCCAGCCATTAACCTAACACTGTCAAAATCACCACTAAACCACGTCCCTCAGCACCACATCTACACACCTTTTAAATACCTCCAGGGATCGTGACTCAACCACTTCCCTGGGCAGCCTGTTCCAACACTTGACAACCTTTTCACTGAAGAATTTTTTCCTAATATCCAATCTAAACCTCCCCTGGTGCAACTTGAGGCCATTTCCTCTTGTCCTATTGCCTTGGGAGAAGAGACCCA
>JAHREE010000563.1:15482530-15780659 GCA_033628505.1 Tringa tobata
GCCTGGGCAGGCGAGGCCGTCCTCGCCGCTGAGGGGGGCCCGGCGGGCAGCCCCTTGCCCCTCACAGGGCCCGTCCTTCGCCTCAGCTCGGCGGCGCCAACGGGCTCCCCGCTGCCCCTTTCTTAACTTGGCGTAGGGGGGGACGCGCTTTCTGAGGGGAGGCCCGCGGGTGCTGCTGTCCGAAGAGGAGGCGGGGGGTGAGGCGCGGCCCCTCCGGCCGGGCTGGAGCCGCCTTTGCGAGGGCTGTGGAGAGGGGAACGAAACGCGCCTTGCGGATGGCGGCACCGCCGGTGGGTCCCCCCGCCTCGCCTCCGGCCCCCTCCGCCGCCTTCCCGCCCTTCACCTGTGGGGGCGGCGGCCATGGCGGCGGGCCCGGCGGCTCCCTCGAGGCCGCGGCGATGCCGGGGCAGGTCGCGGTCTTCCTTTCCCCCGGCGGGCCGGGCACTGGAGCGCCCCGCTTCGTAACGAGCTACCGAGGCAGGAGAAATAACCCCGGGCTCCCATTCGGAGGGCAGCTCTACCCTCCCTGCCGTGGGGCAGGGTGCCATGGCTGTGCATCCTCCCCTGGAATGGGTGTGCTCCCTCAGCCCGGGCGGTGGGGGGCACGGGGGTCTGCCTGGGGTTTCCTCCGGGCTGGGAGGTCTCAGAGGCAGGTCGTTCCCTCCGGAGAAGGTGCCCTGGTTCCAGGCCCGGGGTGGGGTGGCTGCCTGGCATCCCACCATGGAGCCCACCCGGGAGAGGAGCTGTGGGCGCAGGGGGGAGCAGGGCTCACCTCACGGGCAGGGCTCTCGCTTGGGAGAGTTTGGTCTCTGCTGCCAGCGCTGTTCTGCCAGATCACTGTTGTACCAACTAGTTAGTGAGAGGTGAAATGTATAAAAAGCAGCAAGAAGAGGCTATTTCTTTTTATTCCCCGATGATGTCAGCCACAAGGTGGCTGCAGACGGGTGGTTGCCTTTCCCAGTTAAGGGAACCCTGGAAGCACGGGTCCTTGCGGAGGTGAACGCGTTTATCCAGCATCGGTTGTGTGTATCCCAATACATCTTCCATCTCTGTGCAATGGCTTGTCCCTAAAAGCAGCAGGGGAGGATGTTTCTACACAGGATTACCTGCTAGTTACTATTTATAGCCCTTATTTGGGATGAGGGTTTATATCAAATGTAGCAGATGGGGAATTGAGCCACCACCGTGAGCGAATATTTTAATGTCTGGGTTATTGCATGAAAGAAATTCACACATCTTCAGTGGTGACTGCATTGAACAATGACTTGTATGTTGCTCTTTGAAGAGTCTGCGTTTACTTGCTCCAGCTTATATTCCTGAGTGAGGGGAGAAGCTTCAATACCCAACGTGAGATACACAAGGGGTGCATTTCAGACTGTTTAAGACTTGACTGTCTTAGTTTTTCCTACTGCCTGTCACTGGGCGAGTGTCTGCTGACTGCGCTGGTTAGTCTGGTTCCAGTCCTGGGATGTCTGGCTCTGTGTTCATTTAGTAGGAAACCAGGTGCTTTGCTCAGGTTTCTGAATTCCATCTGAAGGATGTGTCTTAAGATAGGTTTTGGTGCACGTTTTTGATGTTGGATTTAGCCGTTTGCCTCTGTCTTGAGAGGTTTATACTGCAAGAGAATTCAAAATACATGTTTAAGTAGTGTGAAATTTGATAATTGGGCTAAAACTTAGGTAACCTCCTGTGGGGATAGAATTCACAATGGTTAAGCCCCTTATATTTCTAGGTGGCACATCAAGCATTCACGACAGATTTGCAACAGTAGACTTACCAAGTGCTGGCAAACTGTAAATACTTGGAGAGAAGGAGAAGCAGGTCTTATCCTCTTACCTGTTTAGTAATGGTTGAGGTACTACAGTCTGCCTTTTATATTATACTTTTATATTATACAGTGGTTGAACCACTTGCTTTGTGCCTTGCTCAGAAGACAGTGGAAACATGGAAGGCAAATCCAATGATGGTATCTTGGGAATATTAGAGAAAACGACATGGGTGGTAAATGGGAGGGAGTTGCAAAACAGAATTACATGGATCAAAAATTACCAAAGTAAGCTTTCAAATGCTGACTCTTTGTTGACAACAAGAAATGTACTATTAATCCTCTTTAATTCTCCCATTAAATACTAACAGAAGAGGGCAGCAAAAATTCTTCTTCCTAGCTCAGAAAATCAAGTAAAACTAGTGCAGTAAAGTTGTATGATAGATAAATGTTTATAAGCATGGTGTTATGAACATGTTGATATATCTTTAGAGGTGCTTCTGTACATGTTGAATAACTGTACTGGAAAGTGTTAAAGGCCAAGTTCAGGTAATGAAATTTGTAATGTTCTTAACCTAGCTTCTGTGGGCAGTCAAATTACCCCTTCTGGAACTTGTTCTTTGGCATCAGAATTGCTTCCTCTAACCCAACTAATTCACTTAGGACTACCTTGAGTGCTCATATAGCACTGCACTCCAAAGTGTTGATGTTCCTAATTGCCTAATTGAGTAAGTTAGAGTAAGTATTTTTGGCCATGGCATTGCCTACAAATAAAATTAGTGCTTACTCAGCTGATAGCCTGCTTGCCTTTTGAACTATGTCTGCTTTAGTCACTGTAAGTGCCAGGTAGTACAACAGAGAGCACATAATAAGTTGAATAAGATAGAAAAAGGAAAACAGAGTAGATTGTAGAGGACAGTGAGACGAGGACTTGTGTTTCCCTAGAACAAAGTTCTGTCTTTTTTGACAACTGATGTGCAAAATTGCTCAGTTGAACTGATCAGTAATTTTCACTGGGGCTATTGACTATATGTATTTGCTATTTTATGGTAGGCTTCCAGGGCAGTTATCTTTTTTTTTTAATGTATTACAGAATGTTGAAATACATCCCATTCTGGATGCTTTCTGGGTATAAAGTAGATGACTTTTAGTCCTACTTTGTTACTGAAAGCTTCAGAGATCTCTACCGCACGATCTTGATAAGGTGCTTGCAACACTGGACTCTATAGAGACACCCATTTTACCTTGTTATGCACAGCAAACTCTACTTCCACTACTCATATAAGCCTAGCAAAGAATATCCATTTTCTCTTTACATGGGCCAAATTTTTAGAACTGTTGGGTAGCCCAAATGGCGTTCTTGTCTCTTTCGGGTAAAATATGCTTTGATTATGAAACGGCTGTCAGGATGCAGTCTTGGCTCCATTAATGTCTAGCAAATTCCTATTTTTCTTTTTAATGCAATCTAGGTTTTGTCCACCTTTCTATTAAAATGGATGCCTTATCTTTGCAGGTTTAATAAATCTTTTTGTTCTATGTGTTTTCAGACCTGCTGATACTGTGTGTATTGAGGGGAAGAAGATGCTTGGTCGGTATAAGATACAGAGCTGTTTCCTCTTGGCTTTTTTAGCTGTCACAGCTTTCTTCATCAGTGATGCCCAGGGCCAAGGTAAGCCATAAATAAGAAGATGGAGCTTTTCACTCTGATGTGCAGAAATAGACTTTCTTATTCCAAGAGCAAGTGCTACTTCCTTCTTAGCCTGCTTAGTAGGATATGGATCCAGTACTACTGAAATGAAGCAGGAATTTTGCCGCTGAGCTCGAGGGTGGGGGAGATAGAATCAGGTGTTCATGTGGGCTCTTTAAACATAGTATCTCCAATAGTGAAAATCTTTTTGCAAATTCAGATGTCTTAAAATGAGTTATATGGAACACTTTTTACTCTTATTTACATGAAAGTATCAACCAGAAATTGCTGTGACTGTCTTCTATATAATTGAGTAAATTTGAAAGACCAGATATGATATTAATATTGTATGGAATGTATATTTTTTTTCTTTGTTGGAACAGTAGCTATTTTAACACTTACATCATACAGTATTGCACAAGACTGTTAAATGTCATAGACTACTTCTGCAGCTTTTTTTTTTTTTAAATCTCCTTTGTGGGTATTAAAAGGTACAGCTGAGATTGTTAGGCTTAAATACTTGTTGGATCATATTGACAGTGGTTTGACTTCTAGAGAAAATTTATCCTATTGCTTTGGGAAGAAGGGAGGAAGTATGCCAATGAGTTTTTATGATTTTTAAAGAAAGGTGTTTCTCTCAACTTTATATTTATGTGATCCTTTTGATCTGAGACTGAACAGACATAACTGGGAGCAGAATTTCATCTGAGTCTCTTCTAAAGTGTCTTGTATAATGTGGTATTCACAAGCACGTTCAGAGAGCAGTGGCAGCCTGAGGCTTTCCAAGTTCTGGTAAATGCAAGTAGCAGTGCTGTCCCGTCGGCGTGCCACTCAAGTGCTGGGGAAGCATATCGTCTTGGATGGTTGGGAATCTGCAAGCATTTTACAAGCCTCTTCCAGAACTTAGGGACATATGTAAGCAGTAATATTTAGTGTAGGCGATGTGAGGTGAATGAAGAAATACATGTTCCCAATGTTCAACACATCAATTCTGGTCAGAAATGAGGTCCAGAATGTTTGTGACTTAATGAGCCAATAAAGCAAAGCATATGGTTCGTCCTTTCTCTGTGTATTTCAGTCCTAACGCATATGGTTAAGATTTACAAAACGGGATTGGGGATTGAGATCCATCTCCAGAAAGTTTTGCAAAATTCCTTGAACTTAGAAAAACATTCTCTCTTTTTTTTTTTTTTTTTTAAACTTTGATTTAATCGGTCATATGTAATGGAGAAAACTGTCAAACTATTAATACAATGAAATGAAGGTCAGAGAGTTGTTTGTTTTTTTGTTTTTTTTTTCACGATCATCACACCACCAGAAGCTAAAGTTGGTGTACTTGATGAATAAAGAACAGTACTTTCCTTGTTCTTACACTCAGCTTTGTATCACACTGTTGACAACATTCATCAGCTTATGCTTGCTAAGAGGACTATTGCCTTGGCCCAAGATGGCTGTTATGTTATCGAAAGAGATGATATGAATTCTCTATTCCACGTTCCCAGAATAAAAATATTTCTTGCTACATTTCAAGTAATAAGATGTTTCTCAAATCCTTTATTTTCTCAAGGTTGCCACCCCTTGCAGCAAACTCTTCATGCAGCTGGCTATTTACAATTCAGTACAGCATAACAGTATGCTTGTCTGTTTTAAGGAATTGTACACTCTGCCAAGGTGTAGGAAGAGCTGGTATTAGTTCCAGCTTGTGTTTCCTTCCTTTGGCAAAGATGCTCAGGTAAAGGTGTGTAATGTGACTTCTTGGAAAGGAGAACATGTTTGGGAGACTGAAGTCAACATGCCTGAAGCTACAACTTATTCCTTCAACTGAGGAGTTGTCTGCGTTGAGCTATGTGGTTTTACCTTATTTATTGCCTGAACGCCTTATCAACCACATAGTGCCATTCAGTTTTTACTATACAACAATTATTCTCTCAGCATTGCTGTTTCTTCCTCATTATGTTGAATGGCACTTAAACAACAGCAACAAAGAATCCAGCTTTTGTCTATTTATGTTCTTATACAGTACACAAAAATAATACTGGGCAAGAAAAATACTTTCACATTTTCCATTTATTCATAAAGTTACTTGCTTTAAGAATTTTCCTTCTGTATTTAAAGATGGAAACTTTTCTTTGCATAGCAATAATTTCCATGTGTTACTAATGTAATTGCAGTGCATGTTAATCTGTTCAATTCTACTGACAAAAGTAAATTGGAAGCCACATGGTTTAGTTAGTATCCAATCTTAGAGTATTGGACGTCTTGGAGGTCTGCACATATGCAAGTTACGATATTTTTCCTTTCCATGAAGATACTGACTAGTTCAAAGCACTTTGTCCCTAGTTGTCCACAGAATTCATGTATTGGGAGTGCTAATTTATCTGGTGGCATAAACCAAAGGCTTGAACCTGTTTGTATTGGGTGACTGCTCTAATGTTGCTGATGGCCATTCACTTTTGCATTCCTGTAAAACCACTTAACAAGCTCTAGCTACTGATTTTTATCAGTTAACTGACTCAGCTTGGATTAATTTTTTTCCCTTTCTGCAAGAAGTGAGATTTTGTTCCACAGACAATAAAGGTCCAAAGAAATAAAGATATCCTCTTCAGGTTGGTGAATGTGTAGTAATTCCCATCAATATTTTGTTGTCTGTTCAAGTGTTAGATTTTTAACTTCCTTAGCTATATGTACTTTTCTATGCCAGAATGTCAGTCTTTGCACAACTAAGACACAGTTGAGTATCTGTCTGGTGAATAATTCTTTTCTTCCTTATGGTTAATTGCTGTGTGGGAATGTCCATTCCTCTGCACTGCCACCTTTGATACAAAAGTACCCAGTGAAAATTGACTAGTTATGTAAAGACTACTCTGGCACGAGCTTTTCTAGTCTTTCACATTGTAACTCTGTAGTAAACAGAAAAACTTCTGGTGATTGTGTCCTTCTTTGCTTGTAAGATCTGTGATTGTTTTTTTTAGGGGCTACCAAAATTTACCTGGTTTGGTGACGGCTAATAGCAATTAGACCAGAACTATGCTTCTTTGTTAGAAGGTGCTTTCATAATCTGTTAAGTTGAAAGTAGGATGGAATGGAATGACAGGGGAAGGAAGAAGATGGCAGAGAAAATGAACTCTGAAATTCTAAGACATGATATTTTTGGTCATTCCTTGGTGTCTGTTGCTCTCTGTTCTGCCTCTTAATCCCCACACAAATTTACCACTTAATCCTGGTAAAATGAGCAGCATTCTTACGCTTGCATACTGTCATTATTCAAAAGTTTGCTATTTTGCAAACTTCTAGGTATCATTTGTCACTCTTGGTTCATTCAGCTCCAATTCTTTGTGATTTATGTATAGCTCAAGGACAGAATGAGTCTTGAGAATGAATTAAAAGCTGTAATTCGTAACTGCAGTCTGCTT
Source organism: Tringa tobata (assembly GCA_033628505.1). Taxonomy (NCBI): domain Eukaryota; kingdom Metazoa; phylum Chordata; class Aves; order Charadriiformes; family Scolopacidae; genus Tringa; species Tringa tobata. Next base: position 15,489,396 of record JAHREE010000563.1, read on the forward strand.
GGCTTTCAAAACTTTTTGCCATAGTCTTTGTAATTTTATGACAATTATAGCATGCTGAATGTTCTTGCAGAAACCTGCCCAGCAAAACATTTTACAGTACAAGGGCCAAATTTTCAAAGAACTGATTTTTGTATTTGCAGTGATTCCTGCACATACTCTTACTTGCAGCCTCTCTTTCTCTTAAACTTCAGGGAGGTGACAGTCAATCTGAAGATGAGGTCTGACAAGATTGTGCCCAGCAACTGGGGAAATGCACTGTTTGGCTGTAAGCCCAGTGCTCTGAATCAGGACACGTTTGAGTGTGTGGAATCGGTGTGCTACCTGCTGTTTTGTTTCCTTCCCTCTCTTCTTGACCTCGTTCTCTGAAGCCTTTGAGAGTGTGAAGGTGTTACAAAGCTGTTCTTGGTGCTCATGCACTCTCTTTCCTATCTTCTGGTGTTAAGTCCCTCAAGACAGAGAACTGCAGAACCTGCCTTTGCTCTGGCAAAACTGTCTCTTACGGATTGAGAAGCTGGATGTAAGGGAATACATCTCTTATATTAAATCTCCAGATTTTTACTTCAAAGACCCAAAATATTTTTTTAATGTTAGATGGCATTAAAAAGAAGCCACCCCAAATCTCAAAACTACAGCCGGCCTCTTTCCTTCTGCTTCTTTCTTCCCCCACACTCTTGGAAAAAGAAGCACGTAGGAAAAGTAATCAGGTCTTTGGCTGCTGCTATTGCCAGAGCTGCATTGACTGTAGCAGGTCAAATGGAGAGACCAGTGACTGTTGGATAGCACACTCTGCCTGTTGACTCAGATGCTCCATGTGCTGCAGTCCTAAAATCTCAGAGATATAATATTTAGCAGACCAACAAACTGTGGGCATGAGCATAGTCAGTTAGGAGCTATCTAGGGCTCTAGGGTGAAGAGGTTGCCACTTCTCACCTTCAGATAGTTTTCCTTATTTCTTGGACTTATCAACAGAAACCTTAGAGGTGGTGGTGGCAGAGGCACCAAGGGTTTGGAAAATGAAGGAAAAAGTGCAGAGGGGCAGGGGGGTGTGGAGGTAGTAGGAAGAGGAGGGGTAAGGTTGATGGAGGGGTTTGCTAAGCTTTTCTAGCACTTTCTGTTGCTCAGCCCCTGGATAGCTTCCCTGGCTTCCTTTCATAGAATCACAGAATGATACAGGGTTGGAAGGGACCTCTGGAGATCATCTAGTCCAATTCCCCCTGCCAGAGCAGGTCCACCTAGAGCAGGTTGCTCAGGAACATGTCCAGGCTTTCCCTCTAGAGCAGTTAGTTCTGATTCTAATGTATCAAGATTTCCCCTCATTGATGGCCTTGGATATCACAGGCCACACACCTAGCAGCTCTGCTGTGGTTGTTTGCTGTGAAGGAGAGATGTGGCTCCCTGGAGCAGAGTAGAAACACTCTATAGAGTGTTGTCCAACATCAGCAGAGCTTCCCCAAGCAGAGAGATACAAAGCTGTGAAAGGCTAATTAATGTACATACTGTAATATCAGGAATATTGTGCCTGATAGCTTGGGGTGGATTTTCCAGTTGTTCTTCTGTGCGTTGCTTCACTGAAGTATCACCTCTTTCTCAATCATTTCACCTACTGCTTCTATTTGAAACCTAGGTGATGGCACAATTTAAATAGAAGCAGATTTGCTTACTATCTCCAGATTGCCCCTCCCTAAATCTCAACTAGCCTGTCCGTGCTTACTAGTCTTGATGAGACAGAAGCAGTGCTTGCAGCTGGGCAGGTGTGTTTGCTGCTTAGACCAGGTTTGCAAATTGAGCAGCTGATGTTCCCTCTGCCTTGTGCATGCCTTTTTTTCCTCTTGGTTACCTGTCTTCATAAGGCTTTGAAAATTTGGCCCTGAGTGACCTTAAATGTGGGGAAATTCCCACAGTAATGTGAGGTAAAGGAGGCAGGTAATGCATATTGTCAGCATAAGCAAGGAGAGCAATTTTAATTCCCATACATTAACAAAGAGCATTTTTATTACCAGCTTTGCCTGCTAAACTAGAGTCTTAACATCTAACACTGTTTGTCTTCCTGTCCTCTGCTGTTAGGTTGTTAGTTTGTTTTTATAACGAGATAAATATAAATAAAAGGTATCTCTAAGGGAAGTAGTGCACCTGGGGATGTCATTTTACAAACTAATAAACTGATGTATGTGACAGTTCAAATAACTTGCATCCTTTATCGTTAAAAATTTGTGTTGTCTTCCTATATGTGTTTATTTTTGTTTGTTTAAAATTGACAATTGCTTTTTATTTGAATTTAAAATGTTGTTTTCTTTCCCCACTTGCAGTGTCCCCACCAACAAGACTAAGATATAATGTAGTCAGTCCTGACAGTGTACAGATCTCTTGGAAAGCCCCCAAAGGGCAATTCAGTGGATATAAACTTCTTGTCACTCCAAGTTCAGGTAAAACAAAAGTCTGTTTGTTCTTTTTTAAGATGAAAGAACTGTCATCCTAAGGCTTAACAGCATTTCTGAGGCCAGTGTCATCTCTCCACCTTTTTCCAGCGGAGTGTAAGGAAGTGTTCAAGGGAGAACATAAGAACCCTGCTCCAGTCAGAGCTTTGACTGGGCCTCCAGCCTGGGCTTTCTCCCATAGTGAGCTCCTCAGAAAAGACCAAAAAGATTTTAGACCAAACTTAAAAAAGAACACACCAAAACCAACCAACCAAAAAAACCCCCAATTTAAACTTTTTTTTTTTTTCTAAATGAAAACTTGAAATGTGAAATAGATAACAAAGTGGCTATTATCAAGCTATCTGTGTAGAGGTACTACTTCTGTACCTATTTAAAATTAGATACGCTTTTAACATACAGCTAAATATTTGTACATATAAAAATTGTATACACATATATATGTATACATATAAATGTTCAATATTTATACATGAGAATTTCCCTGCCCAAAGGAAGTGGGCAAAGAGAGTGTTCAGAGATGATGTGGGTATGATGATGTGGGTCAGAACTGGCAGCCACTCACAGAGCGGTGTGAAAGCCTGTGGGTGTGATGTTACCAAACTTGACGGCTTTCTGTCCAATGCTTCTTTTTTTTCTTAATTAATAGTTTTGCTGGACACTGTGGCTATTCCATGAGGCTCTGATACAGAGGATTATTGATTGATCTTGGAGTGTTTTGTTTCTGTCTAAGCAAACTGTCTGTGTCTTTGGTCAGGCTGCCTGACTTCTTGCTTTTCTGGGGTGCACTCTGGCCCGACTGTATGGGTAGTCCCAAAAGTGAGAACATTTGGGTCATTGTAAAGCTTAAGTTAGTTTTAAGTCATTACATTTACCATTCTATAAGAAAAAACCAAACAAAGCTATGTATTTGTGGGTTGTTTTGTCTTTTCTCTGACAGGTGGAAAAACCAATCAATTAATTCTTCAAAACACTGCAACCAAAGCAATTATTCAAGGTCTTATTCCAGATCAAAGCTATGCCCTTCAGATCATTGCATTCAGTGAAGACAAGGAGAGCAAGCCAGCACAAGGCCAGTTCAGAAGTAAGTGTCTTTGTATGCCTGATGTGCAGAATTTGTCAGTTATTTAACGTTAACTTAGAAATCGTAACAAAGTCTGACACAAAGGGGGACAATGGAAAAACAGTTTCTTCTGTGGTGTAAAGCTAATCAGAGCCACAGATTTTTAAATGGTACAGATACAGCTGCAGAGCTGAATTGATCCAGTTGCTTTTGCACAGGAGATTCTTGCTTTGGGCAATTTTTGTTTCCATTGCTTTGTAATCCCTTTCCTCCCTATTCTGTTACGAAATCAGCCAGTGTCTCATGGAAGAGAATCTTCAGTGAGTGGAAACAAGAAGGGAAGTGCTATAATTCTGATACTTATAAAATTTCCTTCCCTTAGTCCAACTTTTTATGAAAACATTCTTATAGCCGTGCCAACTGGCAACTAGTTGCTAGTTCAATGATACATGAAAGGCTAAATTCTTATTGGTCTTCAACTGTCAAATATCTTTACAAATTATGCTTAAGACCTTTTTATCTGACCTACATATTCTTGATGTCTATATCATAGTGATATATATGTCTTAGCTGATTTGTCTTGATCTGCATCTTAAACAGATCAGTTAAATATGATCAGTGGAGATTTGGTTGATTAAAGATAAAAATGTTACAGTCTGGGAAGTACAGTTGAAAGCCTCCTGAATTCCCTCGGCACTGAATTGTTCCCACTGTCATTGCTAAATCACCTTTCTCTGAGAAACAGCAGAAGATAAAATATGCTGTCTGCTTGATGTGGTGTGTCAGAGTCCTTCTAGCTTCTTGACACTTTTAGTGTGTTTACTATTCTTAAGTTCTATCCCAGTTAGGAAACCCACAAAACCACAGATTACTTTAGCATTAAAGAGGAGCCCACAGAAAGCTACACCAACTTTTGTAGTATTTAGTGTGGCTGTTTTTTTTTGTTTTAAACTACCTCTATTTGGGAAAGGTAGAGCTGGCAACTTGATTTAAGAATATGGGAGTTATGTTCTATTTCATGTGCTGTTTCTTTGCTGAAGTGAAAACATTTAGTACTTAATGAGGCTGGAGTTTCATTTACCAACATGATGCCTTGCGTGAGTAAAATGAAATACAGCATGCATACAAATTGTTCTTTATTGCTATCCTGTATTCTATGGGTTTTTCCCCTTTGCTGACAAGTGGTCACTAATTCTTGAGATGAAAAAAGGCCAAACATACAAAACTTTGAGAATATCCTCTGCTTTAGTGCATTGGAAGTATGTTTTTAATGCTGCTGAGTTGTAACTGATGTACAAAGAATTCTCAAAGCTACAATAAAATTTTATTGTTAAAAGAGTATTCCTCTTTATATAGCCAGCTATACTTTCTTATTCTAGTGCTGCTTGTAAGTTGTTGTACACAGTATGCAATTAAAGATCACTGGGGAATTCTTCCTTTTAAAACACAGCTGTAAAAACATGCACCAGATAAGTTTTTGTCTCTGTAAATATGTAAGTAAAACTGTTTTCGTCTTGTTTGTTCATCCTCTCTGGTGAGAATTCTGACAGTTAGAAATGACTTTCCCAAATCCAGAAATCTCTGTCAGAATGTTACCAACTTGTATGCCATGAGCATTTTCAGACTTTGTACTGTTTTCTTGGAGACTTGTTGGTCAACAGCACTGCATTAGAGGAGGCCATTAAGCAGCTCCCTGGCTTACTCTTAGCCTTTGCTCAAAGGAATGCCCTTAGAAGGATAAACAATGGCAACCTTTTTGACTAGTGTTATTCTGGTAATTTTACCTGTTTTAATTTAGTTGGAGACTTGCTTAGGTAAGGGTTAGACCCAGACTTCTGAGTAAGACCTGGTGTCATCATGGCTTTTGTGGCTTTATCTCTAACCCAGCTAATAATCAAAGTCTACCTTGGTAAAAGCTGATAACTCAGGCAGCTTGTGGACCTGAATCTGCATCACAACTGCTTGCTAAAGACAGAGGTGACACACAGGTACATGTGCTGGTTTAGTAAGGAGAGGAGTTAAAACTTCAGTAATTTTTTCATCAGTTTTCCTACCTCTATATCTGAAGTGCGAGAGTTGTAAGTAAGGGTTGTCACACTGAGCTCACGCTCAGATGTTTGACAATGGCTTGTTGTCTTCCAAAGACCTTCGGATGGTCTGGTGATTATATTTTGGATTGGAACTTAGAGCACTCTGAGCTGTTTGAGAGAGACCGTATACTATTAGGTAAATTAGCGAAATCCATTTGACTTTGGTTCCACTCCTGTACAACAGAATATCTGTCTTGTCTGTTTTATACGTATGTTTACAAAGACAGGTAACCTTCTTTCACTCTCTCACTGGGTGTTTAGTTTCTTTTTTTTAAAATGTATACCACTGAGAGACTGTGGTCCTGGCTAAGACTCAGTGCTTGCTTCCATGAATGTTGTTCTTAATCCAGCTCTACATAAATTAAAGATTTTAATTGGAGAAGAATTTTATTTTATGGGAAAGATCTTCTCTGTTTCATTCTTTTAATCTGTTCCTGTACTTTGTACACAGCTGGGGCATCAACACCAATTAGTGTTCTAAGGAAATTCTGAAAGGAATTTTTTTTTTTTTAATATGTAACTCTAGTAATGATTTTAGCCAGAATCTTTCAGACTATGAGTAGAGTGATATTGGCTACTAATGTAAAATTAGGAATTGTTAATCAATCTGGGTTCTGCCTGGCTGTTATGAGAGATTTGGGAGGTAATATGGGAGGTATCCCACCCACTTGAGGCACAGGAAACTGTTGAAGTCTGAGCTTTGGAGCAACTTTGCTCTCATGGGAATATTTGGTGCCCTGAACACAAATTTGGGCATGGGATCTAAGCTGGTTCTTTAAAGAGGATAATGTAACAGCTGGCTTATGTGCTTTTGTGTTGAATGACTTGAAGTGGAACTCTGCAATGCTGGACTTTGCCCAGCTAGCTTTGCCAATTTTCTGGACTATATTTCCAGTGCTGGATCTTGTCAGTGTGGGCTTAGGTGCTGATGTCACTGTATTTGAACTCTCCTGTGCGAGGAGAGTAATTTTTGAGAACTTTAATGATGATAAGATTGGGAAAGATTCATAAAAAGAACAAACCCGGAGGAAGAGAAAACCCAATATCAGCCACTTGTTACCTAAGCATATTGCAAGACGTTGCATACAGCTTATTTATCTGGAAAAAGATAATTACATGTTTCTGACTGCACTGTTTCTAGTTTGATTGTTTTTTATTTTTTTCTCCCCTTACTTTTCAGTTAAAGATATAGAGAGAAGAAAAGAAACAAGTAAATCCAAGGTGAAGGATCCAGAAAAAACAAATGCGAGTAAACCAGCTCCAGAAGGTCAGATCATAACACATATGATTTGCGTGATATTCTGAAAATAATCACCTTTTTTATTTAACTTCATCATTGTATAGATTTTCTTTAAGTCAGTACTTTAAATCTGCTTCCCAGGGTTAAGTTAAACAGAAGGGTAAAATCAGTATTTTCAGGAATATTGGAGAGTTGCTCTAACAGAGATATTGCTTTTAGTTCTGTGTTCTGGTTTACTACTTTATATAGTAAGCACTAGATACCACCATGAATAGTATAAAAGTAGTCTTTGAACCTGCATTAAAAAATCATATTGCCTGTATTTCCCCACTGAGTGCACTTTGAGTAGTGCAAGAGTTGCACATGTGTCTATATACGTGTTAATAATTTCATGTCATCTTGGCTGCAAGACAGACTTGCAGTATTAATTCCCACTTAAGGTCAAATTGGTATTATTGTATAATTAGTCACGTAATAACTTGATAACTCTGTCCTAATGTAGGTCATATATATTAAAGCATTTGAAATATTTTGAGGGGGAAAGGAGGAGTTCTTTTTTTTCTGGTTGCAAGGAGCCAATCTTCTGGTGAAAGGAGATATTACTTGTCATGAGAAGCTCATCTAGTGCGGACAGTAAAATCTATTTCAAGTTGAATATATAACACTATTTCCTGTTATTCTAAAATTCAAATGGTATCTTCTTTATGAAGTAACCCGAGCAGTAATTATTCCCTTCAGTGGTTATTTATGATGTACAGAACAAGCACAGACGAGAATAGCTTGATATGACCTTAAATAATCTCTCTGTGAATAAATTGGGCAGTTTCAAGAATCCCATTTCTCCCGTCCCTTTTAGCTCTGTCTCCTACTAATGCAAGTATCAAAGACCTCACCCAAAGCTCCTTGAAGCCCGGGCAAATTTTTCTAACTTCAGTGGGTTTTTCTTCTTACCATACATACTTTTGTCATGTTGTATTTGTTAACACTGTACAAGTCTGTTTCTGTACAGCATTGCTCAAGCTGAGGCACCCTTGAGTTCACTGCATTGGGGAAAATGTTAGCTAGTATTTACAACATTTAAAGAAGTAAGTTATACCTGCTAGTGCATGGTGGCGTAGCAGATAGGTGATCTTTCTTTCATGTCTGGAGGAAGACTGAGTTGGAAGAAATGAGAGAACTGAAGAAGGAAAATTTGATTCCTTTTCTTAATGAAGGACAAGTGATAAAAGTTGAAGGAGGGAAAACTGAGCCTGTAATAGGAAAATGTTGATTAAATGCAGACAGAGGAAAGTGTCTGCCAGAGTGTGGGAGAGGATTTATGCTTTTTCATGGAGTAGGGGCAAAAATACAGTTGGCGAGAGGAGATGGGTTCTGCAGTCTCTCCTTTTTAGGACTCTTGTTTACTTGCAAAGTCTTTAGCTCAATTGCTTTCCTTGTCCTTGCACAACTTTTACTCATCTAGATTTCTGAAGTTGCATTGGGGCAGTTTGTATCAGAGAAAAACACACTTCTGTCTAGAACTTGTGAAAAGCTATTTCTTCACGTTTACTGTAGCAGGTTTTAATAGAAAATGGGGCTATGTATTTGAAAGAAAGGCAAAACCTGCAAGTTTCTTTATCAGAAGAACTGACCAAAAAGAAAATGCTAACTTTTATGAATTCTTGATTTTGTTTAGCCCTATTCCCAATCCAGCTGTATTTTAATGTAAAGTAATAGACCCTTTTCCTGCTGTCTAGCTGTTGCATATTTCTTCCCTTTGCACAGTATAATGATTATTCAAAGTGATGGAGATTCCAACTGAATGACTTCAGTGGGAGTAGGGTGAGAGTCCAAGCAAAAACGTTGTGCAGAAATAACAGCATCAGCAAAAAATGCATAGCTGGGATAGAAGTGGATTCAGAACTGATATACAAAGAGTAATGGTATAAAAACTTTCCTAGTTTAATGAGTAAAGACCATTCCACCTCAAATTGAAATTGGATCAAAAAAAAAAGTCAGGGAGAGCCTGTGAAAGAAATGGATTAAAGAAGTAAGAGCAAAATTTTATGACAAAACCATGAAGAATAACTTGATCCTCTGCAGATGTTTGACAGGAAATGATTTGAGTATGACCAAATGAATTCAGGCCAGCAGTTAATTGGTTTCATAACAATTTAATATATGGCTAAATTTGATGTATTTAATAGCAACTCTGATACATTCTATGGCTGTGTTATGTCCTTGATCAAGTTGGTAAGACCTTAGGACTTAACAGTATGAAAGGAATCATTAGGTAGTGTAATATCCGAAAAAATAGAGCAGTCTTTGCCGACAAAACAAATTGAAAACCACCATTGTCCAGATTGGTATTGTCACTGGTGGTGGCTTCTGTTCTTGTCTTGACTGAAAGAACAGTAAAAACTTATTTCACCATTTCTGCAAGTATTAGAGTCAAGTTTTGATATAAGGAGGTGCCTTCTGTGAACACTTACCCTTCTTAGAGAAGGATTTTTAGATAAGAAGAACTAGAGTGTCCTTGCGAGACTTAGGCAAAAATCATTACTCAGTCTCCTGCATATGGAGGATTGTCTGGAAAATTCTCCGGTGTGACTACTAGGATAGATTTGGCATTTAGTAAGACAGATGATCCAAAATCAATGTTTTGGGACAAAGCTATTAAAGTGTGGTAATACACTTGTTGAAGTATATGAAAAAGCATGTGGACTCTGTCAATAATGCAAAGTCCAGTTTTTGCACTATGATAACTCTTATGACCTGATAGACATGCACATTGATGATTTTCCTGAAAGACGTAAAAAGCGCATAATCATAGAAATTTATTGTTTATAAATACTTAGCTAATATATTTTCTTCAGGTTCACATAATAAAAACCAGAAATTTCACTTTCAACTTCAGTGGGACGAAGATTTCACCATGACCCTTCTACTTACAGAAACAAGCTCTTCACTAAGAAATAGAAGATAGATAAAAATATATTAATGGTTTCAAAGAGTCTCACCCTTATTTTCATCTGTTGTTTGGGAAACTGATTCTGCAATGGTGTCCTCTATTTGATTGCCACTCTCTGCAGAGTGGTAGAGTGTGTTGGGAGGTGTGGATGTTTTCTCCTAACCTCCCAAATCTACCTTTTTCTTCTGTCCTTAAATTAGCTTGCATTTGGGTTTTGCTCTGTTTTTATGGAACTCTGACAGTGGCTCGTGTGGCTTCCCAGTTATTTTTCCAGCAGCTTCAGTAACCTAGATTAAAATTTTCCATCTATTATGTCCTGCCCATTCAAGTAGCTTGAAAAGATTTACTCCTTTCTTTCCTGCTCTAAGTACTATGCTGTTATCTCAAACAAACCTCCAGTGTATATCCAGTAATGTCATTGTGCTGAATTAGTTCAGGTTTAATGTCTAGCACTCACCCATCAAATGTTCACTTTTTATATTTGATTTTCAGAAACCTCCTCTAGTTTTTCTGCACAACCACTTTCAAGTCTTGAAACTTCTTTCTATGGTTTTCAGAACCTGTCAGTTTTTAGTGTAGCGATTTATCGCTGCTGCACACTCCTGTTAATAATGTCAGAAGCCTTTTCTCTTTCTCTCTGAGATAAAGTTCACAGACGCAGCTTCTTTCAGCACGCACTGATATTTGAGTACTTGTACCCTGGCACTTCTCCAACTCCCTCATGTACAAAGCTCCTTTCTGTACAGCGACAGGGGTTAATACATTCTGTACCTTCTCAGATGTTTTACAATTTCTCAAAGAGCTTCTAAGAGTCATTCTCTAATCAAATCCCTTTGAGGGAGGGGAGAATCATGGTGTTTTGACTATGTCCTGTGCTAAATATGCGACTACAGCCTTTCTCTGCAGAGTATTTTTCTGTGCATCTGAAACATTTTAGCCACCCATCTCAATAAAAACAACAAAACACTGGGGGTCAGTTTTATTTTCTCGCTTGCGGACTTTATTTTGGGGGTTTTTAGTTGAGGGATGTGGTGGATTAGCCTAGGCTAACAGCCAAACTCCCACCTAGCTGCCTGCTCGCTCCCCTCCCCAGCACGATGCGGGGAGAAAATGGGAAGAACAGGAATGAAAAAGCTCCTGAGTTGAGATAAGGACTGATTGACTGCTTGCCAATTATCATGGTAGGCAAATTGAGGAAAAAAAACCTGGATTCATTGCCAAATAAAATAATTTTTTAAAAATTGCTAATACGAGTGGTGGGACAAAGACAAACATTAAAACAACAGCTTTCCTCCCTCTTTCCCAGGCTCAACTTGACCTTCTTCCTCCTCCCAGACTTCTTGCCTCTTCCCTTGTTATCTTGGCAGGTTACATTCTGTCCAAGTCCCTTCAGAGCGGAAGCAAGCAGTGCAGACGGGGTGTTGAGAGGTAACGGTCAGGACACAGTGGCTTCTCTCTGCCATTCCTTTCTTCTCACACCTTTCTTCTCTAGTGTGAGTCCTCCACAGGCTGCAGGGAATATCTTCCCCTCCATGGAGTACCTTCTTCTGTGACCTTGGGGTTTGGTTCCCTCTATTGTTTCTCATTCCTTTTTTTTTTCTCCTTCTCCTCTCTCTGCCTGGCACTTTTTGCCCTTCCTCAAATATGTTTTTCCAGAGGTGCCACTGGCTGTGCACAGGCACAGGGCAGCTCCTGGCCTCTTCTGAAAAAGGTCACCCCTGCAACCTCCCTGATGCCAAACCTGGCCACAGACGCCCACTACAAGAGGCACTCTTCTAATGCTCTACTAGAATAAAGCATTTACATGGTCTCAAACCTGTCCTGTTCAGAAATTCCCTTACGCAAATCTCAAATTGGGATGATTTAGGACAGCATAGAGCATGCATGGACCGGATTTCTAAATGGCGATGAGCCTTCTACAGCCTGTAGACTATTAAAACTATGAGAAATAAACTCTCATAAAAGATTATGTGATTTATGTATGACGCAATGTAACAGTTACTTTCTCACCGTGAAGTGCATGTAATATAGTCATACAGTAAGTATGACTTGTTAGAGAGGTCAGAGATCTTCACTGCACAGAACAGGCTGCTTAGTTCAGCCTTCCCCAATGAAAATTATATTTAATCCCTGGAGCAGGTCCATTAGGGGCAGCTGTGTGTTTTTTACTGATTCCTATGAAAATCTAGTGACGTGTGGCCTAGTTAAAAATCCTGGGAGAACTGCAGCTTTTTAAATCCTTTAGATGCTTCTTTCTCTTGGAGCCACCTTTACCACATGCCAGGAACCAAACTGGCAGAACATTACCCGAGCTGCCTGGGCTGGTGTGGGGGCAGCTGGATGACTTGAGAAAAGGAGTATTGCCCCCCGGTTCCCTGCCCAAATGGAGTATACAGGAGGAAGATCTAGGATAAATCAAGTGACAATAAAAGCTAGATCTGAGTTTCTCATTACGGAAGACAGAGGAGCAGGTAGAAGTTTAGGAAAGAAAATGTATAGCTTATCTCTTGGGTCATGGGTACAGGAAGGACAACGTCGGAATAGACAAATTAAACACTGGGTGACTGAAAAATAATATAGAAATTATAGTGGGCCTCAGGAATAGGAAAAAACTGCAGAAGCTCTTTTTAATGAGCTGTGTAATGCCATACCTTGTCTGCACAGAGTATAACAGAAAGGTCCAGATGCCAGGGTATATTATCTGTATGTAGGTAATAACATGAACTAATGTTAAAACCATTGAATAGTGACTTCACATGTCTTGATCAATATTCCTGTGTTTGTATGTTAATTTAAATAGAAAGGATTTTGAGGAAGAGCTAAAAATGACCTGTAAGGATAAACAAATGTTTCATTTGAAAGAATTTAATATCAGTGACCTCTAGTGAATTTAATATTATTAGTGATGCTATTATTATTATGCATATATATATATACATACAAGTTACAAATATCTGGGAGAGTGCTCACTCAGTCAGAATTCCCTCTGACACATGCTGGTTCCACTCTCCTTTTTGTTTTCTTCACTACTCAGCGCTGCACAGAGAAGAGATTTTTGGTTGTATTGTACTAGATTTCAAGTTTTTAGCATTTTTCACTCTTCAGTATCATAAAGTCTCCTAGAAAGAGACCTGAAGCCATCTGTCATGAGGTACTTACCTGCTACTAAGTATTTATAGGAATAAGCATGCCTGCGGTGTCTTTCAGATGAGGGTGCACTGCCAGTGCTCTGAATTATGCAGAACAATGGCTCTTTGGTGCTAGGTCTTTTGTATTCTTTCTTCTGAACGGAGCTTTTAGCTTCCTGGTCCATGTCTAGAAAACAGGTGGAGTTCCCAGCTGCCTGCAAAAACTGTGTAGACATATCCAAAGTTGTCCTGTTTTGCAGTGAGACAGCTTTTGATTTTTTTTCCTTCCTAATGTATTTTACATCATTAGTGATTTTATTATTTACGTTATTTCTACAATCTTTCAAAGCAAATGTTTCTGAATTTTTTTTTGTATATTATTTTTTCTTCCAGTGTTATGCACACTATCAGATAATACAAAAGGCATATCAGTCCTCAAAATGACATGTTATATATATCTGAGGTTTCTATTATAATAACTCTTGCAGTGAGGTCACATCAGTCTTTGGATAGTGACAGAAATGAGAGGTGCAGTAAACTTGAAAAATGCGCTGATTTGCTTTCTTCTTCCAATACTGCTATCACCTTTGATGCAAGTAAGCTTTGACATTCACTCCATAGCTGTTGAATGGCAGTATTTAAGCAGAATAGGAAAAAATCTGCAGAGAGGTATATTAAAATACTATTCAGCAGAAGAGACTAATTATCTAATTTATAAACTGGTCTGTTTAGTTAATGTCAGATGCTTCAGTAAGTATTACTAGACAGTGTGAAATGACTGCTATGAGGTATTTGACTAAGCCACAGGAATGAATACCTTCTGAACTTCTGCTCTGTTGGCTGTGTTTCATAGTTTTACTCACTTCATCCTGGCTAATATAACTGCAAATGTTGGTTTAAATCATGACATTTTTCTATTTTTTTATTACTTACTGAACTCCTAGGCTATGGAACTCATTAACTTTGTCTTTACGCAACCTATAATTGGCCTTACTAACAGTATTTCTCTGAGCTTTCTGGAGGGCACTTTAGCTCTTGTATTATGAGCAAGCAGAGGAAGGATATTTTGGCTGTGTTGTAGGGCATTTTCCCCTAGTACCATTCTGTGCTTCCTAAACAGTCTTTGTCTTAGCCCATACGCGTTAATCTGCTTCTGTGATCTAAGGGTCTAAGCAAAGTTTATTAGAAAGTCCTTGGCTCTCCCACTGTTGAGATGATTTCTTTTTTTATCTTGTGTTAGGGATCACCAAATCCTGTAGCCCAGTAGAAGCGTGCAGGGTGTCCCAGCTCCTTGCCCCCAGATCCAGCTAGTAGCAAGGATGAGCACGTCATCCCGATAGGTCTGGGGTGATCAAGCACAGGGCTTGGCCAAACAAATACTAACCAGTCACATGTATAGATGGAACTGTCCCACTTCATCCTTTTATACTTCTGTTTTCCCATGCTTGTTCCTCCCCAAACTATCTTGATCCCTCCCTTTCATTGCCTTTGGTTCCTCTCCTGAACATATCATACTAAATCTTGTACAATCCCCAGATACTCTTTCCTGTATCCCATAAGTCCCATTACTCCCTAAGCAGTAACCCCCACCAGTCTGAACTATCAACATCTTATGAAGTAAGTACAAGCTATAAAAATGTGACTACAAGTTATAAAAATGTGTTGCTGATTTTGGAAGATACCAGCAAGATGAGACCCCTGCAATTAATGTTTAGTTTCTTGGTCTATGCTGTACTTAAACAAGAGGCAGACGCTGAAATACTTGGGCTGAGGCTGCATAATGGGTAAAGCACAAGGTCACCAAGGAAGTATCTTGTGACTTTTGATAATCCCATGAGTATTATTTGCTGGTCAGTGGTGGGGTTGGGTTTTTTTATGGGTTTTGTTGTGGTTTTTAATTCAAGCTTTTACTTACCTTTTTTTTTAAAATACTGAAACATTGATTGAACTAGATGCAACCAAGTTTAGTGCAAAACTAAAAGCAGTCCAGCTATATTGTCATGTACAACACTCTTCCTGCTGAATGTGCTGGTCTGCTCAGAACTAACTACTTCAAGGACTTCTAACTTAACCTCTGTTACAAAGCGTAAACGTAACCCTGGCTGTTAGTCTTCAGCATCAATTTCTTGGGTACTGCAGAACAGGGACAGATACGTTTCCTACTTTGGAGATATGGTAAGTTCTTTCAACATTGTGGAGTACTACAGTACAATAAGGTTCAAAAAGTATAGTGCAGTTTAGAGTTATTGATTGCATTTGTCTAAATGGTAGGGTACTGTCTACACTTCCCTAAAAGATGTGTATGCATCATACTGAGACTGGTCAGGCAGTGTCCCTAGAGGGTATGTGGGTGCATTTCCTGCTCATGTACTGAGACAGGATGCATGTTGGCTGTCATGTAACTGCCTCACAGCTGGGGATACGTGCTCTGTGTAGGTTGTTATGTTACTTCAGGACTGCTTTTTTCTCAGTTTACTTTTGAGTTCTATGCTTACCATCTTGACAAGGATTTTTAGTAGTCTTTACCAAAAATTGCTTTCCAGCACCGTGACGTGTAGTGACATGCAGTCTCTTGATTATGAATAGCTCTTGTGTGTGTGGTGTATACCTGCTTGTTCTAGCATTTGCTAAACGATTAAAGGTAATATGAACATAACAATGACTTCATTATCCGTACTCCTTTAGGGGGGTGGCCTCAGATCCCTGTGCCTCTCTTGAGAAGACAGGGGAATTCTTGGACCTTGCTACAGCATTCTGAGAACATTTTGGACCATCACAGAGCTTTGGAACCATTTATAATTATGGTCCCCTCACCACAGTCTTCTGACCACTCTGAAGCTGCTTAGCCCAGGAATAATTTTATAGACCTATTTTAGTTTTAAACTCCATCACTTTGGCTTTGCACTCACTTGGCTTTGTTCTGCCAAACCTTAGCCCAAGCAGAGGCTCCATGATGCATCCTGTCTCAGCTTTCACTAGTTAAAGTAGCACCTGACCTTTGCCAATAGGACACTCACTTAAATGCCTGCAGCCAGCCTGGTGTGTCGGTAGTTTCACTGCTGGTCAGATCACCATCCTCTTGTTGTGCTAGAAGACCTCTGCTCTGGACTTCACTTAGAATCTGCCCAGCAACCTCGTCAGCAGGCCCCATCCATGCTAGGTTGGCAGAGCACAGGGCTTTTTTTGACAGTGACTATTTTTTATCTTGTGCCATGCAACTGATAGCTTCCCATTCTTCTTCTGGACATCATCTTCTTTCTTAACTTCAGGGGATGCAAATATCTCTTTAAAAACAGGAGATGAAGTAGACTTATCATTGCTTTCTTTGACATTTGGATTTAGGACACCATATCCAAGCCATGTTGGTTTCTATGCTTCTTAGAAGGTAGAATTTGATAAGAGGCATCCATTAAGTTTCCAAGCTAGTCTACAAACCTGTGAGCCACCATGCAGAGCTTTTGCCCATTAGAAATTCCCTGTTAAGTCACTGGAGGACTTACAGGAGGACACTGTTGCAAGGAAACTCTTGGGTAAACTCGCCTTTGCCATACGGAAAGTTTAGCTCATTGTGCTGTGGATGATCAATGCTTATTCCAGGAGTTTATCACATGAATTTCTCTGGAGGACATAGCTAAGCTTTTGTGTTCTTTGACTACTAGTTGCAACTTGGATTTCCTTTTGCAATGGCAGTACTTTTATGGACCTAGCCAGGATCCTTTGGCAGACTCCTGCTTCCTGCCTCCCACGGCTGGAAAACCTGATAGGAAGTGTCAACACTGACATGGACATAATTCTTAAATACTTTTTGTTTGCCATCATTTTGGTAGTTGCTTTGGAGAAAACCAAGCAAGCTACAAGCTACACTTAGAGATTGTGCATACACTTAGAGATACAGCATTTATATCTGCCATCTGGCTAAACTAAATAGCCATTAGTTTACTTGCAAGTGGGTTGAAATCATCTGAATACAAGAGAAATATATTCTTGAGAGAAAGCAAGCTTGAAACTGAAGACTCAAAAGGGGCTGTGAAGGCTGGACTTGGGAAAGGTTCCCTTTGAGTAGTGCACTTTGATCCTGATGGAAGGAATCCTGATTGAAGTGAGATCAAGGAAGAGAGAGGGAGATATTTGGGTGGGAGGGGTTGATCTTAACATAAGAAGGGTTTCATATATTTTGCCATGTTTGTTCTGGATATCTGTAAATTTGTGAATAATTTTAGTTATTTACCATAGCCTGGTTTGAGATTCTTCAGTTTGTGTATGCCAACAAACCTTGCTTTGTTCAGAAAATAAAAAGCTCAGCATTAGACATTATGGCCAGTCTCCATTCTTATCCAGGGATTTTGCTTATCTCCTGACTCCTCCTTTCTGTAGGAGGAGCTGCTTTTCTTCAGTCTGTCAGTCTGTTACGTCATATAAATGGTCGTGGTTGTCCATTACCTCATACAGTCTTCCAGGCCAGGCAGAAGCTGGAGATGGGACAGATTGCCTTTCTGTTATCCAGAGTCTCCCTCCCTGTCCCTCCTTAGGAACTCTCCTTGAATGCATCTGCTTCATTGAAAAGTAGACACAGTGTTGACATAGATATCTAGAGAACTTGTCACTCAGTAAGAAGAAGAAAAAAAAAGCTTTATAGCTCAATTTCTGCTCTCTGAGAGTAGAAAAAGAGACTTAGGCTGTCTTGGGCCTAAACGTAACTTTCAATTTTGTCAAAAGTGATCCAGCTCCTAATGTCAGAATTACTCAGGTTTGTAAGCCTTGAGTTATGTTTCTTCTCATACCTCCACAGTAAATCTGTATAAGGCTTGGCAAGTCTGAAACATTGCCAGCTGAAAACCTCATTTCTGGGTCTTTTTTTTTATTTCCTTTTGTAGATTTCCCCAAGGCACTGACTTTTTTTTGTGCAATCCATTCTTAGTTGAAGTGAGAGACTGCTGTTCACGTTCTCGAATGACTGATTAATAGAAGCTCAGCTGGATGAACAGTCTTTCATTCTTTCCAGATTGCTTTTCATCTCTTCAAGTCATTAGCTCTTGAGCATCCATCCAACCCACCCCTGGCGTGGCTGGAATCTGCTGGCAGCAGGAGGCTCTTACCTTAAGTCAGATTCAGGCTCTGTGTTGACATGCTTCGTTATTGGAATACTTTGTTATTGGAATACTTCTGCTACTGCCATGCTGAGACACTCCTTAACAGTTCTTCATCATCTGGCAGCATGAATGCTCTTGATCTGGAGTCTGCAGGCTTTCTCATGACTATGTATATTCTAGGTAAATATCTCTATATATTATGACTGATGGCTGTTTTAGACATGAGACACTACCTAGTCTTTGAAACTGAAGCTACAGTAGTTCAGTAATAGCAAGTTAAAACTCTGGGCAGTTTTTAAAATTTGTGCGGCAACCTTATAGGGAGAACTACAAAATCTTTGGGCAGGTGGTAGCAGGTGGATACATTAATAATCCCTGAAGTGCAAGACCAAGACCCTCTTGTAAGAAAGTTCTGCTCATAAAGGATTGGTGCCTTCATCAGCAAACTTCTCTATCACAGATTTTCATTCCAGTTGTATTGAATACCTTGATGAAGAAGCTGCCTTGTGTTGTGCTCTGGACAGCAAGATAGGATATAAAGGTTACTGTTTGGTACCTCTTTTCAGAGACTGTGATCCCTGAGATGGCCTTGTCCTGAATGCAGCTAGAAGGTGCTGAATCTTTTGCTTTTCAGCTGTCTGCTGTACATGTTCCCTTTCAAGGCTGTTCCTTATGCCTTCAGAGGGGAGTCTTGTTTCACAGTCTGTCTCATTCATCTGATGCTAAGATTGTCAATCAACATCAAGCAGGAGTTTGTACTGAGGAGAGATGATTTCAGGGTCGTTTCCACCCTCACTGCACGTTCTGAGGCTCTTCATGTTCTTTCTGGACCTGTTGATACAGGAGACTGATTCTGGGCTGTCTGGTCATCAGCACCCTTTGCCTGGTGCCCTGTGTACTGAGTGAGCCTGGGTGTTACAGCTGAGCTATGCTCCTTGGTTAAAAAGGCACTAGTTAGTAGCTGCAACAGAACTTACCTACCTGGCTGCATAGTCCATGTGTTTCACCTCAAAGGTGTTCTCACCTGGCTAGTTAGCTCTAGTGATTGTACCAGTCCATCTGCATATGTTGAGGGAGTCACAGAATCACAGAGTGATATGGGGTTGGAAGGGACCTCTGAAGATCATCTAGTCCAACGCCCACCTAGAGCAGGTTGCCCAGGAACATGTCCAGGCGGGTTTTGAACGTCTCCAGAGACGGAGACTCCACCACTTCTCTGGGCAGCGTATTCCAGTGCTCTGCCACCCTCAAAGCAAAGAAGTTCCTCCTCATGTTTAGATGGAATTTCTTATGTTCAAGTTTGTGCCCATTACCTCCTCTTTCCTTATCTGACTGCTGGGTTTCATGTCTCTGACTCATGAAGTGTTTGTTTGGCTTGTTATTCCCCAGTAAATTGAGACGTGGTATTCTGGTACTCTGCTCTCCTGGAATCCTCAAAGGAGCTTCTCTGGAACACCAACTTGATGCTTGAGTATATTTAGTTTCTTTGTACACAGGAAAGTTAGCAGAATTAGGGCTGTGTAGTAGTGCAGACAGCTGTTTCAACAGTAAATGTTAGTCTCAGCAGGGTCTTGGCTTGGGTTTGATTTGTTTATGTGGTTAAAAATACATGGTAAAATTTCTGTTTTTTTTGCACCAATCTTTCTAGTAAGTATGATAAAGGAATGAGAGGTGTAAATTGCATAGGAATGGTAGCTCTTTTCAAAAGACTAAATTGGCTGAAGCCTGTGAAATACCACTGGTATCTCATCTCTCATCTCTCCTCTCCCTACCCTCAAGACCTTGCAAACTCAACATCCAAATTTAGCTCAATCCCCAGGGGGCAGGGAGGTCATGTCAAACTGCGGCAGATGTTTCTGCCTTAAGAGCTTCATAATGTTTAGTGTTTTTATTCTCTAAGAAGTAATAATAAAGTGTCAGTTGCAAGCAATAACGACATAGCTGGTAGAGGCTGATTGAGATACATTTAGGACTTTGATGGGGCAGTTCTGTTTAGCTATGCCTTAAAAACAGAAAATGACACTCAGAAGCTTGTGTTTTGTTCAAACAGAATTACAGGTGCTTTGCCAGCCTTGTGTTGTGGTTGAGGCAACTGTTGCTATTTTAATTAATCTGGGAATAGGAAACAGATGGTGGGAGGGGAAGCCCTAAAACTGATCTAATAGAATGTAGTGGTGCAACAATTATTACTTAAAAAAATTAACAACTGAAAAATTATTTATTAAATAGTTAACATTTTTTCTTTGGAAAAAAATGAAAAAGATCCTCTATTGAGCTCCATAGGACTATTTTAATAAATTTTTATATGGTTACCATTATTTTGCTTTTCACACATCAGGGTAGTCTAACTATACGTGTGCATATTAAATTATATGGTTTTCACTAAGGGCCAGCAGTTTCAATTTGGTTATGGTTATTGTAAATTTCTAAGTAGCTACTGGCCAAACTAAACCCAAATCTGTAAGTCTAAGCATAGTCTATACATTGTGAGAGGCATCTCCTTTGGTTTTAACAGGTCCCATAACAGTTGTATACTTTGGATAGCAGCCAATAATTTGTCTAGATTAATTGAAATAGTCTTTTACTCAGTGCAAATTTTAAATTCACTCTTACGCCTTTAGAATTTACCATTGTTTCTGGAAGATGTTTAAAAAAATATCATAGGAGATGTAATCATTAGAGTCCTATTACTTCCTATGCAGAACTTTTCTGCAAAATGAGATTAGTATTTTTCTCATAGATTTTCAAATTAAAGATTGAAAATTGCTTTCCTCTGTAGGGTGGAATTGTTACAAAACTCCCTGTACCAAAGTCTTTAGGCTAAGGTTCTGCATGAGATTTTTGGTTTTATTTTTTAAAAATGGTGTTGGATTTGGAGATAAGACTTCTAATTTTGTTTTAATGCCTTTGAAACATTATAAAGTAGTTATAAATGCCATTGAATGGAAGAGAATATTCGGTAAATTGAGATTTATTATTAGTTTTTCTGTAGCTTAAAAATTTAACTATCCTATGTGATAGTGACTAACTGGTGTGCCTACATGCATTGTTTATCTGTCTAGCCAGATGGCACTGTAAGTACCAGGTCAAAGATATAGTAAATGAACAGAAGAGACTGGAATCTCAGACAGAAAGAAACGTTGCAGGATGGAAGACATCGGTGTAACCTGCCTGATGGGAAAATATGCAACATGGCTATTTAGTAATTTGTTTATGGTAGGGAAAAATTACTTTAGTGAATGAGAGGAATTTAAAAGTCTGTACTAGAGGAGAAGAAAATCAAAGATTACCTTAAATGCTCACTTAAGAAATGGTGTCAGTGGTGTGTTTATTGCTGCTTAGCCCACTGATCAGTACTTCAGTACAGTGCAGTGGCACAGACCTTTGGGATTCTTCTTTGATTAGGTCTCAATGAGAATTTTAAACAACCACAAAATCAAATCCTCCAAGGAAGACTTCTTTGTTTTAATATTTGTCTGCTTTTGCTTAATAGCACAGATTTAAAAAGATGGAGAACTAAATATGTGGAAGCTAATTATGGTAATCCTGTTGCCAGGGTCTCTTTGCATTGGGTGGCAAACTATCAACTACATGGATCTGAGGGAAAAGGTCAAGGGATTGACACATAACACCCAAAATCAGTCATGGTTCTGAAGATCACTGCATATTTATATTTATATTTATATGAGCATATACATTGGTTACATTATGACAATGTAATTTCAAGAAATTCTTGAAGGTAATATAGGGACTTGAATCTGAAAGTCTTCTGCACTGTAACTGTACTGCACCATCTTTTTTGTTTCTGGCCACAACATCATACGTACCTGGATCTATAATGCTGGGCTGTAATGTAACAGTATTGTAGCAGTTCTCTTCAATTAATTTTTAATTAGTTCTGTGTTAACAACTTTCATAGATATGCAGCTTGTTCTCTGAGGCAGGCTCTTTTCTGTTTGTTTGTTGTTTTTTTTTTTTAACCTGTTTTATTAAAGCTGTAACTTAGTTACAAGCTTAGGCACAGACCAGCTCTTTATCGTGGTTTAGAGGGATTTATACACGTAACTTAATTAACATTGAGGATTTCTGAGTGCCAATTTTGTCTGCAGCCCCATGATCAACTGCCTTCTAGATAGTCAGAGAAAACTGTCTCAGGGGTTTCATACTTCACTAAAGCAAAGGGAAAAATAACCCCTTTAAATCCTGGCATATTTGTTACATAGGAATGGTGGATAAACACGACCATATTAATAAAAAATT
This sequence comes from Tringa tobata, assembly GCA_033628505.1. NCBI lineage: Eukaryota > Metazoa > Chordata > Aves > Charadriiformes > Scolopacidae > Tringa > Tringa tobata. The sequence continues at coordinate 15,511,649 of JAHREE010000563.1, forward strand.
ATAGTTCTCTGCCTTGAAAAGTAATTTAGACTTTGAGACAGTTGTTTCGTTTAAAACATTGATGCACTTGGGGGCAGAACTGAGAGCAATGAGCAGTAAAGAATTATCACTGTAACCTGCAGAAGAGTTTCTTAGGTTTCATGGACTTTACAGGAGGGTTGTGGACCGTTTTCAGTGTAAGTTGTTATGGTTAAATGGACACAGTATCTTGCAGAGTTGAAGTTTCAGGAAGGATTTCAGCAATGTGCTTTGTTCTGTGTTGATGTGTTGCCTTTTTGGAAGAGAAAGTAAAAGAAATGTTTTGAACTCTGAGTTTAAATGCAGGGGTTTTTTTTTTTAAATGTATTTTTCTAACTAGGTACACAGACCAAGAGAGTTTAGTGTTGCTCTTTGGGAAGCTGCTGCAGACATCAGGTGCTTTGGTACTATCAATCAGCAATGGTCTGCCAGAAAACATCAGTACTTTCTTTCATAGTTACCTTTTATATTTGTTCTGTCTCTCAAGTAAATTAAAAAGTTAAGATGCAAGAAGAAAGTTGTGAAGAGTTTTTCTAAGCTGGTGATTACTTACTGGAGAAGTACAAATATCGAGTGTGTATGGAAAGGTGCATAGAATATGGCTTTATGCTTTCTTCTCTCACACTTGAGAATTAGCCCTAGTATATGCATGCAATTAATGTGTTTTATCAGCTAATGCTTTAACTTCTGCTTTTGTGGCTATAAATTCAAAAGGTATACTTAAAATAATAACACTTATTGCTGTATACTTTTTGAAAGAAGCAAAATTATTGAACTACAGCATTCACAGTCAAACGTGACATGATTAGACGCAGCTGATTCAGTAAGTCTTAGTATTCCAACTGCCCCAAATAACAAATTTGTAGGCCTGCCAGTTGAGCTGTATTAGTTTCCTGGAACAGAACAAGGTGCATGGGAAAGGGCTGGCTGCTTTATTTTATTTTGGTTTTTTTCTAGGGAGCAGGGACAAACTTCTAACCTCGTTGGGCTGCTCTTTCAACCTAATGATGTTCCAGCATTTTGAGTCCTTCAAAATCAAGCTATGGCTGGATCTAGTTCAAAGAAAAGCAGTTATGTTGTATGCATTTGTCTGGTCTGAAGCCTGACATATGGGATGTGTTAAACTGAGGTCTAAGTGCAATGATGATATCACCAGCACAGTGCAATAATATCAATGTCAGAAGTGTGGACTAGTGAGTTGCTGAATTTTGGAGCTGAACAGTGCCTCACGTCCCTGTATTTTTTTTAACCCTTTTATTAGAAGAAGTGACATCTTCCTGATGTAGATTTATATTGCCCTTGTCCTTAGTGGTGCTTCTGCTTAGCAGTAGTGCTGTCAGTCACTGAGGAGGGACTGACTTTACTCTGTCATTTGTGCTTTATTCACAAGGTATTTTTCACTCGCTTCTGTCATCACGCTTCTTGCCTTTTGTGCTTTGTTACCCCATGAACGAGTCTTCCATTCATATTGTATTATTACTGACCTCTACTTGAACTTTCTTCCTCTCCTTACACGTATATTTTTTTACTTTTCCACTGTGACAGAGAGTAAGAAAGGAAAGGACATATTGCAGACTCAGAAAGAATTATAGTCTTAACTTCTAGCAAAGAAGTGTGTGTTTTGGCTCTTGAAAATGAGAACAGTTTCATACCAAGGGGAGGCAAAATATCAAGTGTGTTTCTGCAAAATGTATCAAAACTGTGCAAATTCAACTGGTTCTTCTAAGGCATTGAGCCCTCCCGGGTGGCAGTGCCTGTATTTGCTGCTTCTCCCTTTGCCTTTCAGAGAGCTTTCAAAGAGTAGTGGTATTAACTCCAAGAGCCAGAGAGCTGCTACTCTAGTCTAAAATATTATAGCTTGTATTTGTGTCTAAGTAAGGCTTGCAGGTTTTTTGGTCAAACTTTTGGTTTCTACCATTGCTCACTGAACACACGGGTGAAAGAATAACAGCAGGTTGAAAATGCAGCCCCAGAGAAGCGGTTGGTGTTTAGAGAAGTTTGCAGACCCTGCTCTGTTCTGTGCAACCCCCTCACTGCCGGAGCCCCTGGCAGTCCTCATGCCCTCCATTCCCTTCAATGGGACGTCTCAAGGTGCGCATTTTGCAGGCTCCAATAACTCTGCCTGTATCCCAGAAAGTTCTAGATGGATCATTTTTTTTCAGCGTTGCCATTGTTGGCTTCGCTCTCAGCCAAACTCTGACACAGCTCTTGATAGTGCTGTAGTCCTTGCACGTTGGAAATGCCAGCAAATGAGTCACCTTTTATGTCTGTGGGCTTGAGGGATCAAAGGCAGGAAACTTCATTTGGTAGATGCAAAATCCCTTCCGTGCTGGTTATTCTTTAAAAGATTTCCCTGCAAAAAAGGACTGAAATTCTTGATGATCATACGACAGTTGGCAATACTGAAGCAGGTTTTGTGCAAATATCTTGTCCTAATACATTGCTGGTAGCCTTTAGTTGTATGCTGCTGTCTTTAGAGGTGAAATTTTGAGCCTGTGCCTTCATTTGTGATGTGCAGAAACGAGCAGACCAAACCCCTTCCTCCTCAGTTACCTTCCTGGCAGAGTGGCAAGTTCCTTCTGTCAAATAATGCTAGGAAGATTGTAAGTTTGTTACAGAAAGTCCATTAGATTTTTTACTTTCTCCCCATCAAACTCCTCCACCCACTGGAGACAGTTGCTGGTGTAAAATATATAAGCTCTTTTTCTGGCGGTAGGATATTTGCAATTCTGTCATTTTCTCTAACCTAAAAATCTCAGGCTCTGTTACCGTTTGTTATGGAATCCATCACTTGAAGTAGAATAATGATATCTATATAACATCAGGAAACATTATACAAAATTAGGAAACTGGTTTCCTTCCTACTGTCCAGCTCTAGAAACTGGTGAGTATTGTGTAATTCAGAGGAAAGTGGTACCTTCTCTCTCAATACTGTTGTTTCGATAACCGAGTAAAAAGGAAACATGCACAACCTGATCACAGTATTCAAACTTGTAGTGGGCTAAAACACAGAGTGTGGGAAGCTTTTCTTATATGGAATTATATGCTGTCATTCTCTAAGAAATGGGTTTTTTTGAGAAAATTGCCTATTAAAGTTACGTTTAGACACTTGAAATGTTCAAAATTATCCTCAAACCCTATAGGAATTCATGACCATGTATGGTTTTATGGGAAGATTAGTGAAAAAGGCATTTGCTAGAACTGGTAATGGAAACTGGCTAATCTCAGTGGGTTGTGTAAATTATTTGTTACACACTGTGTCTTTTAGACTAACTTTATAAAGTAGGATGATATGGTGTCTGTATTCTATCAGGTTTTAAAGATTTCTGTACAGCATGTTATTCTGTTTAATATCTCACTGTTGTTTATTCCATTTTAGGGAACTTTCTACAATTCTATTAAGTACAACAAGGAGAAACATAAGCAAATAGTGGGTGTACAGAAGTAACAAAACCTAAATGTTTTATGCAGAAAAGATTCAACAAGTATCTCCTATCCACGAAGAGAACGAATCAAATTTTCACATTCTGTGACATTGCAGTACAATCTCGGATCAAACCACACATGCTATTTTAACAAAAAAATAATTGAATTATACTATTTGCACTGATCTGATGATGTGGAAATAAAATATTGAAAGGAATGCCTTTATTGTTTTCTTTATTCTTCGGGTTTTGCTGCACTGAATGGATTTACTAAAACCAATAAAAAGCTTTATTCACAAAGCCATGACTACAGGATTAAAGAAGCCTTATAGGCAAATCTTGTTGGTACGAAACGAGTAAGACCAAGGGCACTAACTGGGTTTCATAGTAAGCATAAGATTTTAGAAGCTGAGAAGGGAAATACAGCCACAGAAATCCTGTTATCCTCATTGGGTTGTGTGATTAAACTGCTGGGATCATACTGAAAGGGTACAGCTGTATTACAGTACAGCTGCTTGGATGTGAATCAGGGTCCAGTTCTGTCATTCTTACTGGTGTTGAGCAGCATTTTACTTTGCCAACAGTTCTTTTGACGCTTCAGAAGATAATTATGGCCAGTGTAAGAATGGCACAATTGAACTGCGTGCTAATGGGAGACAAATACTGCAAGTAATGCAGGCTGATTAACAGGAAGTTTATTTGGCAAAGATGTTTAAAACATCAATTTTGCCATGACTGGTAAGTTCCTATTAAATCACAAAACAGATTCCAGTCCCACTGAAATCAAGGGAAGTTTTCCTGTTGACTTCAGTGATACAAAGATTTGGACCTCCTTTGGATTTGTCTTCCAATTTAAGATCATTTTTCTGATGCTTACTAAATGTTCCCCAGTGTTTATACATTAAAATGTGTTGCCAATTCAAATAGCGTTGTCTTGTACTGTAAAAACTAAAATAAAATATTTGTTTTGGCATCTTTGTAAGTGGAATGTTTGTCATGTGTTTAGAACTTATTCTGCACTGCTTGCTGCACGTAGGAAATGTTCCCTGCTCTTCTAAAAACATTTTTAGTTCACGTTTAAGACATTAACTGTAACTTTATGGATTAAGTTTCTTGCTCAGTGGATTTACACTACAGAACTAATCTAACTTTTAATTAGTACCAATTGTTTGAAGTCCTGTGCATCAGATTGGTTTTGCCTGTGAGACTATAATTTTGTCTTTAATGAAAAGATCGTCATTAATAATATGATGTTAAAGCTTTATGTTGCTAACCATGTGACTTATTCCCTCTCTTACAGGAGAGCTCCTTGTAAGCTAATGCAAGCACCTTTTTGATTATTTCTCACTGAATTATTTCTTTCATTCACTGAGCACCTCTGTTCAAGATTAGTTTATTTCTAACAATCTACTTGGTGATTCCTGTTCATACCACCTTAGGTGTTTGTATCCTTTGTCAACTAATTTATGTAGTGGATCCTGAAAAAAATGATGATAAAAGTTGGGCTGCAGCTTACTTAACTAATCTGCAAATTTTTTACTGTGCTTAGGGACATCACTTTTGTCCCTAAATAGTTTGTGATACAAGATACGTTTTCTACCAACATGCTTTGCTTTGACTCATCTACTTCCCTCCTTATTCTATAGTCAATCTGGTGGGGAGTTTCGGATTTTTATACTTCAAACACAAGCTCTTGTTTGGTCCACGCTGTGTAACATCACTCATTTGTTTTCCCTCCCTACAGTATGAACCCACTATTTCAGCAGCCTTACTTTTAGAGTCACGCAGCCACCTCTGTGGGATGTGGTGATACTGTCTGAGGTTACAGGAACCTCTTCTTTTCTCTTACTTTCTCTTTCCTGTCATTTTCTCGAACTAATTGTGGCACTTATGTTTAGGCTTCTCAATTTCTTAACAATTCCTAAAAACCTTCTAGTTGGCTTACCTTGAACTTTGATCTCTACTCCTGTTTCCTCTGATTGCCCCATTGGTTCGCTGAGCCTTAGAGGCTATTAATGTGCATCTCTGCTAATTCTCATCACATCTTTTCTGTTGTCTTTTACATGCTCTTTTATTTTTGTATATTTTTCCATATATCTCTAAGATGAAGTCTTCATGTGGTGCTAGTTCTCACAGAGATTGTGAATTTGAATCTGAGGTCTTTGTGTTTTACCTTTGCTGTATTGAGTGCCTCCCACTCTGGTTTAATGCAACATATTCAGTTGACCTGCAGTTTTACTCTAGACTCCCAGAGTGAGACTCACTTCTAACTTTAGAACTCTACAATGGCAGCTAAAGAAGTTTTTCTATAGAGTTGTTGAAATGTCTAGAAAGACTGGCTTTTCTATGGTGACTATAAAAGGGGTCTTGATAACAACTTTGGATGTCTGCATCCCTGGGTAGCTCTTTCTGCATTGTCTGTGCCTCAGGTTAAGTGTCATGAACTGTATACTGTGTATGTATAATCTTGAGAATGAAAATGAACTGCTGGTTTGACTCTAGTATTGTATTTTTAGAAGAAGCATTTCTTTTTTTATGTATCTTCCAACAGTAATTTTGAACAGCTTAATGAAAAAACTAAGTTGATAATGGCCAAACTGTTCTATTACTGAATTTAGAACAAATATGTTTAGAAGTTTTGCTTATTTCTCTCTTTTCCCATGGAAGGAATCTTTAAGTGTTAAACTTAGTGGGAGGAGGAAGGTATACGTTTACTGAGTTACAATTTTATTATTGAATTAAAAATATCGTTTTCATTTTAATGATTTACAGGAAGCCTGTTTACCTGTAAAACTCCAGCAATTGCAGATATTGTGATACTGGTAGATGGTTCTTGGAGTATTGGCAGGTTCAACTTCAGACTTGTTCGACTGTTCCTGGAAAATCTGGTTTCTGCTTTCAATGTGGGATCTGAGAAAACAAGAGTAGGTAAGGTGCCGTATTTTTCTTAATATTTCTGAGCAATGTAAAAATGTCATGATTTCAGGATAGCTAACAGCTTAATGCTACTTATTTGTGCAAGATTCATCCTCACCTGGAACTAGCACTACTATCCTAAAAGTAATGCTGCTTGAATGTTTGTAGCATTAATTCCTCACAGTTTACTGTGACAGTCAGCTTAAGTAGACTCTAATGCAATGTCAGTAGAAAATTAAAACCCAGTGGCAGCAGTCCTACTGACTTCAGTCAGCATTAAATTAAAGACTTGCGGTTTAATTTTCAGAGGAAGAGCGTGCCAATGGATGGCTTCTCTCATGCTTTAAACTGGCTCAAATCCTATATTTCTGTTCTGCTACTTACATTTTAGTCTGATCAAAAGCACATTAAATAAAATCGTTCTTCTTTAAAACCTAATTTCTTGGAATCTTACTAAACTCTGAAAAAGTTGTGCACTCCTCATTTACTTTCCTTAGCACTGGAAAGAAGGGCTTTGAAAATAAACTGAGACGTTGCCACTAAGAACGACTTCATATTATTTTTTTGTCATCAAGCAATGCATTTTTTTAATATGGCAGTGAAGCTACTTATGGTAAGCTGTTGGTAACCAAGTCCATAAAGTGTAAATACTTAAAAAAACATGCTTTGTTGCCTGATGGATTACCTTAATTTCTGGTTCTTTAGGTCTTGCACAGTACAGCGGTGATCCCCGGATTGAATGGCATTTGAATGCCTACGGCACGAAAGATGCTGTTTTGGATGCAGTCCGTAATCTACCATATAAGGGAGGAAATACATTAACAGGTACAGTGCATGTTTTTGCTTTTACCTTTTATTAAAGAACATATTCTGCTGCACAGACTAAGAAGTGCTAGTGCTTACTATGAAGGGTAAAAAGGATAGGGTTTTTGCAGCTTGCTAATTGCTTTACCCAGTGTCAGTGAAGTCTTTTCTGAAGTGCTTGTCTCATTGGCTTCACTGGGAGCATTTCTGGTCAGGACAGGGTCACATAAAGCAAAGTGTACACGAACTCTCTGTGCTGGTGGTAAAATCTTTTACCTGCTGGGAAGAAAATGCAAAATCCATTCATAATGTTCATGCACAGAACTTTATTCTGGAGAGGGAAAGAATGTTGTTTTAATATCTGACAACTGGCAATAGTAGCTTATCAAGTGATCACCTGGGGCTTTCAGATTTCCATTGACTTTTCAGTAGTTAGAGCACTGAAGCCCTGGAAGACGCTTAGTGATGGATAAATGGGGAATGCCTGTCAACCTGGGGAAAATACAGTCTCTGAATGCAACTCCAGTATCATCAAAGCAGCAGTCAGTAATATTGGCTGTCTTGCCAAGAGAATGATATATCCAAAGACCCAGACATGGCTTTGAGTAAATTCCTGCTGGTTTTTTTTTCCTTCTTTTTTTTTTTCCCTTTGGGTTTTTTTTTTGGCAGGGGAAGAAGGGAGAATGAATGTGAAAGAGTCTCCTTCTCTGCTGCAACAACCTTTATTTCGGTAGAAGGGAAAGATTGCAGTGAGACAAAGGACAGAAGGACTCTAGTATGATCCTAGGAATGAGATTACTGTGAGGTAGCAAGTAGTAAATTATCATGATTATTTTATATGGGTGTTAGGATAAGGTCAGTTAGGAATATTTGTTGTGGGAGACTTAAGAGTTTTCAGACAGAATCTCATTGTGACATGTAAGTTTGTTCTAAGCAGTTGTTCTTCTTCCTTCCCTTTAAAGAATTAGCAGTTATTAAAATCAGATTCTCCCTAAGCTTTATCTAAGCTTTTCTTCAGCTTGTAAATTGGAAAGAACAAACAAACAAGCAAATTAAAATGAGATTGCATGTAGTATGGGGGTTTACTGAGCTATCCAGAGCACATGCTTTCAATGTAGGTAGAAGAAGAGGGGACTTCCTGTTCTATAGGATACGTAATATTCCTATTTGTAGAGTAAGGAAGAAAAGATGATGCATTCACAAGACAATCAATTTAGGTTTCCATAACCAGTTTAAAATACATTGATTGATTGAAAGGCTGCTAAAGATGAATGTCATCTTCTCTGTAGTTTAGAACGCTTGTTGGAATTTAATCTTTCAGTAAATAAATTCTTCTTTTATACTTATCCTTCATTAAAAGGTGTCTCAGGATTTTTAAATTGTGTGGAAAGGCAAACACTGTGATATTAGCAAAATTAATGGAATTTTTTCCCTCTTAGAGTCTTTTAAAATGTTTCCTTTTTTAGGTCTTGCCTTAACTTATATTTTGGAAAACAGCTTTAAGCCTGAAGCAGGTGCAAGACCTGGAGTATCTAAAATTGGTATACTCATCACTGATGGAAAGTCCCAAGATGATGTTATCCCTCCTGCTAAAAACTTACGAGATGCTGGCATTGAGCTGTTTGCTATTGGTGTGTATTCTGTCATATCCATATACTGTGTCCCATTATACTCTGGTGTATTTGTATCTCTTGCCCTCTATTTTAAGGAATTGTTCTTTTCTGTATTGTCATTAGTTTAAATCTTCTTTAATATGTTCTCCAATCGGTTGCTGCTATAACTGGAATTTAGCAGGATACATGGATACTACATTATCTGGAGACAGCTGAAAAAATGCCAGTTATGCTGGCAAAAATTAACATCTTGAAGTAACATCTTAACGACAAAACAATCTGTTGTTGGTCATTAAAACAAATAGAAAGAATTGGATTTCAGTAATTTTTATCAATCCCTATGCATGCAAGATTTTTTTCTTTTTTTGTTGCAAATATTTTCTTTACTTTTCTTTCCAATGAAAGGTGTAAAGAATGCAGATATAAATGAACTCAAAGAGATTGCCTCTGAGCCCGACAGCACGCATGTCTACAACGTTGCTGACTTTAACTTCATGCATACCATTGTTGAAGGTCTTACCAGAACAGTGTGCTCACGAGTAGAGGAACAGGAAAAGGAAATCAAAGGTGATTAAGAAACGACAGCTAATGTAACTTAATATGAACTTAGAGCTACAAATCCTCAAATCCTATTGCAAATACCTGCAGTTCTAAGCTGGCTTCTGGCACTTGACGCATGCTGTAGATTTTTTTGCTCACAAGAAAGCACATTGTCAGGGAAATTATCTTCTTAGGTGTGTTTTGTTCTTGCTTTGATCTCTTTGATCTTTTGGTCTCTGTCTTTGATAGTGGTAAATATTATGGTATTTGGTCGTACCAAAAATACAAAAATATACATTCATTCTGCTGTAACTATTTCCAAGTGGTGGGTAAGGAAAAATATTTATAATACAATGGTTTGGAGACAAATTGCTTTAACAGCTGCACATGGAATTGTTACATTTGTGCTGTGATTTCCATCTCCTAACTTACTGGTTTTATTGTCTCATAAGTTTTCAAAATTTTCAACTGTAAAGATTTTGTCCCTTCCTGATGATGGATCTTTTTTTCTATTTCTTGTTTAATACATAAAAAAATACATTTCAGGGTATAAGAAATATGGTGAAGAAGATTGTTCATATATATAAAAAAACCTTCTCAGACTACAGTATTTTTTTTTGCTTTTCTGAACAAAAGAAATGGCCAGGAAAAAATGTTGCAATTTGTCAGAGAAACAGTCCTACCTGAGGGAAGTCTTTCTGAAAGACCTCAGTGGATTTTGTTTGTATTGCTTTGTTTGTGATTCAGTAATATCACAGAAATGCTGATTTTTCAATAAGCTTGTCATACATATCAGTAAGGAGGGTTGTCTTCACATACACTTCTACTTGTGCAATGAAAAAGTGTGTATTAGTAGGGCTTCACTCCACCTTTTTCCTCTTTTATTCACCTGCAAACTGGAAGAAATACAGACTATTACCTATGTCTTGTGAGGGGAGTAACCAGTCAGTTGGGAAATTGAGTGGGAGAGGATGGAAAAAACATAGAGAGATGGGACATCTTTGTGGAAAGGAATGATTTCCAGAGAAGAAGACCATTCCCTGCATCTCTTCAATCTGCTGACAGGCAGCATATCAGGTTCCAACCTGCAGAGGAGCACAGGAGATCACAGCTGTATATGTACTTGGATGGTTTTTGTAACTGGGAGGAAAGGAACCTGAAATAGAAAACCAGAAAGAAAAGGGCTTGAAAGAGTGATGGGAGGAAGGACAGGAAAACTTAGTTTTGTATTTTCATCTCTTTCATATAAAAGTTTATGAAAGACCAGGAAGGCTTAGTTCCAGTGCACTGGAATTGCATGTGCAGTACTCATTCTTATTATTAGTTCTTTGTTTCCATTGAAAATGATTTAAATAAAAGTGGAGTAGCTAATTATTTGAATTTCTGATGAGGGGTGATCTTTAGAGCTTCAGCAAGTACAACAAACCAAGTAATTATTTTGCAGAGGGGAATTAAAAATCTTTGTTGTCTCTAACCTAGGAACAATTGTTGCTTCACTTGGGGCTCCTTCGGATTTGGTCACATCCGAGGTAACAGCTAGAGGATTCCGGGTTAGCTGGACACATGCACCAGGAAAAGTGGAGAAATACAGGGTCGTGTACTATCCCACTCGAGGAGGACAACCCGAAGAGGTAACAGGAGGAAAAGTTTCCCAGAATTTTTTAATACAACAGCAGGAACTAACCAGACAGAAAATCCATGAAATTCCCTATGTCAGCTCTGCAGAAAGGTGATATGGTCACACTGGATGGTGGTGAAGGTTGGGCAGTAGCCAGGCAGCTTTTGTGTCATGTAATTTAGAATAAATGTGCTCTAACAATGAGCACTTCTGGGGAGTGGGGTGAACTACTTGCATTTTTGCTTACATTTATAGTTACTTGAGCCAATTCTATAGACTCCCCCTGCACCATTCTGTTTACAAGAACAGAAGAGGTAGGAGCTGATGGTAAGCCAGATTTTCAATTGTAAGAAAAAGTAATTCATAAAAGGAAGATGATATGGGTATATATTTTTGGGACGTCTGCAACTGGTCATTGAAAATTTGGAGAGAGGTGTGTTTATTTGAATAGGACAGGCATTTTGGAGGCAGGAAAAATGCAGTAGAAAAAGCTTTTGCTTTCAGCTGACAACTTACAAAATTGAAGGGAAAGGCAGAAGAGCAAGAGGATTTAACTAAGGATATTTTTTTTCTTTTTTGTGAAACTTGTTCAGTGTGGATATATATTAATGCCAGTTTGAAGTGCTGTGTGTTTACATATGTAGTACTAAAGGAATATTTATGACAATGCAGTATTTACATCAAAAAGTGCCCAATATGCACTCTTAAACTGTATTTTGTACACTTTATTTATCTAAGCAATTCCTTTGTTCTGAGTGGCTACTTACATCAGTAAAATATTTTGATTTATGGTTGCTGTTCTTTTTTCAGACACCTCACTGTACCTATAGGTAGCAAAAGCAAATTTGATTTATGAATTGAACTGTAGAACATTGATTTTTGAGATGCCAGTGTAAAAATTGCCAGAAAGAGGGATTGATCGATTGATTAGATGGTAATATAGTTAGTTTGCTTTATGCGTATTCATTTCAATTTTCTTTTAAACAGGTTGTGGTAGATGGAAGCTTATCGACAGCAGTGCTGAAAAACCTAATGTCTTTGACTGAATACCAGATAGCTGTATTTGCAATATACTCAAATGCTGCTAGTGAGGGTCTCCGTGGAACTGAAACTACACGTGAGTATCCTTATCAAGTTTGTTACAGATTTGACTGTTTGCATTCAATCGCACTGTGTAAGCATTAGTCTGTGAAAAAAAAAATGCAGAAGCAAGTTTTCAATTTAGCTTCTTTTAATGCATTTGCCTTATATTAATTTCTGTTTGAATTAATTCTGGGCTAAGTTCCCAAGTCCAAATGCAACGTGGATATTTAAACACTGAGAAAGGTTTTATCTCTGGGCTGAACTTTGAAGTCGATTGTATTGAACCCCAAATTAAAACATTCCTACACTTTGCGTGTGAGGCCAAGCTTTATAAATTAGGCTTGTGGCTGAAGATGATCTCATGATGGGAGGATTAGGTGGGACCAGAAATAACTGCATGTGATTCTCACCAGTTCCAAAGATTTCAAGGTAACTTCTGTAACTTCCTTTCTCAATGATTCAGTTATTTTTTCTCTGCAAAATGGTCACTTGGGATATTGTTGGAAAGAATATATGTTTATAGTTTTAGGTTCTATAATGAAAACTGTGCTAGTATCTGAGATAATGTGCTGCTATTGATTATATCAATTTGTATACAAAATACATTTACTTTTTTAGTAAATATGACAGATATTAGAAATGGAAGTAAAGAGTAAGGATCCCAACTCTGGATTTCAGGATAGTAGTCATCAATCTTTTCAGAGACGTGCTTGGAAGAATCCCAGGGGACGTGGCCCTGGGGAGGAGAGGGATCCAGAAGAGCAGCTTCATACGCAAAGGTCACATCCTAAAAGCTCAAGAAAGGTCCATACTGACAAGTAGGAGATGAAGTAAAGGTGACAGGAGGCCAGCACGAGTAAGCAAGGAACTCCTAACAGAACTCATTGACGTAAAAAGAAAGTCTCTAAGAGATGGAAGAAGAGGCAGATGACAGTATTGAGTTGCTGTCTGATCTTGCAGGGGTAAGTTTAGGAAAGCCAAGGCCAACCTGGAGCTAAATCTGGCAAGGGATGTGAAGAGCAACAAGAATAGACTCTACAAGTACATAAGCTGAAAGGAAGGCTGAAGAAAACACAGTCCTGCTCCTGAATGGGACAGGGAACCTGGTGACAAACTAAGTGGAAAACACTAAGCTACTCAATGGCTTCTTTAACTCAGCCTTTACAGGTTAAAATGGCCTTCAGAAATCCCAGGCTGCTGAGATCAATGGGAAAGCCTGGAGAAAAGAAGACTTCGCCACATTAGAGGAGTACTTAAGCAAACTGGATGCACATAAGTGTGTGGAACGGAATGGGCTGCAGCCGTCAGTGCTGAAGGATCTGGTTTATGTCATTGTGAGGATGAGGACAGTCTTAATTCAAAAAATGAAATGAAATCTGAACAGAAGAAGACACAATTTTATTGTGATGGAAGTCAAACATGGGAGTAGGTTGTTCAGAGAGGTTGTGGAGTCTGCAACTCTGGAGATATTTAAAACCCAACTGGACATGGTTTTGAGCAGCCTGCTCTTGCTGACCCTGACTGAACAGGGAAGCGAGACTAGATGATCTACAGAGGTGCCTTTCACACTCAATGGTTCTTTGATTCTGTGTCAGTACTAATCTTCCCAATCTGAGAAGAAAATAAATTAGGATCACATAAAATTATTTGAGACTTTTAGTCTAGTCTCAGTCTCCCAAAATGTCATCTCCAGCCATGTTATACCCCATAACACGGTGTTAGGACCTGTTTAATTTATTGAGCAGAGAGAACAGTCAAATACTGAGCCAAGAGGATTGTTTTGTGTTGCACCTGGTATTCCTTTGAAATCGCCTTAGTCAAGTCCTGGCAGAGCCCAGCCCCGCTGGCTTTCTGAGAGCTGATCAGATCACACCCCAAGGTCATGCAGCATCAAGCATCTTATGCAGCTGTCTTTGATAGTGTGTTGGAAGTAATAGTCTGACATGTGCAAGTGTTAATCACTTCACATGATAAAATACCTGCAGTTTGAAAGTATTTTTTTACTATCCTAATGGAGAACTATGGAAAATTGTAGTTTACATTCCCACCTTTGCATGAGATACTGACTGATTAAAATAGTCACCAATCATATTTGGTCATGTAGAACACTGAAAATAGGTTACAGGTATGTGAAATCTAAATAGACAAATTCAATATGCATACCGTGCAGATAATTAGAGAGGTTTCTGATTTAATAATCACTTCTAACTTGAAATAGGTATGAAATGTGTTCCCATTTTAATTTACTGCAAATATATTTTCACGGTTTTAGTTTATTCCAGTTGGATTTTAGTAGGTTTCATTTATCCCTGTGTTAGCAGAGTATTAGGATACTCCGGTAACTGTCCAAGATGCATATCAGCATTATTATTATTCATATTTGAGATTCTGAGCTCTTCTGCTGAAAATTCCATTAGAAACCACCACTTTTTAAAATTTCCAGTCGCCTCTTCATTAATTATTATTTATATTGCCAGAGTATCTGGGAGTTCCCGTTGAGAATTAAAATATGAGTCTGTGATCCTGGGGCAGTTTGAATAGGAAAGAGACAATGTGGTAGAAAGTGCCTTCAGAATATCTCAACATGTAGTTTCTTTCTGTAGGTATCAGGTCTGAGTGGAGTCGTGAGGAAGGAGACTGAAGTACATTTTAGAATGTTTATGACTGTTTTCTCCCTATAATCAGAGGAATTGTGGGAATTCATAGGAATATAAGTCAACACATCAGCAAGGGTTTAAATAGGATGGAAGTAAAAAGATTTGGAAGTGAAGATAGATGAGTAACCTGGAAGTGGAAACCTAAAGAGAGTCCCGGGTTGAAGCTTTGCCCACATTTACAGACCTGAACAACAGCTTGAGTGAACGGCCTCAATGAACAAGAGAGGGCCAGGCTGGCGTGTTTTGTACATGGAAAGTTAAAAGCTCTGTTAGAGCTTGTTGAAGATAACGTAATAGATATACTGCTCCTTGGAGATGTCAGCTAGACAGGCTGCAGTTTTTATTTGGACAAGGAGATTAGAGAAGCTCTCTGAAGCTTTGTGATTAGAATTGGTAGCTGAATCTGTGTTTGCAGATCAGATTCTTCAGAAACACGCAAAGCAGAGCTTTGTAGAGGCTCAACATCCAACCTGTTACAGTCTCTCTGAGTTCCTAATAGGAACAGTTTGATATCAATTAGCAATTGCCTTCTGTTTTTTTCAGACCCTTTGAGTCATTTTATGGACTATTCTCAGTGTAGAAGTTCCAAAGGCGCAGACAACATTCCCTTATATCTCTCCAATGACTGGACATGTTTTGATGGATCCATCAATGATGTAACAGCGGTGGGGAGACCTTGGAATTTTATTCTGTGAGAGGAAGAAAGTGAGGACAATCAGAGAAGTGCAAAATGCTACTTTAAAGAGTTACAGAAATGCAAAGAAATATTCAGGAACCCAGATTGGTGCTATGTTCTGGTATCAGTGCCTTAAGTTCACAAGTGAACTTCCTAATACTGTTCATGGATGGTGTTGCCCACATTTGTATAATCCCGCTGACATAGGCCTGGGAGCCAGTTCGGACAATCCAGGCTTTAAACACACAACAATTTGTCATCGAAATATTTTGACATGTGCAACTGCTCAGAGTTTCCTCCAGTGTGTCCTGCCTCAAGGCTGTCTCTCCCACGCTCTGGCTTGGGAGCTGTTGCCAGGAAGAGCCACCTCTGGGCACGGCTACTTGTTCCTATTAGCGACTGTGCCCGTTCCCTGAGAGCGAGGGGTCATCCTCCTGCAGAGCAGGGAGAAGGAAGGGTGAGATCTGAATGGAGTGGTGGGGTGCTTAAAGAACAGAAATCCTCCCACGTGAAATGGTCAAAGCCATTTAGGACAAAGAAGTGAAGTGCTTTGTAGGGGGTAACTCTGCCCTGGCGTTAGAACTGGTTAGGTCATCGTTTCCTCGTTTCTCTAATTCTGTGTTCTTTTCTCTACTAATCAGCTCTTCATCGTTGTGGTATCCAGACAGCGCTTCCATGCCTGGAGACAGCTGTATTCCTTTGTGTTTCCTAGGGTAAAATAAACTTTGAAAAATAGCTGGTTGTTCAAGTGAGACAACTGAAGTGTCTGTTTCTTGTTCCACTGTAGTTGCCTTGCCAATGGCGTCGGATCTGCAGTTGTATGATGTGTCCCAGAGCAGCATGAGAGCAAAGTGGAACGGGGTAGCGGGTGCCACAGGTTACATGATCCTATATGCTCCCCTCACGGAAGGACTGGCAGCAGATGAGAAGGAGGTGATGTATTGAGCTTTCATTTGAATAGCAATTATTCAAAAAATAAATGGTTGAAAGACTAAACTAGTACCCAGCCTTTAGCCTCCCACTTGATCAGCAAACACTTTGGATTTTTTTTCCACGACTGCCTTAAGTAGTGTATGTGTTACAGGCTGTGAATAAAGTACAAGCACCAGTTAATTATTTTTATATGTCATTGCCATAAAAAAGCAACAATTTCAGCCCCATTAAACTGACTGTTTTGAAATTATATATGAGATGATACTGTATCATCATATAAAACTAACACTCAAAGGAAGAAAAAAATGAAGTAAAAGTAAGATATTTTCTAAGTGTGTTATCAGAAGAATATGAAGTTTAGCCTTTGTTCTCATCAGGACCTTTAAAGTAAATAAAATTTGCAGATGTGACATTTATTGGTTTTCTTTTAGTTTTGTTCAACTTTTATTTTTAAATTTAAAAATGAGGCCTTCCATCAAAAGTGATTTTTAGAAGGAAAAGAAGGTGGGACAAGGTAAATTCTGGTCTTCTGTGACTAAAACAGTAAAACCAGTAGACTTTTCGAAGGTTGCTAGCATAGTTCCAATGGAACTTCTGGTCTGGGATTTAAAAGCTTTTGTGCTCAAGTTTCTGTATGTATAATTAAGATTATGTACAACATCTCTGTTCAAGCAAGAAGACTAAAAAGCATGCAGGGGCTTGCAAACTTGTGGAGAGTGTAGGAAAGTACTGAAAGCTCGCATAGACTTGTGCTCTATGTTAAATGAGTGGCTGTGAGCACATAATTCGGCTAAAAAAGGGGCCTCCCTGAAAACTAGCTGATTCAGGAGGGCTGAGCCTTACCCCAAAGAAAGACTTTTTTTCAGTGAATAAGTCAGTCCATGCAAACGTGGGTCTCAGTAAAGAGGTGAAGGACAATGAGGCACACCTTAAATAGCAACAAATCTGAACGTCAGTGTGCACAGAAATCAGTTCCTCCTGTGACATCTTAGTCCCATGACATTTTAGTCCTATGACCAGAGATGAAACAAGGTGTAGCTGGGGATGAAAAGGTCTTGGTAACTGCATGTTCTACAGAAGATTATTTTGTCATTGCTAATATGACTAACTACTTTTAAACTCCTCTTAATTGTACGTTGGATTTGGCTTTATGACAATTTTATTCTTTTGATTGTTGTGCAAAATTCCAAAATCTTGCGCCAAGTACCCCAGGCACAGTATCAGACAAATGTTCAACAGGGCATTTGATCACGTGTCTAATTTCCAGTGTGTAAATAGTATTCTTCCCCATTGTGAGATAATTCGGAAATAACATGTCTTTTATATTCATGTTGTTTTTAGATAAAAATTGGGGAGGCCTCAACAGATCTTGAACTGGATGGACTATTGCCAAATACAGAATATACAGTCACAGTTTATGCCATGTTTGGAGAAGAAGCTAGTGATCCCCTTACAGGACAAGAAACTACATGTAGGTAGCACATATCTGTATTCACTCCAGTGTTAATAAAACTTCAGAACAGTCTTTGCACTCATTAGAGCAGACATCTGATTTTAAAATCTGATTTCAATAGTCCATAGGGCAAAGTCTTAGCTGTACGTAAGTTTCTCAGTGCAAATACTTAGTTTATAGAGGCTGAGAAGGTGAGTTTCTCCAAAACCATTTGGTTTTAGAATAAGATTGTGAACTCTTCTGTCCTGATGGTAGTGGTGCTATGGACATCTCTGGAACTATTGATAGTTTTCTGAACTTGCTGAAGGTGAAAGAACGTCACCACGTGAGCTAAGTTGAGACCGCTCTGTTTAGCCTCCTGTAGCCAGAGAACCAGGTGTGTGGGGGAGACTGCTCAGATGCAGGAGTTCATTCCTCTGGCTCAGTAGTAGTACAGACAGAAAAGAAGGAAAGAGAAGGTTTCTGTCCAAGCCCTGCTGCCTGACATCTGGTAAACCAAGGGTTGGAAAGTGCCTGTGCACTCATGATAGATGGTGTGTTTTTAATAAGTAGCAAGAGTTTTGCCAGCTCAATTCTGTCCTCTGCTAACTGTACACAGAACTGTATGTCAGCTCTCTAAATAGCCTCAGCTTTTGGAAGACAAAGGGACTGAAAAGAAGTGATTGTGCTGCTGGGATATTTCTGGGACTGTGTTCAGTGACATCTCTATTGCTCCCAGCAGCGAGTGATTGCTTCCTCTTGTTTAGCAGTCCTGGCATGAGTAAGCCGGTGTGAAAGTGGTTTACATTGAATAGGTGAGAGAAGCTCAGGCACGTGAGTGCTAAGAAAAAGAAGAGCAATTGCTTGTAAGGTCAGGAACTAACGGTGGAAAAAGCTGTAGGAATGCTGTTTGAACTGGCTCATCTCAGAGAGGACACTTGTAGACAGACAAGCGCCAATAGCAAACTACTGCAACCTGGGCATGTTTGTGGACTTGAAATGAATGTAGAAGTGTCTTAACACTTGGAGAATCAAATCTTTGACTATTTTTCCCTCTGTCTCTTTCTCCTTCTCTTTGTCTCTGTTGTGATTTTACCTCAGCCAGCAATTAGCAAGAAAGTGAACCCCATCCAAGCTGAAACCATGACAGTCTTTCACTCCTCCTCCTTCCACCCCCCCCTTGCTTTTGGTCAATATCTGCTGAATATGTGGGTTTTTGTGGTTTTCATTTATCCTAAACAGTAGTTTATGTAGTTTATGACTGTGCCAGCCTGAATTCACTTTTTGTTGTATGATCTTGGAGGCTGCACAGCTTTAAACCTGGCTGACACATTGAATGGAAGATCACATGCAAATTCCAGATGCATTGGCACAGGCTGAGGATTCGTGACCGCAGTGTTTGATCACAGAAGCTAGTAACATATGTTAGTCAGGCCATCATCACTGCTGTTACCAGACCAGAATAAAAAAAAACCCTAACTACCCTGCAATCTTCCTTTATTTTTAGGGTAACTCAATGAAGGCAACTCTAACTGGTAGCATTGTAATATGAAACAAGGTTAATTCTAACCTTCCATATGCAGCTATTCAAATAAGGTCTCTTCTAACAACCTTCTGATGAGGGACAATCTGAGAGAAAAGAAAGCTATTGGTGAGCCCACCTGTCCCACATGGTCAGTGTTCAGTTGTAGTGTCTGGATTCAGATTTAAACTACTTTTTTTTTCCTTTTTCTTTTTCTTTTTTTTTTTCCCTTTCAGTGTGACTATTTCTGGCTTCCAGCTAGTGAATATTTACCTAGTATTTTCTTCCTGGAGCGTGTGTCTGTCTGGAGAGTGATCTGCCTAATTTGCAGTAGTATTACATGTAGTATCTGATATTCTGTATTTAGTAAATAATATTACTCTACACACTGTATCATCTCCGTTGCTGTAGCGAAACCTTTCTCCGTGCCAAACAGAGGCACGATCAGGAAGCTCATTCTGGGGTGGGGTTTCTTTTTGGGGCGAGGATTTATCCAAGACTCACTGTAAATATCTTGTAACTCTGGCAGCAGGACTGCCTGTCTGGGTGAGAGCAACATTGTCAGGAGGTTGGTTCCAAAAGGAAAAAAGCTGAGACTGAAGCATTTTGTGGTATGGCCTGGATGGTGAAATGAAGTGCATTCCACGACTGACAGAAAGTAGAAAGGAAAGCCAGCACGTGATACTCCCTTCACTAGACTCTGAGGAATATATTGAATGCCAGAAAGTGTGGCAAACCCATCTAATACAATTCCAATGTGTTCCCGTCTTCTCTCTCCTCATAGCCAAGTCGACTTGACTGTTTCTAAGCTGGTCAGGTGTTTGCTTGCAAATTCCGAGTTAATATATGGCCTGAAAGATCCCACGTAATATATGGGGGGATTTATCTTTTGCTTTTCCTCATGTGCTCTTGTGTGAGGGGAAACAGCTCCTGAAGTGCTGATATTTATCTGTCCACACAGGTTGGTGAGGACTGTGTGTGTGAGGGCAGGATGGATGGAGAAGGGTTTTACAAAGCTGAGGAAATTAGCAGATGTTGGGCTAATACAGAACCTACTGCTGAGAGTAACAGACAGCACAAAATGCTTTCTCTGGTGTGAAAGAAAAGTGGCTGCAATCTGAGACTCCATCTTGCATGACCTCATTTTCCTTCAGCTCACGACAGTCGAGTAATATATAGTATATAATAAATATGGCTTTAACTGGAGTTGCTGTTAGGAAACGGCTTCTTTGTGTAATAAAAGAGGAAAGGTTTAGCAGAGGTTAAAAAAAATAGCAATTAGCATCTTTGGAGATCTTCTGAGAAATTTCTTTCAGGGACGTCTAGGATTCAGAAAGTTTTTTGGCAAAATACTACTGTCATGAAATATTTTTGCTGGGATACTCAGAGAAAACAAATGTATATAGATTAAAGATCTAGTTGAATTAAATTGATTTACACAAATTTATTGCAAGTATTGTGGAGGTTAGATCTTACTATGATATCTGCTATGAACAATAATGTCATTTCTTTTTCTGTATGAGTTGAGATGCAATTAGCAAGACTGAAAATTCTGTTTCAGCAAAAACTAAGCCATTTTACATGCCTTTAAGTACTTGTGTCGCTCTTTTGTACAGGTCTTTTTGTTTCGGTCTTTTAATATAAGTATAATATTTTAATATATATATTGGTGATATACATTTTATAATGGAAAATGTGATGTTTCAAGACATGAAAAATTTCACAGCTAAAACCTGGCATCACTTTCATGGTTTTATCTCTTTCCTTTCCAAGTGCCTCTAAGTCCACCAGCAAACTTGAAATTTTCTGATGTTGGACACAGTAGTGCTAAGCTAACGTGGGATCCTGCTTCCAAAAATGTAAAAGGCTATCGCATCATGTACGTTAAAACAGATGGAACAGAAACCAATGAGGTAAATTATCAGCTCCTCCCTTCCCTTAACCAATCTCAAACCTCCCGAAACTTCTGTAATTATTATGTATAACTTTTATAAACAAAAGCTACCTTGCAAGCTGTAGCAAAAGATTTGCTAAAGAATTCTGAAACTTTGTGCAAACAAGAGTTTGTTTAGTGTTGGGTATCCATTTGGAGTGGATGCTTTGTGTGGGGGACAGGACTCTGAGCTTCTTACACACCAGAACAGTCATTGCTGGCGCAGATAAACTGAAGGAAACTACTCAAATGGACAATGGTTTGTAAGTGCAAGATCTTGACTAAATGTATGGTATGGAATTATTTATTCTTGATTCAGTCAACAAATCTTTCAATATATCAGAAGTCATGGACTTAAGCTCATTCAAAAAGACTGTCTGGAGCCTTCGCCACATTTTCTTAACAATTATAGCTTTAATTATATATTGAAAACCAGTGATGATACTAAGGTGTTTTAACTTTGACTCTTGCATTTAATAATTTACTTATGCAATATTTAGTAATAGCTTGTTACTAAAAGTGCTTTATAATAGTTTTTAGCATCATGAATTCTGTGATGGGCTGGAATGGTATTAATTCAAAAATATGAAAAAATACAGAAAAGTTTTAAAAAAATACTTGAAGTGGGTCCAATTATTATAACAGGCCAGGTTCCTTATAAAATAAGTAGTCATGGATAACTTAGCCTTCCAAAAAAGTCCTTAATAGGAGTTATGTATAATTATATTTCTTCTGGGACATTCTGGCTTTTCATGCATACAAGATGGAGTATTTGTATTAAATCTGAAGAAACTGTTCCTGAGTTTAGAAGAGAGCATACCTGTGCAATATTTTGTGTCTTTTCTTTCTGTTAGCTCCCTTAAAAATTAAATTCGAAATCACTTGACCTCTTTTTGTTGGTTACCCTTAGTATAGATAATACATCTGGCAGTGCTCATCAGAATGGTATTTGAATATCTCAGGCTTGTGATAATATACTTCCTAGCACGAGTGAATGCTCAGTAGGTTTCTATCTACCTATTGCCTTCATGTCTGTTCAAAGAGCAGGTGACACTTTGGTGTTTACTTTACATTGGTAGCGTTTCCCCTGTGGTGCTGAGCTAATATGACTGAATAGTTGGGCTGATAAATTGGCAGTTTATACAGCTTTGAGTTTTATATCCCTGGCAAAGTCATGTTATCTGCAGTCTGGATAGAGACCAGATGAAACTGTCAATTTTTCCTCTTGAAAAATGTTAAACATAATGGTTTTTGCAATGATTATCCATGATAAGGGACTAGGTTCATTAGCCACAAAAGTTTCTTCTCCTTCTGGGTTCCTGAACATGCAGTGCTGATATGTTATTACTGAGTTAAGCTTACTAAGGCTGAATTCTCCTTTTCCCTAGTTGTTCATACACAAAATTTTCCTTTTTTCTAGTTTGTCTACGTTAATTGATTTTTGTCATCATTTATGGCCCTGAATTAATACTTGTTCATAGTTTCCACAGAATTTCTCTACTAGTTGCATGACGTTTTTTTTTTTCTGTATCATTGTTACCCAGTAGAAACTCATACACTGGTAATGTAAAGCATGGGATCAATATCTATTGCAAATTATGCTTTCTCTAGGTGGAAGTTGGTCGTGTTTCAACCCATACTCTAAAAAGCCTGACATCCCTTACAGAGTACACTGTTGCTATTTTCTCCCTGTATGATGAAGGACAATCTGAACCACTTACTGGCAGCTTTACCACAAGTAAGTATTGCAGAACTTTTGAGGGCTTTCCAAGAAGAATTTTTATACTCTCTTACTTTACTGGAAAGTAAGACCAGTAACAGCAAGTGTCTCTGGCTGTGAATTCAGATGTATGGAATGCTTTCTGTTATTCTCATTGGAGTTTTCAGCTTCTTTGCTCCCCTGTTATGGGGCCAATCACATCCTAACTCATGGGAGTAATCTCTTGACATCGTGAAAACATTTCTGTGGATTAAGTTCATTTCTTAAGTCTTTCCACAATCAGCCGCTTTAAAGCATCTTTTATTGCAGTTAGGTAGTAAAGCCTTTGTCTCCCCAGTTTTCTGAAACATCATTCAATGTGATGGCATTTGTCTCTCCAGCTGAAGTGAGATGAATTGTGAATTGTACGTTTAACCAGTCAATGATCTAGGCGATAAACAGTAGAACCTTATACACATGCTGAGAAACTGGAACACCGGAGGAGAAAACAGAATACATTTGAGGCTCCTGTAGTCTGTTTAGAGCAGATATGGGTTTTGTAGCTCTAGTTCTGCAAGTTGTGTATTAAACAAATGGCTGATGACATTTAGCGATGCTTTTGAACATAACGTTGGGAAGAGAAGGACTTTGACAGAGGAAAGAGAAACATGAGGTGGAAGAGGAAGGAGAATATACATGCACGGAACAAAAGGAAATGCACTCAGAGTCTCTGGAAAGGGCAAAGATTGGGACTTTGCTTTGAGGTAGAGGAAAAGAAAAGAGCATGATACACAGAGCTCCAAGCAAAGGAGAGGGAGTGAGGGTTGCATGGAGCTCCTTCAGAGGAGAGAGGACAAGGAAGCTTGTTCAGTTGGAGTAGATAAAGAGCATGTATTGTGTGTACTCTGATTCCCCCAGTACAAAACCACTTCCCTAAGTACAAATAAGTGTACAAAGAATTTGTAGTGTCTTTGTTATCTATCTCCCATGTTGTACTCTTTGTGACAAACCGAGAGTAAAATGGTACGTGCTTGATATTGCCATCTACACAAGCCTCAGAGAATAATTTATTCTCACTTTTCTTTTGCCTAATATTTTGCAGAAAGAGTTCCAGCTCCCCAGCATTTGGAAATTGATGAAGCATCAACAGATAGTTTTAGGGTCAGCTGGAAGCCCACCTCCTCAGATATTGCTTTTTACAGATTGGCATGGATTCCTTTGGACGGGGGGGATTCCGAAGAGGTAAGTTGCCTTGACTTTCTGAGGGTGTGAGATGGAAGAGAGAATTCCATCCTGAGGACACCTGTGCTGCAACTTTTGCCAATTAAATATAACCAGTTTACTTACAGAAGAATCTGCCCCAGTGCAAAACTCTCTAAGCCAAAATCAAACTAATATTCCAGTTTCTTTCTGAAGAGGAAGGGAGGAAAGAAGAGATGTTTTGTGAATAATCAATCTAATCTGTAATGTGCCAACTGCCACAGAGCTAGCGTTGCTGTTTGATGCTACTTCAGTTTTTAGAGGTTCATGTTCTTCACTTTGCTGTGGAGGTGATGACAGTAACTGAGCCAGAGCAGCAATGTCCTCACATAAGGCTCCACATCTTCCATCATCCACACGTCTAATGTGCTGGCCACAGTAAAATTGCCTGTGAAGCCTTAGTTTTGTAATGTCACAAAGGGAAAAGTTGAAACACTTAATTTATTAGATTTATCCTTTATTCCTCCTTAT
Organism: Tringa tobata; assembly: GCA_033628505.1. Taxonomy (NCBI): domain Eukaryota; kingdom Metazoa; phylum Chordata; class Aves; order Charadriiformes; family Scolopacidae; genus Tringa; species Tringa tobata. Next base: position 15,536,249 of record JAHREE010000563.1, read on the forward strand.
GGTTCTTTCTCTTTTTATCCCTCGTGCTGTAATTTTTGCTCTATGCCCTTTTGTGTCTTCTCCATAGTGCCATTTTCATCAGTTTGAACTTTAAATGATTTTTCATGGCTTTAGCTTTCCTGGTTTATTCTCTTTTTCCAAGTAGAAATAGACAGACACTTTTTCTTCCTTTCCCAAATTTCCATTTTTGTAGTCTGTCTCATTTCCTCTTTCCCTTTCTTTCTTTCTTTCTTTCTTTCCTCATTCTTTTGTCTTCCTCAATCTTTAATGTCTTTCTCAAACATCTTGTTCTTTTGGCATCAGCACTGTGAAGAGAAGCCACATCTGCAAACTGTTTATCTGGGGGCAGAACTTGGTGTGGGGAAGATGACATTTCCCACCTGGCCTCAGGTTTCATGGATCATTTTGTCATCCATTAGGGCAGAAAGCAATCATTCCTGCTTAAGTTATGTGGCATTTTCTCTGTAAATTTAGCTTAGCCTGATTCTTCCCCCCCCTTTCACCTGGTGAGAGGTAGTCACGCAAGGAAGAAAGAAATTACAGGGATGACCAGGGAAAAAGTAGTTGGTAGATGAGTGAGTGGACACAGGTCATCCCCTAGCATTTTCTCCTGCAGTAGGTGAACTGATCAGTTTCTGTTTAAGTTCCAGTGAGGAGCTGTCAGTGAATCCCTTCAAGCCATGTGCATTTTTAAGTGAGATTTATGATATCTGTGTTCTTTGAGTGTGAGAATGAATGGTCAAGAAATATTTGAACTGTTGAGGTTCCACTTGTTCATTGTATTCGCTAAGAACTGCTGGAGGCCCTAATATTTTAGTACACTGAAATATTAAAAATACCCGAGCTGCTTTCTTGTTCTCCTTGCATGACCTCTCTAATGGGGTCAGGCCTAGGATAGCACAATACCTCCGGGCTCTTGCCTCTCTAAGCTTCTTTCCCAGCTAAGCGATCAGTCATGCAGAGAAATGACATGCGCTCCCTCCGTCTTTCTCCCAAGACCCAACTTGCCAATTAGCTGAGTGGGGTCAGGGGGTGGTGGTGAGACTTACACCCCTCTCAGCTTACTTCACCCCCACTGCTGATGGGTGAGGAGTGTTTAGTGGGGTGTTAGCACTATAGAGCTAGAATAAATGTAAGAGTGACCTTTTATTTCTAGGTTATAGTAGAGAAAGTGTGCTGTTACTGTTCATGCTTCTGTTATTTGTCCTCTCCACTTAAAAGTTCAGCACTTTGTGTTCTTTTTTGTGGTCTTCTCTGTGGGCTAAATTAGCAGGGAGTGGAGGGTAATGGAAGTTATGCTTCAGAAAGTATGCCAAAGTCGTGTAAGATAGTAACTATGTATAGATCTCTTATAATGATTTGATATATGACTAGAGGGGATATGACTCCAGGGGATTGGAAAGGAAGGTATAACTTATACCTACTTAGCATACAGCTAGATCCACTGAAGCTTGTTTCTGAAATTTTCCCAAGAAAATCTGTGCCAGAAAGCATGCAGCATGGGATGCCTAGTTCATTATTTGATAGTTGTGGAAGGCATGGCCCCAACTCATTTCTTTCTGCTTTTGTTTTCTGTATCTGAGTTCAGAAGGTCTGTGATTGTTTTGTGGGTCCCTCTTCCCCAGGACCAAGTCAGGAAATCTGTGGTAATTAAAAGAATAAAGTGTGGTTCACTGTTTCTGCTAGTAGATTTTATGCAGGATATATCTATTGCTTGATTGCCATTAGAAGTCTTACTTTGACTCTGTTTATACTGTGGCCAACTTTAAAAACTTGCCGGTGTTACCCCAGAGAAAGGTTGTTTTATTGGAGTATCTGTGTGTGTAACCTAAAAATTATTCCCAAAACCAGTCAACCCATTTCACCAGAATTACTGCTCAGGCCCCTTGCATTCTGCTTTACAGCCCCTTTAGCTCCAACTCCTGCCCATCTGTTGATCCCTTCCAATAAAGTAAATGAAACACACAAAAATCTGAAGTGAAACCTTCTGCTTACAGTTAGCAATGCACATATGTGAATTTTCTGCTGCTGTCATAGGTAGAAATAAGGAAAATTACTATTTAAAATATCGCACCATATAGCAAACTTCTCATCAGCACATCTACCCTAATCCCCAAGTCTGCAGCAAATGTTCTTTCAAGTCACATTCAAATGTGTGGCACCGTAGCTCAGATTATAATTCCAGTATAGAAACAGCATTTTGTAAGGCTATGGAGATGCTGAATATATTTGTTGTAACAGTGGCTGGATGGTAGAAATATGAATGAAAGTTATTCTACCCTGTTATGTTGCTTTCATGGATGAATATTTTGAATTTTAGTCATTTTCAAATGAAATTAATATGGTCAGCTTTAGCAATTAATTAGTTGTGGGTGAAAGTAAAAGACTACACATTAGAATAATCAAGCCGGCCATAAAATAATAAGTAAATATTAAGTGTTCTTAACAGTGTTTTTTCCAGATGTACTCTGGATCTACTTTTGTTTCAACATAGCGAATAAATTTTTTGGGCAGGTTTGAGTGCAGATTTCATTTATTTTAAAGGAGAATCCATTTTCTTTCTTTCATTTCAATCAATTCCTATAAATTGATCAAATGCAGAACTGATTTTCTTTAATCTTGCTGTATTTCTTAGGTTGTCATAAATGGAGACGCAGACAGTCACCTTATTGAGGGTTTGTTGCCTGATACAGAATATGAAGTTTCTTTGCTGGCAGTTTTTGACGACGAAACGGAAAGTGAAGCTGTTGCTGTTCTTGGAGCTACATGTAAGACAAACTCTTGACTGTAATTTTTAGAGATGTTTAAGGGATTTGATTTTAATGCATATATCTTATATTTAAAATACAGTCCATCTTTGGGTAGCTATAATACTGAAGAATGTGGTTTCGCACCAGGGCTTTGCTGACTGTATTTTTTGCTTTTCTTGTTTAATACTCTGTGGTAGAAGGCACTGAGTCAAAATGATGGTTTGGTTCCTTATCTTGAGGTGTGGTGTTAATAAACTTTGGATCTGGGTAGATACTCTTCTGTCCTACTTTTCAGTATTCAGTCTTTGACCAAGGTTCCTTATGAGAAGATAGATTGGATTTTGTGGGGAGGGAATAAATGTTGTAAAGTAAATAATTAATAAGAATTTAATTGCAGATCTTTGGCATTTACAATATACCCTTTCCTTTCTTGTTTATTTAATTTATACTCACTAGAGGTGTATTCACCCTTGGCTGAAATAGTGGTTCAAAAAGCTTACAGAGGCATCCTGTGTCATTAACATGGAAGTAACAAAGATAAAACTTGAAAATTATGTACAGTATATTTTATAGCTAATAATCAAAACAGTGGCCAGCATTTCAGGTTGATTGCTCTCTTTTCACAGATAGTAACTTGGTTAAGTAAACAACTCTAGTTTTCATGGTAAATTCAAAAGTTTATTTCAAACTTAGGAATTTCATTGCAGACTTCATCCTGAACCTTCTGTTGAGACAAGAAGCCCTTACCAGTCCAGCTGATGCTGGTATTGCCCCGAGGTGCTGGGTGTACTTTCTGGTTTAAACTTGGACAGAAGTGAAGCAAAGCATCTTTAAATAGCCCTCATTTCAATTAATCTGACAACCTTAACAAATGGTCAAAGTGGAAGTCATTATGCATAGTCATTCCCACAGAAATGTGGGAAACTGTATGCATTCTTATTTAATTGTACAGTTTATAATTATGTCTTATCTGTAGATCTGAGTGCTACTCCTGCAAATATACGTGCCTAAAATAAACTAAATGAATAGTTCCCTTGTAGTCTCTGACATGCCTGAAGTGTGTGGGATGCTTGTAGGTGTGAGCACATAGTTTCATTGTCATAGTTAGAAATACAAGAGAAATATCGTGACTACTTCTCTGTCTTGTTGAATTGTTAGTGAGCCAAGAATTGTTTTTCAGTTGCAGAGACAACCATGCTACCGACCACTGTGTCTACGACCAGTACCACAACTTCGAAGCCGACCACAGCAGGTAAACAGAAAAAATGTCAACAGTTTGAATGATGACATGCAAAGAGCTAAGGCTCCCCACCAGCACAGCCAGATCTAGGGGCAGAGAGCTGTGGTGTTACTGAGGAGCTGGTAATCCCAGTTCCTGATGGTCGGTGAGGTCAGCCCACTGCCATGGTACATCTTGTGGAGGGATGTGTCCCAGACAGGGGACATCACTGATGAAAAGTGCTACCGTGCTCCTGCACCACCCTTCTGCATATGGCCAGTGTGTGCGTGAGGAGCCAACCCGTAACACAGCGTAGGGACTTTGAATGATACCAGCAATATTACATACAAATACAGAGACTAATTTGGAAAATTCAGCTCTCTTTTCTCTTTCCCTTTATAAATATGAGCTTGGAAACTCTTCAGAATTTTGTTTAGTTTTGAGTCTTCTGTTTGTTTTCCCTGGAATTAAAAGACTGACTTTTAAGTAACAATGGATCTGGATTATTTCTCTTTTGTAGCATTCTAGCTGCAGTGGAGCTTTGATTATTCTAAAGCTCCATAAGCCGAGTAATATAAACAAAGCTGATGGGATAGTATATGCTAATGGCAGTATAGGATAACTATATTACATGGTTAAAGTTTTTATACTATTAAGCCCAAGGGTACCCGAGCAGTATGGAGTTGTCCTGCCACGGATCTGCAGAGCCACTATGACTTCAGCAGAGTTTGCAGCTACTTGGTGTTAATTAACACAATTTTAAATCTAAAAATCAAGTTGAGAAAATATTAATGAAATCTTTTTGTCTTTAGTTTTTCGAACAGGAATCAGAAACCTTGTTATAGATGATGAAACAACCTCAAGTCTGAGGGTGATGTGGGACATTGCAGACTACAGTGTTCAGCAGTTCAGAGTGACCTATCTCACTGCGAAAGGTGACCGTGCTGAGGAAGCGGTAAGAATGGTCTGTATGGGTTTTGTGAATGGCTTCATATGCTTGAAAAGTTCGTTTAATAATTAGTACGGCATGGAGACTCTCCTTATATGACATTCCTGTTGCAATTAGTAAAGGGTACATGTCTGGTATTACTGTGAGATTGAACTTCAAAGTTCTAATCATGTAACACCTGCTGTACTGCAGGCAAATGTGAGATCAAGGCCCAGACACACAGATGTTTAAAGAAGTCATAGTTAAAAGACTAGCTGCCTGTCATCGTTTTCTTGTATTTTTAAAATTTGAAATTTGTCTAAGTTTTGGGGGTTGGGTTTTTTTGTGGTTTTTTTTTTTTGAGATTTTTTACTCCTTGGCCTTTTTCTATCCTGAGATTGTGTTTTAACAACTCTTAACTGATTGTACTGGACAATCTTAAGTAATGGATTTTTTTCTTCAGCAATTTTTCTCCTTCCCTAAAAGCCTCATTTTATGCTAAATGCAGAGTTTTAATGCTGACCGTTAACCTGAACATGTCACAATAAGGACAGCTCTTTTTAATCTAAGTGCCTAAGAATATTTGTTTTTTTTCTAATACCATGGATGATCAAAATCAAACTTGTTTTATACAAAAAAAAGTTTCTGGTGATGAAGATTTTGAAAACTATTTGCAAAAATGAAGAGTACTACATGTACTCTTTGGTATGTATAGCAAATAATAATAATAAAAAAGAAGACCTAGCTGTATTATTTTAAGATTTCACAATTTATGAGATTTCAGAGTTCTGTGAGGCCAAGTGTGCAATTTTTTTTTTTTAACAATTGCGGAAATCTTAATATTGCAGTGTTTGGTTTCCACAAAAACTGTTAGAAAATTTTGACATTTCTTTGTGTAGATATATTTAAGAGATGAAATTGCGTAGTTAGCTCAGAATGCAAAAATATTCCCCCTGTCATTCTCCTTCTGTGTCTGTCATGTAACTCACTTTCATCCATAGAACAGTTACATCAAAAATATAGGATATTCTTTGTGTCTGCAGATGACATCTTTAGCCCTATATCAGACTATATCAATAAAAAATATTAAAAGGTGTTAACTGAATACAGTTTTTCTACAAAAATATGAATCAGTCACTTTTCAGTTTGGTTTCATTCATCTTTTATGAGCCTTTGGTAGAAAACTATTTTTTAGCCATTTCTGTCAACTATAATCTGAAATGAACTTTCAATGTTGTGGTTTCCTTTTGAACTGGAAAACATACTTTATGAATTTATCTCAAGTATATGATAGTCTAGTATATAATACAGTGACAAACTTGCACAGCAAAATAGCACAAATTGAGCTGTTCTTCTGACAATAGCCCAGAGGTCTGAAGTTTAGATCCCAGATTTACTCTTCAGCTCTGGGAAAATTAATCAAATTTAGTTGGATGATATAAAGGTAGTTCTGTTTTAGTATTCAACAGCTATTATTTTAAAAGGAAATTAAAACTGTAGGAAAGGTATTTAGATTCTGCCTATCGGAAGAATATTAGATTTAACTCAAAAGCTCATTAAAGAAAATTATAAAATTGTAAGATTAGGTAGGTATCTTGGCTCTAAGTCTGCAAATTATTTGATTTTAAGTACAGTCTCGAGTCTTGTTATCGTTGGGCAAAATTCAGCAAACAGATTAACCACATATTTCATCTTTGAAATTAATCACATGCATAAATATTTCACTGAATACAGAATGATGTAAGATTAAAGGCACATTTTAAATGGAAGAAACATATTTTATCAAGCTTCAAGAGGTGCAACCTGAGAGGTGCAACACAGATGTCAATAAAACGACACAGGCATTCAATTTTTAGGGGAGCTTTTATATGTTTAAGTACATTTCTTAAGCAGAACCCAAATGTTTTGTGGAATTTGGGCTTAAATATACTATAGCGTGACAGTAGATGTTTAAGGTTTTTGGATCTGATTTCAGTGATATAAATTTCAGTTACTCCTCCCTTTCCATAAAAATATTATTAAGCTTTTTAATCCCTGATGCAATTGGCTGAAAATCAGGGACTAGAAAATGTAATAGAATACTTTTTCACTACATAAAGGGTCAAGCCCTAAACTGTATGGATGTTCTTGGGTGTGCTGTACATACTGGAAGGAACAGTTTGGTTTTTTTTTCTCTCTTCCTTAAAGCCAAGAATGTTTCTCATTGCTGAAAACTGTATTGTTCTGTAGAAGATCTCAGATATGCACATGTGGAAAAGGGAGAGTTCTCAATGCTTGCATCTCCTCTCCTAAAAAACAGAAAAAGTTGTTTTTCTCTTTTCAGAAACTTGGTTTGTATGCTTTGAGTATGTGTGTGGAAGAGTTTAGCACGGGAATCTTCCATGCAATGTCTCTAGATGGTTTTGTCCAGTTTTGATCAATGAATGAAGTACTTTTTTGACAAGTCTCAACAGCTGTGTGTACTAGATTAATTTCCTTCTGTGTATCGCTTGCCAAAATTAGAAGTAGTTTGAACGTATCCTGGAGCGTTAAAACTGGTAAGAGCCTTCTCTTCTGAGTTTATGCTTCAGAAAATTTTGGGCTGCCATCATCACATGCATCAGTCTCCTTTGAAACAATAAAACACTTTTAGGTTCAGTTTCTGCTTTTTCCCCTTGAGTTTAAAGGCCTTACAGCTCTCTCAACTTCTTGCCAAATATGTGAGGTTCTGGCTCAGGTGACAGATTTGCACAATGGATGCGAGCCAGGGAGGGTCCAAAATATGAAGTTGGATCTTGGGACTGTTGCTTCCAACAGTGTCACTTCAGAGTTCAGGTTTGGAAAGAGAATTGGTTTACCATGTCCCCTCCATGTATGAGGTAGCTCCCATTCAGTCTTTGGAGGCTCTCTGAGGTTAAAATTTTGCTGACAGTTAAAAGATTGCAGGGCTTTACTTGGACACCTCTGCCACCGCTATGGTGATACTAGTTTTTGTTCTGCTAAAATATAGTAATCTATTGAAGAGTTTCAGAAGTAGCTGCTTATGGGGAAATCTTGTACTATATTAAAAGGAGCAGCGCTTATTTCAGTGGTTTGAAACGTTTGCTCTAGCACACCCAAAGCTGCCTGGAAGGATTTCTACAGCTTCTCTACTTCTACTGGGTTACCTGGCTGGACTTCTGCTGTAGAGTCTTCCATGTTTCATGACACTTTGGGATCCTCTGCTATTTGTGGGATGTACTGCTACTTCCTCTCCTAATAGCTACCTTCATTTCCTTCTCTCCAGACTAGATGCAGATGGGACAAACATGTTTTATTCTTTCTTGCTCAGTTCATACTTCCCAGTCTCCTGAATTCATTTTCCTTCCTCAAAGGGAAGGAGGATTTTCTGTTCCCAAAGCATATAAAACTTTATTAATTGACATAGCTTTGGGCAATCATATCCGTGACAAGGATAAATACAATAAGATTTATTTTGTCTGTACAGTAAAATATTTAAGTTCTAACCATCCATACAGTACCAGTGGTTTATGGAACTGTTGCGGCTCATAGGTTTCATATAAAACTGTATTATGCCATAGGTGCATTATCCTTTTTATTTGACTCAGGTATAACTAGTAAATCTGTTAAAAAGGGGGGGATAATTTGTTTTGTTTTACCGTAAAGATTCAGAAATATTTAAAAATGCAAACTATACAGCAATACTAGTGGAACATGGTGTCAGAGATCACGTAAGATATTTGAAGGTTTTGGCTGCAGTTGTTAAGCTTGATTGTTTCTGGTTCTTTGACCATCCAGGTAATGGTACCGGGGAGACAAAATACTCTTCTACTTCAACCTCTCATGTCTGACACAGAGTACAAAGTTACCATCACTCCCATCTACTCTGATGGGGAAGGAGTCAGTGTCTCAGCTCCTGGCAAAACTTGTAAGTACGAACTTTCTGCTTGGCTTTGGCCAGGACATGTATGAAGAAAGGCTTACTCTTTTGGCCCTTTTTCCTTGGCTGTAGTAATATATTTTAGTATAAATGTGGGCTTATTTTGCATGACTTACATGACTCAAGCTTTATATTAATCTCAGTTCATTGATTTATAAACAATGGGTTGCTTCTAATTGACGGATTGTATTTTATATTCAGATACTGTGAGCTTGCAGAAACTTGTTGAGTAATAAAGCTGGTAAGCCCCTGATAGATAGCCCACCAAGGACAAACCAACTAATGTAGAAAATAAAGTAAACAAAGCCTGCTGGAATAGTATCAAACCAACCATTGTGCTGTTAGATTTTCTTTTGTGTGAGATCATTACTTCCTAAAGGTCATTAGAAATGCTGCTGAACTTTCATAAAACTGATTGCATTATCTCTAGAGTTCTGACCAAGTACCAAAAGATTACTCAGCTGTAGCTTAAGTTCCTTCTCTACTGCATATTGCTAAAAAAATCATCTCATTGTGCACTGCTAGTCATGATAGTATAATTTTGTGGAATTATTCTCCTAATTCACATAATTCCTGCCTAAATTGAATGTTATTTGTGCAGACACTTAAATCGCTTGTAAATCATTCCTTTGATTGCATTTGAGTGTGTTAAGTGTTTGCAAGGGCATGATTTATACATAAAAAACTTTAGTACACTTGGGTTGAAAGAAACAAGATAAATAAAAGGTAATTATCTCTGAATTGTTTTATGTTTTAATAAAATGTAGGGACAAAGTTGGGAACTAATTTGAAGATTCATTGTTTGCTGAACCAAGTTTCTAATTAGTCCATGGTATAAGTTTCTCAAATGCATGAACATTAATCCACTGACATAATGTCAAGGATGAATTTCATCCTGGCAACTTTACCTGTAAATGTGAGAGTGCTGGGTATTGGACTATTTAGATGTGCGTGTCTTGAGTTTTATGTATGTGCTTGTATGAGATAAACTTGTAAAAATTCAGTTTGGTTTCTTTTTAGTACCCCTGTCTGCTCCTAGGAATTTACGTGTGTCAGATGAATGGTACAACAGATTACGCATCAGTTGGGATGCCCCGCCATCACCCACAATGGGTTACAGAATTGTCTATAAACCTATCAACAGTGAGTTTCTAAACTGATTATTTTTTGTGATTTGTTTTTGGCTGTTCAAAGTCTTGATATCATCATTTGCTGAATTTTGTACTTAAAACTAACAGTTGCAGTTACAGCCCTGAAAGAGCTATAAACTTAGGTGTCTTGGGTTTAGAATATGGAAGTTTCATAGTCACAGAGTGATGCAGGTTGGAAGGGATCTCTGGAGATCATCTGGTCCAACTCCCTGATCAAAACAGGGCCAGCTTGGAACAGGTTTCGCTGGACCTTGTCCAGTAGAGTTTGTAATATCTCCAAGGATGGAGATTTCAGAACCTCTCTAAGCATCTGTTCCAGTTTTTGACTACCCTCGCTGTGAAACTCTTTATCTAAATTTCTAATCAAAATTTTCTCTTGCCATCTTCCTGTTTGCCTCAAAAGAGATTCTGTCTCCATCCTTTCCTATTAGGTAGGTATAGGCAGCAGTGAAATTCCCCTTTAGACATAACATCTTAAGGCTGATGAAACCCAACTCTTTCAGTCTGACCTTTTATGTCATTTTACCATGACTCTTTCTATTTATTTTCTTCCTGTTCTTCTCTTCTGAGTTTTGCTGTCCTTCCACTTCCTTCCCCTTTACAACGCAAACAAAGCTTTAGTTGACTTTTACTCCCACCTTACATCTCACCCCAGAAACTTCCCATTTTATTCCTCGCCTGTTTTGTGTGTGCTGCCTCCCTTGCCCACCTGCACATTGGAGCTAGACAAGGCAACCAAGCTCCTTCAGATTTCTTGAGAAAAACCCTGTCCTCTATTGAGAGCAAAACACAAATATGTGACCATTAAGGGACTAAAATACTGTCCAAAGACAATATTGTTGCCTGTTTTCTGAAGTGTATCCAGAGCAACCAAGAGAGATGATAAAGGAGCTGTTTGCAGTTCTGATTTGGGAAAGTTTTATTCTATTCTATTTTCATTATCATTTTTGCATAGCATTAAATGATGCTGTTGTGTAAGAACCCCTTAGGGACTGTATTGCTGGCTGGCATCTGCTGTTGTCCTCCCCCTCCTGCCCCCGTTGGTCCTGGCACACCATCAAACGGAGTAGGTCTTCAGCTGCCTATTTAGGGCAGTAGTAACTCATTGGAGCAGAACAAAAGCGTCTTAACAGATGCCAGTGTCTAACCCTGCCCTAATGAATCCCACTGCTGAGTTTCCCAAGTGTGTTGTGGCTACTATCTGTGCAAGGACTGAGCAGAATTTGGTTTTGTGTATGGTAAAAAACCAAACCAACAGGCAAAAAAATTAGCACTAACTTTAGGAGCACACGTAATTTTCGATGTGTCTTAAGATTTGTTTTAACTACCTGCTATTCAACGGATGAGCAACTGATTTTCTAATTTATTTCATGTTTTGCAGTTCCTGGTCCTGCATTGGAGACCTTTGTAGGGGATGATATTAATACCATTCTTGTTCTAAATCTCTTCAGTGGAACGGAGTACAGTGTTAAAGTATTTGCTTCATACTCAACAGGCTTCAGTGATGCCCTAACAGGCGTAGCCAAAACCTGTAAGAATGATTTCATGCTGTTCAGATCTCTGTAGGCTGATTTTTGCTATAACTATGGCTTTGTGCAGCTCCCAGAATAAATTTTCCCATGGAAGACTTTTTCAGTTGTGTAGAAATTGTTTTCCTGAAATGAAAGTATTTTTTTCTTTTTTCTTTTATTTTTTTTTAAATCAGACTGTATCAGCCTTTAAAATAATCTGCTGGATGTTACCAAGATGGGGGTTATAAAGCAGATGTTATTATTTATTAGCCAAACGTATTTGCATAGTAGATACAAGTCTCCGTCGTGGAAAGTCTATTTATTCTTTTCCTAGCTCCATATATATAAACCTATTTAGTCTTTATGTGTCTAAGCCTCAATTTTAAATTAGATTTTGACAAAAACATTGCTGTTATAATGATATTTTTCTACTTATTTGTAGTAACTGAATGTTTAGCAGTGCTCATTACTTAGTCTTATCTAAATTGACTTAAGTTCCAAACTTTTGGTCTAAAGAGTCTCTATTATTTTCTTTCCTGTTTTGGATTTTCTTGACATCATTAATTCAAGCAACTTTTGAAATTATTTGTTAGAAATTAATTGAAACAGGTGCTTCACTAGAATTCTTTTGTCATTTTTTCTTGTATGTCTTTTTAGAGGCGTAAATCTAATTTTTTGGTATATAATTTCAGTGTACCTGGGTGTGACAAATTTGGATTCCTATCAAGTCCGCATGACTAGTCTCTGCGCTCAGTGGCAGCTTCACAGACACGCCACTGCCTACAGGGTCCTTATAGAATCGCTTGTGGGTAAGTTACTGAGTCATTACGTATGGACCTACAGCCTCACCCCACAAACTGAACTGTGTAAGTTAGGAAATTGTACGCAGTCGGAGCTGCAGACTGGCTCCTGAAATACTGGACAGAAGCAAGCTATGTATACATTGAAAGTTTCTGGAGTAGAAGTAACATTCCTGTCCCTTTATATCAAATAGATGTTGCTGACTTGTCCTTTTTATGGGAGGGAGTTTGATCTATCAGTAGAAGATAGGAGATTACCTGAGTTTTTCACTGATGTGAGGGACAGAAGATGGATAAAGGGAGAACTGAGATATTCAGATATTTTTATGTGGCAACACATGATGCTTTTAGCACTGACTGTGTAGAAAATGAATTACGGTCTCTTCTGTCTCACTGATTCTCAGGTGTAGCCAGAAGAGGTTATAGACACGTTACTATTTGTGCAGAATGATTCTCTTATCCCCAGTAGAAATCAATGATCTTTTGAATGGTGACAAATTAGAAGCTTGGATAACCTGAAAGAAGTGTAGTTAATAACATTTAATGGGACCTATCAAAGGTATAATGAAAAATAATACTTATTTTGTTGCAAAAAAAAAAATGACCTTTCTGTGGAATGGCAAGTGGATGGTGATATGGTTTATTTGAAGACCTGGAATACAGACAAGCTGTTCAGAAAGCAGAATTCTTGGCTGGCACAAGACAGCACAGATTTCTTTCTCATCCGGGAGCTGGCCAACACTCTACTTTCATCATATAGAATTGCCAGAATTTTTAACTGAGCCAAAAGAGCATAAATGTGAGCAAAATGAGCTAAAGTGTGGACAATTACTTCTTTTTAACATTTATCATTAAGAGTTTTGATTGTCAGATTGGGTGTGTGTCACATTCAGACAGTGATCAATTATTTTTATGTGAGGTTAACACCTCCTGATAAGCATCAGATGTTTTTTCCCTGGCAGTGGATGTATGTTTGGCATCTTCGTATATACTCTGTAGAATGTGAGATCAGTGGCTTGTATTTCACTCCTTTCTGCTACAGATTATGAATTGTGCTGACAATTTTCTTTTTATTATTAAAATATACCTTATGCTATTTCCAGTATCCAGGCTTTTTCCATTGTCAACATGTTTTCCAATTCAGAATTTAGCAGAATTAATTTTGGAACCCTGTCAATACCGTTCCTTAACCAACTTGTTGAGTAGTTACCAGTGGAAGCTGGAATACAATATCTAATTCAGTCTCTCTTGCAATTACTAAGTGCATTACAGACTCTGAGAACCAGTGGCACAGACAAAGGATGCCGTAGAATTACATAATGCAACAATTCCTCATTAGACTCTGATAATTTAGGAGCAGATCCAAAGCCCATTGATGACAGTGCTAGTGGTTTTTATTAACTTCAGTGCATGGGACGGAATTAATCTTTTTTCCTGCAGATGTCTGACACATCCCTCAGCTCCTACTTAATATGAAGGATGAAATGTTACAGAGACCTCTGTACAGAGGTGAATTTCCAGAAATAAGACAGCATGTAGTTTATTAGTATGTCAACCACTTGCCCTTCATCTGCTGTCATGTCCCCTTCTTGTTTCAGACTTAAATTACATTATTCAATAAAACAGTAAAAGAAAGTATGTTTTAATGGTTTCTTTTTTATAATTCCAGATGGGAAGAAGCGAGAGGTAAATCTTGGTGGAGGGACGTCTAGACATTGTTTCTTTGAGCTGATGCCTGGAACTGAATATAAAATCAGTGTTCATGCACAGCTTCAGGAGATAGAGGGCCCTGCTGTAAGCATCATGGAGACAACATGTGAGTAAAATAGATCAGAATTCAGCCAGCAGAGGTAATGCTTGATTGCTTCTCATGTTTTGCCCTTTGCCCGCAGATGGGCTGTTCCTATGCAGTTTCCTTTAGCTGAGTTTTTAAATATTCAGCTACATTGTGACTTCTCCACAGAGGTGCAGGATTCTTACACCGCTGCTGTGTATGGCTTTTGAAGTCACATTCACCAACTGTGGTGGATTTTGAATGAAACGGAGAGGATGGTTTAGCTTTCTTAATCAAAAATCTCACTAGGGGGTATTCAGAAAATCCATGACTTTGTGGAGGAGAAAAAAAAATAATCCAGAAAAATAAAGCAAGCAGAGATACAAAGAAAGTTTTGTATCCTGCAGCTGTTGATGTTTAGTAAAATTTCACCAGTGTCTGAGTAATTTACAGTTAAATGGGACTTTGATACTCAATCTACTTATGTATTTTAAAACAAACAAACCAACCAACCTTTCCAATTATTATTCTCAGTTACATAAGACGGGCAAAAAACCCCTCGCAGCTGTTTATGAAGGCAAGGTTTTGCTCTCATGAGTTCAACACTCTGCAAAACAAAATACAGGATGAAGAGAGTGAATATTTTAACATTGTCTTCTATTTTTCTTTGAGCTCATTTTCAATCTCAGCAATACCCTTCTCCTCATACTATATTCCTATACACCACAATGCTGTTACCTGTCTGTCAGGGTAGACAATGTTTATAAATTTTCTCTTCAAGTGAACCCTCCCACACTTATGGTTTCATAGAGGAAAAGCTTGCACAGGTGCATGATTTCACTTCTTGGTTGTCCAGGGCTCATTCTCAGAGCAGTCAGGAACAAGCCAAGTTTCTCCTGCTTTTTGGAGGAATGCTTTTCATGTGCTCTGCAGTTCAGGGAGTTAAAGGAGGAACACACCTTGGCCTACACGTCCGCTGCAGAAGAATGGTTTGTGGTGCAGACAAATTATTGTATCACCTCAGAAGAAAACACTCTTCAGGGTTACCTGTACCTCTCTGTTACTTGGAGAGCAGCCTTTCAAGTCCCCTTCTGCACTTGTGACACTTTCGAGGTGGAATCTCCTGGTCCGTCTGTGACCATGGGGGTTTTGGACATCAGTTTGCTGTAGTTATTTCAGAGTCATAGGATCATAGAATGGTCTGGGCCGGAAGGGACCTCCAAAGGCCTCCCCACAGTCAGCAGGGACAGCCCTTTCTCTTGGTGAAGCCAATGGAAAAACCCACATTAGTTGCAGTGGGAGTTGACTTGGATGTGGACATGAGGCTTGTAAGAGTCCTGTTTGCACTAATCTTTCCCAAAGACAGGTGCCTTTTCTGAAGCTGTAGTATCTAACTCTATCCATTGTCTGTAAACATAATGTATATATTATAGCAAATAACAAGTATAGTCTTACTTGAAGGAATGATGTTATGTCATCTGTGGTTTCTTATGCTAACTGCATTGAAAAAAATTGGAAAAAATGCCCTTGAACGAAAGCAGAAGCTTTTCCTCAGATACAGGTGTAGAAATCCATATACGTGTGTGTTATCTTTGAGAATTCAGCCAAGACTGTGCTGAAGCATTCAGCAAAGCTGTCAGTCAGTGATCATGTATTCGGTTAGGTTTCTGGGAGATTGTCATTCCTAAGCTTATTGTCAGGAGAAGGATGAGACAGGGTAACTCAGTTTTCAGAAACTCTGTATTAAAAACCATTTTAAGTTTCAGAAACTCTGAAACTTCTGCTATGTTAGTAGAAGTTGCTGTAAAGTCCTGACAGGACACAAAGCCACAGTCCTGTAGAGTTGTGGTAGGAACTGCATTTCTAGCTGGAAACATAACAAGGTCTTCCACCAAAATCAGGAATATCTTAATCAGAACAAGCTGTGATCAGCTCTGGGTGCAGGCAGTGTCTTGCTTTTGCCCTGTCTCTTTGTATTTTGGATTGCAGGACTAATACCTTTCCTTCCGGGGGGGTGGAGAACAGCTCTCTGTGACCAAGGACTGGTTCTGGTCAGAAAGGAAAAGGACGCTGACCTTTTACAAAATGTGTTATGAATAATAGGTCAAGAATGGGGTTGCCACATGGTTTACTGCACTGGGGAAACCCAAAAAGTGGTAGTTCCAGTAGTAGCTCAGTTGTTTCATTGTATCATTCACACTGAAATGCAGACATTAAATGCTCTTTAATAATACTATCCTTTTTCAGGTGGTCAGTAAAGGAGGACATTACATGCATATGGTCACCTGCATTTCTCTCCAGTTGCATAACTAGTTGATTAGAGAAAATGAATTTTAAATGCAGAGATGACTAGAAAATGCTGTGTTTAATATAGATAAAATATACTGGGCTTTTAAGCATTTTTAAATATTTCTTTCTTTTATTTTCCAGTACCATTTCCAACTCAGCCACCAACAACACCTTCAACACCACCTCCACCACCTACAATCCCTCCTGCGAAAGAGGGTAAGTGCTGCATGTGGGGTTTTATAATAATTTTAAGGTGTCAATGTAATGTTTTTCTGCTTCTGACATTATTTTAGACCTGTGGGGATCAGATTTCAAAATGCATTTGCTGCAGTGACCTTGTTAAGGCAGCTGGTTTAAATTTAATGAGCCAAAAATCTGACATCATTATTGTATTGTTGAAATTTGGAGAAAGGGGTGTTAATAGGTGTCAGACTATCTTTTTCTGGAGCTCCTAAACCACACATATTTTGCAACTGAAGCAGATATCCTAGGGGTAATTAAACTTCTAATCCCACATGATTTTTAAAAATATGTCTACTTTAGGTAATAAGAAAAATGTTGGCAGTGTCCACTCTCTTCTCTTCTATTTATCATTTGAACATGTAGTGTTTTGTACAGAGTCTCGTAAATATTTCTGTGAGGGGAGCATTATTGTTGGAGACTGAGGGTCAAATCCGTCAGCTTGAAGTCGGTGGACCAAACTAACAAACAGTAATTGAGAATTTAATCCATAAGTAGAAAGAAAAAAAGACCTTGTGTGTGTGTTTCAGAACTGTATAGCAGCAGATGGTTTGATTTTTTTAATCCAAGGAGTAATCAAGAGAAAATGAGAAATACAGGTGCTTATTGCCTGTCCCATTCTCTGGATCTAGAGGAACATTCTTCTTCAAGATGAAATATGTTGAAAAAACGTAACTTTACTTTGAGACTGTTTCTGACCCCAAGCAATAGACATGGATTCTGTAAAGTGTTGAAGGTTCCCAGTTTCCCTGAAAGAGTGAGCAAGTTGTGTGAGCAGGTGCACAGCTCTGAGGCCATTTTGCATAAGAACATGATGAGATGAGATGAGATGAGATGAGATGAGATGAGATGAGATGAGATGAGATGAGATGAGATGATGAGATGAGATGAGATGGGGGAAGCCTGCTCCACCTAAATAGTGCAGTTAAGGGGGTGAGAATTAGGCACTACAGAGCTTAGGGTAACTTTTTGAACAGACCAATTTCCCACTGGGAACCTCCACAGTTGGGATTCTCTCATCATGCTTACTGTGTCATGCCAGGAGTCTGGGATTGTATAAATTCATGTGTGAATTTACTTAACAACCTGAATAAACATAAAGATGGTTACCCAGATTTTAAAGAACCGTTATGGCTTTGAAGTGTATCCTGTGATAGGATCTGTCAGTGTGGACCATTCACCACTTGCAGAGCTCAGCTGGTTCTACACCTGCACCAAAGTCAATGCCAGCAGCTCTGTTTGCTAAAGCATTATTAACTAACATTAAACAGGGGCTTTTCATGACAGTTGCATTTTCTTAAGTGATTTATGAGATTTTGTGAGGAGTTGAGGCATTGCTCTAATTCCAAAATACTTTTTTTTTTTTCTCAGTGTGCAAAGCAGCCAAAGCGGACCTAGCGTTCCTGGTGGATGGGTCATGGAGTATTGGAGATGACAATTTCAATAAAATAATTAGCTTTCTCTATAGCACTGTTGGAGCTTTGGATAAGATTGGTCCTGATGGAACGCAGGTAATAATGTGGAGGGAGACATGGACTTGACAGGGTATTGTAGACTAGTACCAGAAGTGAAATGAATCAAAAAGTAATTGACATCTTTTCACAGTTCTTTTGAAAACATAACCTGTTTTAGGACAGCATTTTTTTCTCAATATCTTCTTTTATACACACCACAGAGTGAAATTCATGATATGAATTTTGCTGGCATGAAGGCTAAGTATCACTTCAGGCTCCTCTAAATCATTCTAATGAGATTTAAGCTGTGTTGATGTTTTTGATTCTGGTATTCACTGTGGTGTTTATTTCTAAATAAGCTAAAAATTACATTGATAAGGAAAATTAAAGGTTCATTTATTTAAAATCACATGCTCTACAAAATCTACAGTGCTTGAAATGAAGTATTTACAATGACTGTTCTATTTATGTATTTGTTTAAAGAGATGCTTGAATCTGCTCCAGAAAGGATTATTGGCAAATATATTACTGTGTTACCTGTATAAAATGCAATTTGGAATAGCATTGAAAATTATTCTTAACTTGTCCAAACCCTTAACAAGGCTCAGTTTTTACTGTTTCTTGCAATATGGCTATTTTCCCAGAATATAGTCCATGGTGCTTCAGAAACTTATGCAGAAGCTTAAGCTTATACATATGAATAGCTCCTTTTAAATCAGGGACACCACCTATAGAATATGAAGTTCAATATATGTTTTGTGAGTTGTAGGGGTTTCATGTCTAGTATTGAAATACAACGTCTGGATCATGTAGCATCATATTTGGGAGAGACAACATTTCAAAATATGTTGTTGCATCTTGCTATTACTTGCTTCAATATTTCTCCCTAACTTAAGTTGCTTATGTGCAGCTATTAATTCATGGTGACTGAATAAAGTCCCTGCAGTTCTGTGGATGAGTAACTGTACACGTGTGAGTAGCTGTAACTAGAATTTGTCTTTTGGGCTTGATTGAGAGTGCTTTTGCCAAAGTGGGTATTACTTTTCTCATCCTGTTTGCTGCAAAATGAAACCAGAAAGTGTCAGGTGGTTGCCAAGGTTGCAGAGAGTAACATTAAACTTCATTTAGTGAAAGCTTCTTAAAGAGGAGAAAAATTTCAGGCTATAATTCAAAGATGAAGCAAAGTTACAAGACAAATCCTTGTTTTAAATGAGCTGATTCTCTTACTTTTGCTTATACAGTGGGTAGTGCTTTAGTAATGAATACATCTTCTGTGTGCACAGGTGGCGATAATTCAGTTCAGTGATGATCCCAGGACAGAATTTAAATTGAATGCATATAAAACAAAAGAGACTCTTCTTGAAGCTATTCAGCAAATAGCCTACAAAGGAGGAAATACAAAAACAGGTGAGAAAGGTCATGATTACGATACAGATTTTCTCCCTGCTACTATCTGTGCAGAACTTCTTTCCCCTTTTCTAAGTGGGGAATATATCAATGCAAACCCAGTGAGAACATGGTATCTCCACGCTGGAGGTGGAAGGTTGGGCTTTGAAGTTAGAAAATCTTTGTAGTCTGGAGTTTGCACCCTTCACCACCTACTGCTGGGTATTCACCCCTCTGAGCAACAGCAAGGTCACGGATTAGGGAGGAAGGGAGAGAGGCAGCCAAGTAGGAGTGAATGGCTTTGGGGATTGTGGAAGGTGGAATGGGGAATAAATGGGAAATCAGCTCCGCAAGTGAAAAAGTGGGAGGGGAGAGAAGATGGGAAGGAGCTTGCAGAGCATGTAGAAAACAGTGGACAGAGCAGAGGGTCTGTTTGGGTATAAGCCAGGACAGTTAAGCTTCGGTGCGATGTTTAAGACCGGACTGGGAGGATGTCTCTTAACTGAATGTAGTTAAATTTTAATTAATCCCTTAAGGTAGGTCACTGATGTGAAGAAATAAGAGATGAGTGCTGAAAGAGTTAAAATCTGTTTTAGTTGGAAAGCGTATGTTATATTCTCAGACTGCACAGAAATTTCTTGCAGCTGTTGCATTGCCTCCAATCTCAGTAGTATCAAAATAACACATTTTCCATTTCCACAAGAAAATGCTACAATGGCACTTTCAGTTGTTACCTGGGCTGTGCCCTACAATCCAGTAAGGGAAGATTTTGTTACCTCTAACCTGCACAGAATGCCCTTTCCCACACATGTCATGTTTTGGAACTTCACCTTCTGGACTGAAGAAACGGCTGAAACCATCAAATTTTAAAGGGTTAGGGTAAAAATTTAATATTTTCTAAGTGTCTATTTTAATAACTACAGAAGGCACCAATTTACAGAATGTTGAGGATCCAACAGCTCTTACTGAAATTTATTTATAGCTAGGTGCTCAGCTTTCTTCAGTGTCATCATAATTATTCAGGTCTTATACCATAGCTCTGAGTAGACACATTTGAGGCAGACAATGTGGACACACCTCCTTTTATTGATACCTAACATATGATATGAGAAGCCAATAGAAATTGTATTTATGTCACAGAGAAAGTATGTTGTCAATTTTTTCTGTTTCAGGCAAAGCCATTAAACATGCAAGAGAAGTCTTGTTTACGGGAGAGGCGGGCATGAGGAGGGGCATTCCGAAGGTTTTGGTTGTCATCACTGATGGGCGATCACAGGACGATGTCAACAAAGTCTCCAGAGAAATGCAACTGGATGGTAAAATGTGTAGTTTTAAGACTATTCACATTTTCCTCTTTCTCATTAATTATAATTACGTAAGTGTGGGCATGAGGTAAGGGTAGCTTTTGCTCCAGGAAGATTTTCCAAGTTGAAAGAAAACAGACAGCAAACACTAAGAAACTCAGAATATCACTAGGATATGGTTAGATTCTGGATTTTTTTTTTCGTAATTAATACTATTGTTTTTCATTTTGGAAACGGTGCTAAAATAATGGAAAGTTAATGGAATTGCTCCCATGACACAGAATTTAGGGGACGTGATCCTGAGAATCTAGACTGTCATCTATGAAGTGTAGTCTTGTGGTTACCAGCAAACTGAACTGTTTTCTTTTCTATACAAGAGGTCCTTTGAAAATTCTTTCATATGTTCTTTTACTGGTTCAGATCTGCACTCATGTTACACTAATTACCTTTAGGAATTATTTTGAACCACCAACTTCAGAGCTTTAAGCAGCTAAAGAGTGTTTTAAGTCTAAGCGTAAGAACTGGGTTAGTTGTAGAAATGTCTGACGCTGAGGTTTGTATCAAAACCCAAAGGGCAGAGTGTGCCAACATGGAACAAAACTAAAGGATGGAAGAAAAAAGCTATCATCCTTTTAATGTGAGGAAATCTTAAGAAGAAATTACATTTGTGCTTTTATATTTGCCTTTAGAGTTTTGCAGCTATGAAGTTACCAGTGTATGTTACTGATACTGGAAACCAAAGGAATCATTGGGCTTGGCTGCCTGCTTGTAGTATTGCTAGATGCTGAGTGCAGTGCCTTCAGAAATAAAATCATACCACGAAATAGTAGAGCATGCATAACTTGTTTTAAGTAGCAATCAAGAAAACATCATATTTGTGATGAAATTAGAGTCTATGTCTACGCTGAACAAAAATGTTCAACTGTCAGCTAAGTCTTGCAGTTGCTTTGTGAACTATTAGACCTCGAGAAGAGACGGCATATGGTGGGGGTTCACCTGCTGACAGGGATGTGTCACCTTGGACAAATGACTTCCTCTCTCCCATTTCCTTCTGTGGGTGCTGTGAGCTTAGGCTGCAGAGAGATAGGTTGGAGCAGGTACTGACTTGAATCTATGATAGAGACTGGCACGAAGAGCTGCTGATCCTGGATGAGACATGAAGATGTTGTTATAATAGATTAAGTCAAAGTTTTGTCATGCTAAAAGCTCCGCAGAAGGTAATGAATCCCCTTGGGCTTCATTCAAACTTAATATTGCTTGACTGGAGTAAATTTGGGACTGAGCCATGCAAGAACAGTATGTCCATTAACAATATTCAGCCTCATGTAGACAGGTTTTTTTCTTTATCTTTTATGGAAAGGAAAATGTTGAAAAACTTTTTGCTAGTTTGCGGCTCCTCAAACACATAGGATACGATTCCCATTTCATTTAAATCTTTGAAGTCAGGCTCAAATTTCAAAATGTATTCATGCAGAATATATAGAACTTATTCAACTAGTGGAGTTAACTTGCCGATGAAATGAGAATGTATTAATTTCAGTGTTCACTCGTGAGGCAGCAGTGGCTTGAAAACTCAGATTAATACATGGCACAGAACAAAATCTGTAAAAGAGCTACAGGAAATTAATTTCTGTGCTTTGTGTTTATGATATACTTGATACATGGATATTTTTGTGTGTAATACAGTATAGCATTAAATTAGAAAAGCATTTAAGCATATGCTAAAACTTTAAACTACTGAGTATTCTTAGATATCTTCAAGAAAACGCTGAAGCATTAACTTTAACTGATGAAGCATAAATAGCCAAAAGAAATATCTCACAGAGAATGTATTACCTTTATTTTAGATTATATCCATGAATTTTCTTGTGTTATAAGATAATAATAAAATTTCCACCTTTGTATTTAATCAGGAAAGGAGCCAGTGCAAATACAGTTGTGGTCATATTGCATTTCCACTCTCTAAATGATTGACTCACAAGAGTGTTCTTCTTTGTTTTGCAGGTTTCAGCTTTTTTGCTATTGGAGTAGCTGATGCTGACTATTCGGAGTTAGTTAATATTGGCAGTAAACCCAGTGAAAGACATGTCTTCTTTGTGGATGACTTCGATGCCTTCACAAAGATTGAAGATGAGCTGATCACTTTTGTTTGTGAAACTGCATCAGCAAGTTAGACATTTTGACTTTTTCTTCCTTCTGGAATAAGTGCTAAATACTAGGGTTATTTGTAACCATTGATTTTCTATTAAGAGATATTCTTGAAAATGTACTTTAAAAATGTAATTTACTGCAGGTATTATGACTCTATTGTTATTTCCATAAGAGATTAAGGACATGAAGTTGTTGTTTGCTCTAAATCCAGAATAGATCCACTGGTTGTCAGAAGACATTTCAGATTTGAAACATTGTTAATAGTTTAGAATTTAATCATAAAAAGTTAATTATATTATGTTTTATAGACTACTG
Organism: Tringa tobata; assembly: GCA_033628505.1. Classification (NCBI taxonomy): domain Eukaryota; kingdom Metazoa; phylum Chordata; class Aves; order Charadriiformes; family Scolopacidae; genus Tringa; species Tringa tobata. The sequence goes on from JAHREE010000563.1 coordinate 15,559,440, forward strand.
TAACCATCTATAGGAGTAGAGTTAGCGACATTCTTTATTATTCAAATCACATGGCTAATTTATTAACAGAGAGCCAGTCAATAATGTTTGTATTATCATAGAAAGCAGAAGAGTTGTAGCCTAAGGAAAAGCATAAAACACGCCCAAACTCATTGAAATCTGTGAATATGCCCCACTTCAGACTCTTTATGAAAATGAAGTGAAAGACATTCTGGAACAACACCTAATGGTTAGAGGTGAATAACTCATGTGCTTTTAGGTGTGTGCCTTCAGTATGTTTCCTTATATATAAGGCAGGAGTTAGGCAATGTACAGCTGATGCGAGTCATTTGTGATTGTAAGGAGTCCTTATGCACAGGACTGTGAGTTATCAGAGCTGCTGAACACAAATGTGTTGCTTGTGTCCCATCAATTCTTTGATTTTGACAGTAAACTCTGCTTTCAATGGTAGAGAGAACTTTAAACATTGAAAATACTCAACAGTAGCATTTATTGGTCACTTGTGCTTGTATTCCAAAAGTAATCTCGGAATGAGAGTATCCTGGTGCCATATTTGACACCCTGCATTGTAGGCTCATTGATTTCCCGGGGCACATTCCCTGGAAGAGATTAATGTACTTTCTTCCCTGCCAGAAGCAAAATATAAACCAGATTTACAGCTATGTAAAATGTGTGCAAACATCTTAAGGACTGCATGCAATTCTGGTCTCTGTTGCTCATGAAAGCTATTGTGGGATGTGAAAAGGTGTGGAGAATGCCAGCTAAAGTAATTGAGCCTGAGCTGGAGTTAGGCTGGAGAAGCTCACAAGTAGCGAACTAGGGAATACTTGGTTAAAACCCAGTATAAGAGATACTTTTTAACACAGCAGACAGTGAATTTGTTGCCACAAAAGGTTGTGAAGGCAGGTTTGTAGAAGGATTAGACAAATTCATAAACAACAGATCCATAAAAGGATATTATATGGAACACACAGAGTGTACCCTTTAACATCTTTTCTACAACCCTTGTGGGTCCTGAGGAGCATCAACTGAATGGAGCAGGAAGTGGCCAGGTTTGCGTGCCCTCCCTAAACAGCATCTTCTTTTGCTGCTGTTGGGGGTAGAGTACTGGGCTGAGTGGATCATTGTTCTGACCCAGTGTGACATGTCTTGTATCCTGAAATATATCTTTTCTTCTTTTCCAGCCTGCCCATTGGTAGTTAAAGATGGCAACAATTTTGCAGGTATAGTATTTTTGTGTTCATTTTTGTGCCTGATTCATGGAATAATTTTCATTACGTGATTTTCACAATATTAGGCTATAAATTTCCCTTTATGCTAACAGCTGTTAAACAGATGGTGATATGAAACTCTTTGATGCAACTGGCTTTGTCCTTTTTTTTGTTTCCTGTAATGTGGTATTAATTTAAATTAATAGAATGTATATTTTGTTGCCTTCCAGGATTTAAAATGATGGAAATGTTTGGTTTGGTTGAAAAGGAGTTTTCAGCTGTGGAAGGGGTTTCAATGGAACCCGGTACATTTAATGTTTACCCATGCTACAGACTGCATAAGGATGCCCTGGTATCCCAGCCTACCAAGTATGTATTGACATGTAAATATTCATAAAACACATGGAGATAATTGTCCAGTGCAGGCGTTTATTCATTTCAGGAACCAGTATTTTCACATCAGAAGAGCTAAGTGTATGTCTGCTTTATACTAATGAATAGGAAGAGTATTTGGCATCCTGAGTCTTCCATCCCCCTCAAGCAGTTGGGGTAAAAGTAGGTAAGCCCACCGGCTGTTTTGGGTTTCCCACAGGAGCTGGTTTCAGGCTTGTGCCAGTTTAGCACTTAGCAATTTCATGCAGGTGTACATCTGGGCAGATTCCAGTATGTAGTACTTCGTGTAAGGTGCTTCTGGAACGTGGGTTGAAGTCTTATAGAGTGCAGAGTGTCTTTGAGGTCTGAGCCAGAGCAGGAACCTGCTTTAGATGTCCTCAGTCACTTCCTGCATCAGTCTATGTCCCTTCATTGATTCCAAAGGAAGATATCTCCTTATGCTGAAATGAGACTGTGTGAATGGGGCGGGGGGGGACGACATAGTTCAGTCACAAAGACTGTGTCCTGTGGAAGATGTGGAGGAGGCAATAAAGAAACCTCCCATCGAACTTTTATGTCATTCCTCAGGGAGGAAGTGATGTAAACTTTCCATTTCTTCTACTAACAGTGTGTACATTGTGTTTGGCTTTTCTCAGTCCAGTCCCCCACTTCGTATTAAATGGCATCAGAGAAAAGCAGTGGCCCTGCTGGATTAGACATGGGAAGATGTAACAAAAAGTATTCTTTAGCTGAGATAAATAAGAAAGAACAACAGTAGGAAATTACTTTAAGGTTTATATTAGAAGTCATCTTAGTCTTTTTGTATAATTATCCTGTTGTGTCCCAGTTGGAGCTATACTTCTTGGAGCTGTTCCACATTCTCTGTGTTTAGTTTCCTCCTGGGTCTAGATGGAATTCTACACTGGAATTTCAGGGATTAGCATTTCTCACTTCTTTTCCCCTTTCTGCCTTCTTCTAATCTGATCTGCTGCATTTATATGCTCTTCTCTAGCTGCCACCCCAGCCAATCTTATTGCTTCATTAGGCTTTCACTCCCTTTCATGGTTCAGAGAATACCTTTCTCTTGGTGATCTACAGGTACGTCTGAACAATACCACTTGTTTTTGTCATCTCATCTGTGCACTGAATGTCATTAATTTTATTCTCCTTGTTGAACTCTGTATTCCCAAACCTTGTGTTTCCCCCACCCTGCTTATTGAGTTTTCTTTCATTTGCACTTTGTACAACAGGTGTACGGTAAGGCTTTGTTCTTAAACATGTTGAGTTTCCTCTCTCTTTTCTCTGTGGGAAATGTGCAGTGTAACACTACGTTTGGTCATCTACAGACCATTGTGCAGAATGTGTTGATTATGTATCACATTTAACTCCTTTTCCAGCATGATTCGTATCTATACATCTCATATATGCCAGAAACACTTTAGAAGGAATGGGGAAAAGAAACTGATTAAATAACTTCTTCAGGCTTTCAGATCCTTTTACTATGATTTTAAAGAATCAAGCTAATTAACTTTTTCAAAATGCAGCCAGTCCTTTCAGACACTTGCCCAAATGCCCCATTTTGGCATTTGGCAACACAAGGTTAAATTAAATTGGAAATACTAAATAACAATTTTTAGGAAATGGGATAAAATAGCATACTTCTTTTATATCTTAAGCTTCCTCTCTCCTGCAAAAATTCTGTAAGAACAGATTGTATGTCTGTATGTGTGATCTGTTTTGACTTTACTTTCTTATATATTGGTTTTGAAATGTATAAACTACATTCCCTGTAATTTATAAAGCTTCCTGGAGCAGTCTCTGTCATTCCTAATTTCTGTCCATTAGTGATGGTTTAATGACAAAGGACATGTCTATTAAGATTGGTCTTCTAAGTAACCTCGATTTTCATTGTCTGTTAAACCAGACAATAGCAAAGGTCTTGCGAGTGACTACTATTTTTAAAAAAAACTTAATGCAATTAATTTCAGCTTTACTTCAAACTGACCTCTGATTTGATCTTCAAATTAAAAAAATAAAAATAATTAATGGCGCTTTCATAAATTCCAAAGGAAAAGATAGCTTCTTTCTTCATAAGTATTGTTTTGATAGTTGTCAAGTTGAGTACATTTTGCAGACACTTACTCATATTGCTTCTAAGTCTTGATTTCCAAAGAAATACACAGAGTAATAGAAAGCGTGTTAAGTGAACATCTGTTGAGTAAATCACCAGATTTAATGTTTGTTTCAGTTTAAAAGACATTCTTTCTCTTACAGGTATTTGCATCCTGAAGGTCTTCCTTCTGATTACACCATTACGTTCCTCTTTCGTATACTCCCTGACACACCTCAAGAGCCATTTGCTCTCTGGGAGATTTTAAATGAAGCATATGAACCACTGGTTGGAGTTATTTTAGATAGTATGTATTTTGTATCTTATCAGTGACTTTTTCTTTACCTGTATGAATGACTCATTCTGTGTTTTAATCTGCTGCCAGAAAAACTACATGAATCCGGAAGGTGATGGTTTCTAACAGATGTTTTTTAGATTTGGTTTGACTGAGTTTAATTTGGAGTCAAATTTTGAGTACAACACTGTAAACTGGGAGCAATGATACTAAAATCCAAAGAGCTTTAGTGGGTGTAAATTTCTGTAAGGGAGCTACTAATTTGCTTTTAAAATTCCCACTGCTCTGGATCTGGTTCAAACAGTATCTGTCTTGTTATATGCCAGTGGTACGGACAGTGGGGTACACATGGAGGCAACGCACTCCAGTAGATAACAGACTTAGAGCCAGAGACATAAACTCTTGATGACTCTTTGTTTCTACTTGATTTGACTTCCACAACTGTAAAACAGGGATTATAATTTTGAAGGTTTCCGTATTTACTGTTGAAAAGCTGTAGATGCTATGATAGCTGTTCTTCACAGCTGCCAGTTTTAAAAGAGATTTATTAGTGCTTATCTGTGTATCTTTCCTAGAATTTTTTAGATATGTCACCTTAAAATAGCTTGAGGATTCATGCCTCCTTTTCTTGTCCAAGTCATACAGAGTAGTAGTGGGAGATCAGGGAGATATGGGTAAGGTAGACTCCCAACAATTGGCCCATCCTTCCTGTCAAACCAGAAAGCATTTCTCTGAGGTAACTTGTTACTTCTGGGTCAGTATATCACTTATGAATGTGTTTTACTAACATTTAATCTGTCGTCTTTGGTCTTCTATCTTAAACATAAAATTGGCCCTTTCAGATAATGTATCAGGCCTTTTCTTCCTCTAACACAGAGCCCTTATTTTTATTCTCACACAGATGGTGGCAAAACTCTGACTTTCTTTAACTATGACTACAAAGGAGATTTTCAAACTGTGACTTTTGAAGGTCCTGAAATAAGGAAGATATTTTATGGGAGCTTTCATAAGGTTAGTAATGGTAATAGGAAAAAAAATGCACTCTGAATAAAGGTTTGGGAGTTTTTCATGTTTTGAAATCTTCTTTCAGGTGGTCAATCGCTGCCATACAAAATCTATTTTGCATATTCAGAATCATCTAAACTGTCCTGAGTCTCTTTGAAATATTTAATTAACATTAAACAAATCATAGTTTCCATGATGAAACTGATGTGACCAATTTTCATCTCATGCTTCTTGCCTGTATTTTAGAGTTGATTAAAAATACTTACCTTGAAAAGTAATGTAGAAATAAATTGGCTTTTCCTTTTAAAGTTTGGATTGGCAATGTCACTCAAAATCAAAAGAAAAAGTCTAGCAAAAAAAATTATCCTACTTTTCACCAGTGTTGTTATTTTTAAACATATTTTAAGGGCTATGCCATGTCGAACTTTTCTTGGCTGTTGGAGAACTTGTAACATTCTTTCCAAAATCAGATGAAGTAGTGCTGGGGTTGTAGCACATACTTCTTGTGGAAGGTGCTTTTCTTGTTCACTTTTATTACTGATGTTTGTGTCTTTCCAAAAAAAAAAAAAAAAAGAGACTCTGGATTGAGAAATAGTATTTATAGAGCTTAACTTTTCTGTGCGTCCTTTTTAATCGATGGAGCAAGAAAGGGAAGATAGGTCAGAGCTGGGATCTAATTCTGACTCTTAAGTTGTGCTTTGGAGGAATATACGAAGCTTTAGCAAGTTCTCCTCTTAAGCATTTTTCTGCATTTTGGATGATTAACCCTGCTATACCTGTGTTTGCAAGGTGCAGGAGACCAAACTCATAGCAGCTTTTCAGTTATTTCGCTCCAGCTGAGCCCAGAGGAGAGCAGCTACAGGCTTCTTCCTGGCATCCTCTCACCTTGGGCTCTGATCTCCACATAGTGTGCTGGTATAGGGAATATACTGCATTTCTACCAGCTTCTCATCTGGTCTCCCCCCCCGCCCAAATTTGTTCTTTTCATTGCTGAACTGAGAGTTTGCTCTTAGGATTGTCCTCTCTGCTGGGAATGTCTTTGCTGCATCAGTGATGGACAACAGAGCATAAATCAAGGCAGAAGGAAGTACCTTTGCTGCTGTGCTCTGCTTTTTTGTACTGTGTTTGATACGATTTGATTTTTTTCCAGTGTAAAAACCTCACTATGAAAGGTTTTGCTCTGCGGTTAATGTATAATGTACAGGCTAAATTTTACTGCTTTGTTTTGGCTTTTGCAAGTGGCTATGAAGGATGTATTGGTGAAATCCAGTGCTATATAGCAGGATCATACAAGGCCCAGGAATTATTAATGACCACATAAATCAAGGGTTCTTTGGGATCTGGGTGGTATATGAACATTGTGTAGGTCTTCTGTCAGGGATAAATAATTTTCTTACCAAATACAGATGTTCCATAAGCAGAAAAATAAGCTAAACTCATTAAATGGATTAGAAGCATAAAATAATTCAGGTTGGAAGGGACCTCTAGAGGTCATCTAGATTATTTGCTATGAATTATTCTCTGAGTTTCATTAGCAAACAAGGAGTCAGAAGCTCATTTCAAAAAAATGCACTCCTTTTCCCAGGATTTTAATATATCCTATGTGTTCCTTTGTATGTTAAAGCATCTTTTCTTTTGCTTAGTTGCATGTTGTTATCAGCAAGACTACGGCTAAAATAATTATTGACTGCAAGCAAGTGAGTGAGAAGACCATTAATGCAGCAGGGAATATTAGTTCTGATGGCATAGAAGTGCTGGGGAGGATGGTCAGATCCAGAGGACCAAGAGACAACTCTGCACCAGTGAGTAGAACAAGACCAATTCTTTATACATTTAAAATATCCTAAACGCAAGTGTTTGGGGTCCTTGCAGTTAGTTTTAAGTTGAAGCAGAGTGAACTTGTATTGGAAACAGTAAAGTTCCAGCATTTCAGAAATTCTACAAAAGCCTGCAATAGTTCTCAACTTGGGCAAAATCTATTTTTGATTATTTTAATAAATGAAATCACTAGGCCACCATTGTTCCAATGTTATTCTCAAACACACGGGTGAACACTGTTGATACATTCAGGTATGACTTGTGTTCTGAACGTCATTACACACAATGATAGAATGTGTAACTCCTTTGCCTGGAATCATTTAAACTTTGTTTTGAGTGATAATTATTCCCCACGTCTCTTATTCCCTCTTACTCTATGTTTACCCCAAGTGCACTATCTGTTCATTAAATAATTGAACTGGTTTGACACAGATGGCCCACAAAAACCTCTGTCTTAGTATATCTAGTTCTCTTATAATATAAAATATTTTAAAAATGAAAGATCCTCCCCAAGATTAAGTACTCTTGCATTCCTTCAAAATTATTCTCCTAGAAGCGGTAATTGATCATTCTGTTTGCACAGCAACCTGTAGGAGTCTGTCCATTTTGCTTCAGATGTCATTAAGAAGGTTTGTTTGGGTTTTTCAGGTAGATTTAGTTGCTGAAGAAGACCTGACAATCTGACACTCATCTTAGGAAGGCTTCTTTGCCGTGCAGTTCTGTTTGCTAATTTTCCTGGAACTTTCTTGACCTTAGAATGATATTAGCAGAGAATGTGAACCTTGAACTCAAGTCTTGATTTGAATAGAAATGAGGTTTCAGAAATGTATTCACTTGCTACCATGTGGAAACACTCTTGTTTAGTAAAAAATAAGCCCTCAGAATATATCTCTGTCTACAAAAAAGAGCCTTTAGGCCTCAAACATAAGGATAATAATTATATGAAGCCTGGAAAGACAATTACACAGAGAAACCTTTGTATTCACATTTCAATAGAAACAGAAAAAGGCAAACTTAGGAAAACTTGGAATTAGAGAAGGCTTTGTAGAGAATTGGAAAGAAATGGTGTCTTTTGTTAGAACCCAGGAATCTATACAAGATAAGTCAGACTGCCCACTCACTGAAAAATTTGGGTTTGTTCAAATGTACTGTAAAACTGATGTAAGGCTACAAATGTGTAGCTGAAGATGAAAATTCTTTACTCCATAGTACTGTTTAGCTGCCTTCATGTATTACCATATATATCGAATTACAAGCAGGTCAAGAAAGCACCCAAATACCATTCTTTAAAGTCTCCATTCTGCACATTTTATTCATATTGAGTAGAACTTATGTGAATAGTCACACGTAAGGAATGAATGAGTTGGTTTCCTCAACTTCAAAAATAAGAGGACATCAAAGGAAGCTAGTAGGAGGCAGGATCCAAAACAGGTAGTAGGTCAGTGCAGTTCCTTACCGTAGAATTTTGTGGGTACTAAATACTTATCTAGACTGTAGGAATGTCTGGACAAATGAATGAAAGGGAAATATTGATTGTTAACAAATCTAGGGCAGGAAACCCCTGATCTAAAAGTCATTGGAAGGTAGCGGACCGTAAGGTAGAAGTATGACTTACACTCTTGTGCTTCATTAGATATCACTTGTGCCACCACTGGAAATAGAATACTGAGATTTAAGCTGTTCCAGTATCTTCACAGTTTTAAGAGGCTCATGAAGGCGTGCGTGAAACAAAAATTCCTTTTTGTAAAACATTTTGAAAATTGTTGTGAATTGATATGAAAATTGGGGTTTGTTAATAGTGCTTAAAAGTGTTTTTTTCATCAGCTATATTTTCATGAAATGCTTTAATCTTAGTTTTACAGATGCTTATTACATTAAAAATAACAGGCAAGCAGTTATTTTGGAATAAAATTTTGCATGTTTTGTTCTGACTGTATTCATGTGGAACAGTTTAACATTGTCAGAATGTTTTTAAAGTGGATTTTTGTTTGGTTTTGGTTTTTTTGGTGTTGTTTTTTTTTTTTAATGTATATATAAATGAATCCAGTGCAATCATCTGAATTTTGCAAAACATTTCCATTTTGAAGGAATAGAATTGTACCCGAGTTTTGGTTTTGTTTGTTTTTTTTTTTTCCCATCGATGCATATGGTGTGTGACAGTTCAATGAACTGGCAGAAATAGAGAGAGATAGGACAAAAAAGGGGGATTAGGCTAAATGTGCCTTGTGCCTTTAACATCCCTTAATAGTGCAGCACCACTGGATTAGACAATCCAGCCAGCTTGGGCAATGAAACCTGCCTGTGACATGCAGCAAGTAATGTTCTTTATTGCTTCAGTGGGATTTAATGAAAAGTCCAGCTTTAAAACAGTGTTTTAAAACAATTCACAAACCTCTTTATGGATGTTTCCTTTTCTTTTAAATTTAACTTTTTTACCTCTGTGTATATGTACTGTTAAAAAAAAAAGTAATGTGTGATGTCTGCTCATAAGAAATCCTTGTAGAACTGTAGCCTGATCAGATGAGGATGGGCAGACTTTTCTGTCTTACTGGTTCTACTTGCAGGCCTGGATATTTGGAAAGTAAAATCACTATGAATACAGAGAATTATGAATAAAAGTTTAACAGTAGCAAAGAAAGCTTTGTTTAGTTATTTAGCTTGAGTCAGAGCAACCCACATAATATTTTAAAATAAGAATACTGAGTCATTCAACATTTGGATGGTGAATACAGCAATTCAGGGAATGTCTCTTTGCTCTTCATTTTACACCAACATGCTAGAGATCACTATGGATCTCTGGATTGTCTAACCCAGAAAAAATTAATGCATATACACGCCTATGTAGGACTGCATAAATTTAGCCGATACAGTCAACCTTCCATTGTTCAGGATACCAAAATAGCTTGGGAGGGATTGGGTTATAGAAAAAATGTCAATACAACTTACTTCTGAATGTAATCTGCTATCTGCATAACCAGCTCCGTGTTCCTGTACTCCTTTTCTGGGATGTCATCTTTGCTTAAGTGTAGTATCACCCAAATGCCCAGGGTCATTCTGAGTCCCAGTGCAGTATGTTCATGTGCTTCGGTCCTCAGACTAATGAGTCCTGCCACAATTAGTAGTTTGGGGAAGTGTAGCGAAGAGGCATGGAAGTGGCTCCGCATGGAGCCAGCTTGCATTTGACATAGCCAGGGACACAGACTTGTTGGACTCAGGATAGACCCATGTGGAGCCAAACCAAGGGCCCAAAAGCTGCCTTCATGCTGCACTTCAGCTGTGTAAGGTGTTTCTCATGGAGCCAGCTCACGTGAGTCTGCATCTGGGGTACAGCGTATCTACAAACCAGTTGATCTGCTGGCAGATAAGAAGATTTTCTACACGTAGGAAAGTGTTCCTTTGTTTAAAATATAATAGTTGGCTTATATAAGAAAAAAATCAGGCAAAACTGAAGGTGCACATGTGTAGTTCATTTTAACAGGTTTAGAAGCAGTGCATTTTTAAGAAAGTCTTTAAATTCACTGCTCTGTTCTAGTGTTAAAATAATGCCACTGAAAATAATAATGGGAGCAAAACCAAAGAGAGTTCTATCTCTAGCAGTTCCTCACATTTTTTAACATGTGGGGTTAATTTAATGGGATGTTCTGTTCCATTCCCCTCTCTACTCAGTATGCACATAAATGAGGCATGGAAAAAGAATAGAAATAGTAACAGAAGAAAGCTTCATCTCTCTAGACCCCTTTGTTCTGTTCAAGGCTGTAAAGAAGACAATTGGTTTTAACGTTGAGTCTTATTTAGTATAATGTTTCTGAGTACCTAGCACCCATTATTTTTATCAATTGTGTGTGCTCTTGTAGATTAAATTCCTGTCCAAACCATGTTCCCATGCCTGTGGTGGGAATTTTCTGCCCAACGTCGTCATATATTGAGCAGGCTTTTCACCATCCTTAAACTTAACTTGCCTGGGGATAATATGGCTAAGAGAGGGCATATTCTAAAGTAAAATAAAACTGGAGACGATGATAAATATTATTTGTGGCTCAGCTCCAGTGTAAGTAATAGGGTCCTGTAGACACAGATAAAATCTGAGCACCTTACCAGTGGCTTAAGGGAAATTACCCAGGTTTGAGAAGCTGAGGTCTTTTGCCTGTCTCTTGATGCCTCCTTTGCTAGAAAAAAGTATTGGGATGCATCATTGGCAAAAATCAGGAATTTTATCAAGGAGGTGAAGATAATCCAAAAAATGCCTGCAGCTCTTAACCTTGAAGAACTTGCCTAATCCACCTGGTATCTGATAGTTTGGACAAGTTGGTTAGAACACAAGCCTTTTACTGTTTAAGTTAGCATATTTGTGGCTGGCTGCTCTCAATCGATAGATTCTTCTCTGTCTAATCTGGGTGCTTGAATCAAAAGTACCTTTTCTTGCTGATGGGTCCATTTTTCACTGATCATTCAACTAACGGTCACTTTGTACATCCCCCTTGTTTTGAAACAGTTGCAGTTACAGATGTTTGACATTGTTTGTGCTACCTCATGGGCCAATCGGGACAAATGCTGTGAGCTTCCTGGCTTGGTAAGAAACCTCTTTTAATAACTCTAGAATTTACCTTTTACTTTCCCCTTTATTGAGACGAATGTTTTAATGGAAATGGGTGGTTAAGCGTTTTCAAAAAAGCTCAGGTCTGCTTGGATTACTTTTCCTATTGAAAGTCAATGTGTTGTATGTTTCTAAATCATACATCATCAAGCACCTCAAGGTGCTTTTGAGGCATCCACATAGTACTATGTCTTAGATTCATAAAATTCATGACTTCTGAATTGAACTTTTGGCCATCATTCTCTTCCTGTCTTGATCTTTCCTTAGAGAGATGATGAAAACTGCCCTGCCCTTCCTCATGCTTGTTCCTGCTCAGAAGCTAATAAGGGTCCCCTTGGACCTCCTGGTCCACCGGTAAGGTTTTATTCAGATTTGTAGTCAACTGTAGTCAAATAGTCTACTGGCCACCTTTATTCCAAGACGTGAATATACTGCCATTGTACAATTAGTAAGGTTAAATTAGGGGTTTAAGTGTTGGCAAAGAGATAAAATTACATTCAATTTATAGAAAAGACGCTGTGGGGTGTGTTATGTTAATAACACTCATCTAAGCATCTACTGTGTAAATGTCAAGTCAGTGTATACCTAAATTCTTTGTGTAACCAGGGGAATGAGAGAGTCTTTTCTAGAAGACAATTATTTGACTTCCCTTCCATCTCAGCATAGTATCGTGGAAAGAGGGGATAAATCTCCTTTCTCTTTGCTGGTTTGTGGACAAACTCAAGTAATGGATCAGATCAGACAACTGAAACATGGCTCACTAAAGTTAGATAACCCATTTAGAAAAGTTGTAGGCTCTGTTTGCAATGGTCTATTATTGGTTTTCTAACTGGGATGTCTGTAGAATAGTCATGTGATGGTTTTTTCTTTTACAACTAGATTGATAGCTCTGATTGGCATTTTAGGGCTGCTTGCTAAGGTAGCTTGAGATGAGGCCTTCTTGTGAACAAGTTTGAACTGTGTGTTTCTCTGCTCATACTGTCTCCTGGATGCTCCAAGAGTATGTTTTGAAGAGAAAGAGCCAGTGAAGAATGTGAAGGAAAATAAGTTTCTGAGAAAGTTAAAGTCCACAAATTACATGAGATACATGTTCAACAAAATTAACTTGCACATAAGACGTTCACGTAGTAGATCCTAGCAGACATTGATTCTAGTAACAGCTCAGAGATTAGTCCTTCTGCAAGCTCTCCTTCAAGACCTGGTACAAAAACTTGAGAAGGAACTCAGGAGAAAATTCACTGAAGAGATGTATGCTGAACAAGGAAAAATTACTCTGTTCTCCTATTGGAATGCAGCTTATAAATCAAACCTTAATGGTTTTAATTTCTGTATATAGGTGTCAAACTTGCATTCTGTGAAAAAGACAATTGGATAATTCACACAAAAATTCAACTGAAATTGAGTAGTTTGACCACATTTCACAGTAAAATCAAAAATATTTAAAAATTATTTGACTGGTAGGATGTATGTTACTGTAGTTCAAAACATATACAGATCAGGAGCTGCCAAAGTTTAATCCAGCAGTAAAATAATGTACTTCTATTTATTATATTTAGGATTAACAGTGTTTTGAGTAGCATAGTGCCATGCAAGAGGAGGCTTAAAATCAAGCAGAAAAATCACTGCCTAGGCAGGGGAGTATGTGATTCTGGAACTCAACCTGTGAGTGATACTTTTTTGCCAGACAGTTAGATGGCATAGCTCTGGAAAAAAATTAAGAGGCCAAGGAAAAAGCAGAGCAAAAGAATAAAGTCAGTGTTCATCTCTGCACCGACCAACAGTCAGAAAGTCACATGTGCTATGTCTGGTCAATACTGTTCCAAGTCATTAAAATGTCATGTGACTTTTCTCTAAGCCAAGGATTTTTCTGTTTAAGGGATCAAGATTCTACCATGGAGCCAGTTTTAGACATTAGACTAAAAAGACTCCAAATAAAAGCCTTCCATTTGTTTGGGATAGTAATTCTGGAAATATTTTTTTTAAGCTCTTTTAGGAAGTGGGTTGTTTTGGGTAAGACAAAGTATTGTTTAGAGTTAAGATTATCTGGCAGTTTTCATTATGGGTTACTCTTTCTATGGCTTCATCTTTGCCAGAATCCCATCATGCTGTCTGAAGTTCCCCACACAAAGTAAAAGTAAGATATCACACAGGCCTAATGCCTGCATTTGCAAGGAGCACTGCAGAACTGCAGAAGGTGAAGAAGGAATCCAAAAAAATATTGGGGAACTGGAGAAGTTTAATTGCAAAGAAAAGTGTTCAGTGCTTCATAGGTTTTAACAATTAAAAAGAAATAAAGTCACTTGATAACAATTGTTCTGGGGGAAAGCACTGGCTTTAATTTAAAATAAGAGAAAAAGGCATAACAGGAATTCTTGGCTAGAAGTAGAAGCTGAAGAAATGAAAATTTTGAAATTAGTCACACCCACTTAGTAGTGCTGGGCAATAACCACCAAAACAAGTTTATGCCCCTCCACTCTGCTCTCATGAGACCCCACCTGGAGTACTGTGTCCAGCTTTGGAGTCCTCAACACAGGAAGGACATGGACCTGTTGGAGCAGGTCCAGAGGAGGGCTGTGAAAATGATCAAAGGGATGGAGCACCTCTCCTGTGAGGACAGGCTGAGACAGTTTGGGTTATTCGGCCTGGAGAAGAGAAGGCTCCAGAGAGACCTTATAATGGCCTTTCAGTACCTGAAGGGGGCCTACAGGAGAGATGGGGAGGGACTCTTTATCAAGGAGTGTAGTGATAAGGTGAGGGGTAACAATTTTAAATTGAAAGAGGGGAGGTTTGGAGTAGATACTAGAAAGAAATTCTTTCTTGTGAGGGTGGTGAGACACTGGAACAGGTTGCCCAGAGAAGCTGTGGATGCTCCATTCCTGCAGGTGTTCAAAGCCAGGCTGGATGGGGCTTTGAGCAACCTGGTCTAGTGGGAGGTGTCCCTGCCCATGGCATGGGGCTTGGAACTCAATGATCTTCAAGGTCCCTTCCAACCCAAACCATTCTATGATTTTGTGGTTCTATGAGAAAAATGAAGGAGCCTCTTGTGATTCCATCTTAAATCAATGCTTTTCTGGAACTTGTGCTTTTACCATGCAAAGGTTACTGGGTTCAAAACACAGGTAAGGGTACCTAATTCAGTGTAAACCTAAAGTGTATGATTTAATGCCTCAACATCAGGCTATTTTTAAGTATATATTCTTACTCAGTAAAAATGTAATCTGTTTCTGAGAAGGAAATGGAAGAAAACTGTAATTTTGTTTATGTTAACAAGTTGCAATTACTTTGTTGAGTATTTGCATAGGAATTTTTAATCTGAGAGAGAGATGGGAGAAACACAGAGGCAGGAGAAAGGGCAGATGGAGCTCCTGGGCTGGAATGCAGAAATGTGAGGACCTGGAATTTGGGAACTGGCAACTATTTATTGTAGCCTCAAAAGAACACTATTCAGTTATGGTGCCTAGTTGTACAAGGTCCTTTTTCAGTTCAAAGAAGGGCAGAATCCCCGTAAAGGTCATAACATAAGAGATTAATTAATATACTTAGATGGGGGAAGAAGGAAATTGGTCTGAAAAAAGTGGAAAAAAAAAATCTTTATTTATGCTGTCCTAGAGGACAAAGCACATGCAGCATGTATATGCAAAACACGTTCATGGCAGCCATCCATAGATATTTGCAACTCCAGTGTCTCAGATGATACTAATAAAAAAGGCAACAGTTGGTTAATAAATGATTAACAGATGTAGGCACTGCTGAAGAAAGCAAAAAAAGAGAAAAATGGGCAAAAGAGTATTTTACCTAAGAGTAGCTCTAAATTAAACCATGGCAAGTCGAGTAGATCCTGGAGTTGTCCTTGCTGGAAAGTATTCTCGAGTCATTGGAAACTCAGCCTTTAACAATGCGGTGATTTTTGGTGAGAACAGACAGATGTGCAGGTTTCAGCAGTTGGAAGGGAACCCACGACCACATGTATACATTTCCATCTCTATCACAGCTTTCCGTGTTATTTTGATGCTTACATGGTGTGCATTCTTGGCTCTAGAAAGCAGTCACATCTGTCTTTAAATCTGTTCCTGTGTATGGCCACACTTAAGTACGTTCTCAGTTTAATTATTCCAGTGGAAGGCTATGGACAAAGCATTCACTAATTCCTGAACAAGGAAAAACATCTTGGGCTTCTCTGGATTTCATTTTTGTTTATTTGAGAGTGTTGGTTTTCAGCAAGTCCCGTGCTTCTGCTTCACAGGGTGGTCCAGGTGTCAGAGGTGCCAAAGGTCATCGTGGCGATCCAGGTCCAAAGGTACATTGTGCAGCACTTTGCAGTTGACAGATACACAGCTTCTTGGTTTCTCACTGCTCTCTCTGCTCTGTAAAGCTTGAAATGAATTCCAGATTCTCTCTCATGTCGCCAAGGAAGAAGCACAGTGAAATGCCATTGGCATTTGGTGTGTCTCTTTTCATAACAATCGCTTGTCCTGTTTGTTCCTTGATAAAAGATATAAAATTCAGAATGCTCCTGTCACAGCATAAATTTTCATTTTTTTTGCATTTATAAAGGAACCAGGCAGTTTTAAATTGAACCCTAACTGCTCAATCAAATGTTAACCCATATTTCTGGTATTTTGAGTCTATTGGTATTTAATTCTTCAAACAGAAGCTGCCTTTGTCCATATGATAAGAGTTTAACTTATGCCCTCTGCTACTTTAGGGACCAGATGGACCTCGAGGTGAAATTGGTGTTCCTGGACCGCAAGGACCTCCAGGACCACAAGGACCCAGTGGACTTTCTATTCAAGGGCTTCCAGTGAGACTTACAAAATCGATAGCGTTCTTTCTTGTGATGTGTTGAACAGCACATATCTTAGACTGGACTGCAATATCTTTTGGTGTCCTGATCAGAATCTGAATTTCACTATTTGAAATGAAATCACAGATTTGTGTTTAACCTACATTGGATGTGGGTTCAATGCCAACATTCCTGTTTTTATTTGGATCTGAACTTTTAGCTGAAGGTATTTGATAGCAGGTTGAATATGCCCCAGGTATCAGGTTGAATATGCCCCAGGTATTAGCACCCAAGCCTGGCCACAAGTGAAAAAAATTGCAGTGGGGGTTGTAACATGGCCCCAAACCAAAATGTTAATATTTTATCTTTTTTGGGTTGCAGTATTGCTCATCGCAGATCAGTTCTGACTTGAAAGATATAGCCAAGCAAGAACACCATATTCGCTGCCAAAATTAAGCAATAGTATCTACTGCACTTACAGAGTCTGTCATCAGAGGAGATGATTAGGCCTGGAGTTAGCAATGATGTTGTGAAATAAGTCTCAGAATTTCATCATAAAGACACATTGGTAGAATAATGAACCAGCAGCGTTAATCTTCTTTCATACATGTCTCCAGTAGATGCCTTCACACGGGCAGTAGACACAGGGTTTTTTTCTGCTAGATTTTTTTTCAAAATTTACTACATACAATACACTTTCTTCTTTTTACCTCATCTATATGATACTGTGGTACAATATAAGGAAGTGAGTTACTAAAACTATATATTCCTGATGATGCTGTCATTGAAGAATAATACAGAATACATTAATTATAAGAATAGCTAATTGATAGGGAAATTGTGTTTCTGCATGAATTTTAATTAAAATTAGTTTATTATCTAGAAAAGTATATCTTTGTCAAGCATACGTACTGTGGAAACACATGTAATTTCCAGAGAAATATATTGGTTTCATCATTATAGGAAATACTTCTGAGGGCTGAAGAGAAACAGATTTCCTTTGAGGAGAAAAGAAAATAACTACCTTTTTTTTGTCACATAATGGCTATAGTTTTGCCAGGTTAACTCTGAAATATTTTAAAATTAGTTTTACTTTCTTTATTTTCTATATTTGTAAATTCTTCATTTACAGTTTTGCAAATAAGTTTGCTTTCAGTAGGAAAAAAATTCTTATTAGTTGTTTGTTGGTTTTTTTCCTGAAGAAACTGAAAGAAACTATTTAAATTAGAAAGTCACCATGAATTTGGTTTACTATGTGTGATTCTTAATTTTCAGGGGCCACCAGGTGAAAAGGGAGAGAAGGGAGATCTTGGTTTTCCTGGCCTGCAGGTATTCCCTAAGTTATTGTTTAACCTGTCACTTATGAAGTTTGAATGTTGAATTGTGAGTTTAGGGCACATATTCAAAACTGCTGAGAAACCTGTTGTTGGGGTGAGTTTGAACAGAGATTTGGAATCGGGAATGTCAGGTCTACTGGTGTCCAGTGACCCAATCATTCAGGGCCTGGAGAACCCGTTACTTTCGTGACCTTGATTAAACACGGAAATTGGATCTCTATAGACTCAGAAACTACCCACTCTTAGATTTCTGCTTACACAGTGAGTAATTACCGTTTGCTTGTTTTCACTCTGAACTCATTAAATTCTTCCTGGAATTATCTAGGAGGACAGATCAGGCACTTAATCTTTCTGATGCCATCTTTCACAAGATCAGCATCTTAAAAAGCTCTAGTATTCAGTGAATCTTACTCAGCTTCATGTCTGGTATTTAGTCTGGAGATTGCATTCCAATTTATTGCTGCTTTCCAGGATCATTTGCTCTTCTTTTTTCAGATGCTCCTCTTCTGCTGATTATATCCCTCCAGAATTTATTGGTTGTTACCAGATTTTTCACCTTCTTGTTCCTATGTGCTAGGGTTAGTAAACTCATACGGCCCTTCCTCATAAATCCATTTTGTTAGCCCTCTGGACCACTGCAGTAATGGTCCCAGAAGGCTGCTCTGCAGCCTTCATGAGCTAGAGAGTGACATTTCATTTGAACAATGAGGAACTGCTGGATGTAACTGGTCCTCCTGCTCAGGCAGGTAATGCCCCTCTGGTATTGCTGCACTGACTTCAGACAATATGGTAACGGACTGTTCTAGCAACGAGAGAGAGAAATAGCAGCTGGATTTTTAGGTTAAGGTACTGCTGACAACACAGGAATGATGCAGGAAATCAAGCTCTCTCTTCAGCTTAGTGGCACAGGGAGACAAAATTGTCAATGTTATTAACAGAGGATTGTGGCGAAGGAGGTATGGAATCTGTGCATTTTAACAATCTCTGTTTAGCTAGCTCTCATTTCACAGAAACACCTTCTTTACAGAATCTCTTCTATGGCCCCAACCATTATTGAACTCCCTAGTTCCATTTATCCAATACATTTATCCAAAAAGCATGTCATACAATTTCACTGGGAAGTGATTTAGTTGGATTCTGCTAACTTGATCTCATCATTTGATCTCCCTTTATAATGTTTAGGGTGTCCCAGGAGCATCAGGTTCACCCGGAAGAGATGGAGCTCAAGGTCAAAGGGTAAGGCAAAATGAACATGTTTTGGATGTTTCCAAAGTTTCCATTCCAGAATGGGTATGTTTCTCAACGTGGTTGATTTATTACAGTTTATGTCACTTGTTTTCTATCATTTCTGGAGGCCTGTATCTCTGTGCCAATCAGCAGAGCAGACAGAGATCGGGTGGAGGATCCTTCCATCTGCTACATCAGGGTTGAGAAACACCAGACAAGTGATGGGGAGCCAGGAACTGTGTTTGTGTTTAATGCACTTGATAGGAGTAATGTCACTAACGTCCAGCACTGCCACTTAGTCCATTTTCTTATATGCTTAAAATCAGCTGATGGTTAAATGGTATATAATTAGCACGCAATCCAATGCAATTATCTAAATTTGCTTTCTAGCTAATTAATGAATGACACAGACAACTACAAGGGAATTTAATACTGAATGTAAAACAATACGTGTAGAAACTGCTGTCATGAGGAAAAGGTGAAGAATAATATCAAAATTTAGTCAACCTTATTCTACTTCCATTAGAGCAAATGAGTCTGTCTGGGAATTGGTAAAAAAATCTTCATATTCGTGTGTGCAGTTAAATCTGTAAGTCCTCCTCCCTGTCTCCTTGGGGAGACTTTTGTTTCATTATTAGACAGGCACTGGAAAGTCACTGTTAGCATAATACTAAGTTGCTGTCTACAGCAGAAGTTCATTATTAAATATGACTTTTCAGTTTCACTTGAACAAGATTTACATATTCATGATCCTTTTTTGGATACATTAATGTAACTTGAACTTCAGGAAAATCTGGACTTTCTTTGGATTTCTGGCATTAAACTGAGACCTTGTTGTAAAAAAAACATCCCTATATTGAAATGTATATTTGAGCCTACTATTTTGAATTTAAGCATTGGCATATCTTTATGTGTAGAAATAATTCCACTGAAGTTACTGTAGAATTTGGGCAATACATAGATGTTTTTTCTCTAAAATCAGGAAAATAAAGTAATTTTATTAGGATAAAGATTTCAACAACATTATCATCAGATGAATAACCTTCTAATCACATGAATGGCCTTCCAATATTCAATTAAGTTGTGGTGAAATATGAAGGTAAATATAAAATGTATTCCTTTTCCTACTTATAATACTTTGATGCCTTCTTCCATATGGAAGCTCATTTATAAAGTTTTTTAAGTCTTCTTTTTGACTGTATTGGAACTTTTTTTGTGTCAATTCCCCGAGTTTGGTGTCACCTGTTCCTCCCCAGGTTAATTAATAAAGACCTGGAGCCTGATGGACATTTGGATCATTCCCACTGTGCTGCCTAATCTTACTCATAGCCAGGTCGAGGTGACCTGGTGCTAGACATTATACATGAGTGGTATGTGCCTCCTCTTTCGGCGTTGCTGATCACGAGGGACAGTGAGTGTTCTGCAGTTCAGGGAGAAGAGAACTCTGTGGTTTTACTTTACTCTGTAGCTGAGCGCACATTTTGCCGTGGAGGCTCTCAGCCATGTCTTGATGGCAGCCAGCAGCTCAGAAGTGGTCTAGTTTCCCCACGTGTGGAAGTCAGCAGGTTGTTGCAGAGAGATGCTATCTCTGAGAGAGGCCAGCAGAAAGACTCATGCAGCCAAGGTTTTTGATACAGCCTGGGAAGGTCATGCAGGCCTTGCTCTGTAGAAGACCCTAGTGTTGTCTATAAAGTAGGGCAATTACATAAATTGCCAGGTTTTATAGATATGGTAATAATGCTTTGCTCGTGTGTTCACTTTCTTCTGGTGTTAATCAAAGGAGCTGGATAAATAGCTGAGATCTCATAAAATTAGGTCTGTTATTGTCTCTGTGCAACCCTTACGCAAGATTGTCCAGCAGTAATTATTTCTATGACAACAAATAGTTATGTTACACTAATTTTATGGTGGTGTAACTCATTTGATTGCTGTGAAGTTATGACAACATAAAATTGCTTTTAATGCAATGATTTCACTGCAGTCTGTTTGAAGGCCAAGTGCCTGAGAAAGGCATAATTCTAAGAGCAGCAACTGCAGCAGCAGCAAAGGGGAACTGGAAAATTCCTGAGAAGTAAATTGCCTTTTTGTATAATATTCCCTTTGTTGGGCTTCCTCCTGTTAGCCAAGATGCCAAACTGTTTTACAGCTATTATACTACTAGAACTGAGATTTCTATGTTATTCTTTGCTTAGCTATCATTTCCTCTTTAGAATTTATTGTTCGTTAAAGTATTTTAATTATATTGGTACCAGTGCTGTAAAGTACTTAAACAGATGGCGAAATGACACTGATTTGAAGGTGGTAAGCATGAGACCGATACTTATCGGGAGATCTCTGAGAGCTTTGCTGAACTGGGAATAATGTGATAATAGAACTCAAGAAGTCCTGGAATAGAGATTTTTTTTCCTTCCAGTTGCTGGTAGTTGGAATCAATTCACTTTTACATTTTTTTTTCCTTCCTTTTTTTTTTTTTAATTTCTAGTGTTCGTCATTTCTGGTTTTATTTTTGAAATCAGTTGAGAAAGGTCATCTTTTCCTCTTAATGTTATAATTCAACAATTAGTCTATAGAGGTTCTTTTTTGTATTTCTGAACTTCTGCTTTTTAGTCTCTGGTTTATTTGTTTTTCTTGGTTTTTAGTACCTCATTAAGAAATAGAGCATCTCCCCTGTCAGATGTGTGAATTCATACAGAGATCATTTTCATAATGAAACAGTCTCCCTATGAAAAAGAGTGGGATGTAATAAAAATACTGTGTGAGGATTGAATCAGAACAAAAAATGCATTCTCTGATAATAAGGCAAACTTTCTGAATATGCACGTTAGTATTCTATACCTGTCTGGTAACTGGTTTAAATGAGAGGAGAGGGTCCCTTCCCCTCCCATTAGCTTCTAGGTACAAAAGAAACCATAGAAACCATAGAAAATGGTTTCTTTTTATGGCATGGCTGGGGCTGTGGTTGGTTGGTGTCCTCTCTGCTGTCCCATATTTGTAGCTGGTGATATAGAGAGGTTTTGCTAAACAGAACAGACTGTGTTTCTCCACCAA
Organism: Tringa tobata; assembly: GCA_033628505.1. Taxonomy (NCBI): domain Eukaryota; kingdom Metazoa; phylum Chordata; class Aves; order Charadriiformes; family Scolopacidae; genus Tringa; species Tringa tobata. The sequence continues at coordinate 15,581,240 of JAHREE010000563.1, forward strand.
CTCTCTCAATCATATCGTATTGAGAGAGAGAGCTTGAATTGCACGTGCAAGAGAGTCCAAACTGACATCATGCCTCTGGTGAGTATGTAGACAGAAATTAGACTCTCTTGTGCTTTTGATTCATTTCTTTCAGCCAACAGTATAAAGTTTGGAAGCAGACTGAAACTGACCCTTGCTGAGATATGTAGGTAGAGGGGAGAAAAGTCTTCCCTTTCCCATATCTCCATGGCTACTGTCCAAGGTCAGGTCACAGTTGCAATCCCTGTTCATTCTTGCGAAGTGCTGGCCACACGAGAGGACAGATCTACACAGCTGCAACAAGAGAAGCCTAATATATCATCCTGAGTGGCAAGCTTGCTCTGCTTGATGACACAGTGTAGAGAAGGATCTCAATTGTTCTGATTGCCAACTTTGTATCTCTTGTGCCCGTGATGTTGTTACCGCTCTCTGTAGCCTGGTGGTTTCCTCAGGGGTGTCTTCTCGTGGCCAAGCTTCTCCTTGGCAAAGAGACATGGTTCTTCCTTAGCAGGTTAAAAAGTTCTGGAGAAAGCTCTGTTGGATGTGCTTCCCTGTGTGTCTGCTAGAGGTGGGACCACAAAGTTAAACTGTCAAGTGATTGATTTCTCTTGCTGAGCTGCTGCAGCTAGTTTGTAGTCCAGAAGCATTGACCAATGCTGCCTTATCCTGCTTGAAGACATTGGTCTGCAGAGAGGATGAGTCAGGCTCTTAAACATTTCTTCAGCTCCTAATGGCTCCTAATCAGCTCACTCTTTGGGCAGGAGGGCAGGTTGCTTTGGATCCATGTTAATTTGAGTCTTGGAACTCTTCCAAGTATGAAGATTCCACAACCTCTCTGGGCAACCCATGACAGTCTTAATTGAACCACCTTGATTGTAAGATCTTTTTTCCTAACATCTAATCATAATTCCCTGATTCCATTTGTGTCTGTTGCTTCTTGTCCCATCGCTGTGCACCCTTAGGAAGAGTGCTTACATCCCTTTTTCCTCTGATCGGGTAGTTAAAAGAGCATTAAGCTTACCAATCAGAGCAAACCCACTTCTTTCAAACTTTCTTCATATGTCCCGTGCTCCAGGCCCTGACCAGCTTGGTGGCCCTGCACTGGACTTGCTTCAGTATGTCAGTCTTTCTTGTACTGGAGATACCAAAACTGGACCCATCACTCCAGAGCTAGTCTTCAAAGCTTTCAATACAGGCAAAGGGGTGTTTCCTTGAACCTGCTGCTCCTACAGACAGACTGTGGTTGGCTTCCTTTGCTGCAGGGGCATGCTGATAACTTGTGTTCAATCTGTTTTCCCCAAGGAACTCCCTATTCTTTTCCACAAAACCACAGAAATGCCATTGTGTATGTTGATGAGCTGTGTCACATCTTCTTCTCTAAGGACTTGCTTAATTTACAAGCAAAGGCACAGATACATGAAGAATACAGTATTATCTTCCAGGTGTTAAGAGAACACTGCAAATACTGGAGGAGAAATATGACTGATTAACAAAAGATATGCAAGAAATGTATGTTTTAAATTATGAAGAATTAATATTAAAATCATTTCAGACTATCAGCTTGTTGATGGCACTGGTAGTTTCACAAGGAAGAGAGGAAAAGCTGAGTCAGCTTTATTGTGTGTTAAGACAGAACTAGCCTATTTTGATTAAATAAAGGCTATGTGTTCTGAACAACATTTAAAAAAACCCCGACATTTCTACTCTTTTTCTGGGTTAGCTTTAATTTAAAATAGCTCATGTTGTTGCAAAATCTTTTGCAAGTTACACCTCAGGTTAATATACTGAGATAGTGTTTAGTAATATTTCTGTGATGGTCACAGTGGTTTATCTTGAGAGACAGGGTCAGAGTGGTTTACCTTCATTTGGTTTTGAATTTTTCATCAGAAAAAGAAGAAAAGAAAAAAAATAATGAGGCAGTCATGGGTCCCAGGCTGCAGTGTTTTTTTTTTTTTATAGGTTGTACATTAAAGTCTTTCAAGACTGGTTTACGTAGCGTCAGTTAAGGTTTTGCCATTACCTACTCCTACATGACAAATCACCTCTCCACAAATACCCCAAACAAACTCCAGGCTACCAAAAGCTAAAAAGTTTATAGTGGGTCAGCAGCAGAATCACAGAATGCCTACATTCTGTGATGCCATTAGTATTCTGACAAGCAAAATCCCTTATAAAAAAATCATCGTAGCTACACTGTTTCTCCATGACTGTTTTTCATGCCATTAACAAAATATATCCTAATTTAAGTTAATCATCCAAAAAACTCAAGGTTAGATTGGGTGGGACTCTGAGCAACATGATCTAGTGGAAGATGTCCCTGCTCATTGCAGGGGATTGGACTTAAAGGTCCCTTCAACCCAAACTATTCTGTGATTCTATGATTCCCATCAAAATCTGTCCTGTCCTGCTCTTGGACATGCAGGTCCATGGAGGAGATTCAGCAGTTCTGCACAGAGTTCTGTACAGAGCTGTCCTGGACATGATGGCATCAGAGAGAAAGTGGTGTTGTACCATGCAATTTCCCAGGTCATTCTGGAGATGGTTAAGGAAAGAGGAGACTTCAATAAATAGAAGAGTTAATAACATCTTTAAGGATTCAGTCTCAGAATACAACTTCGTGAATTCTCACACTGCTCTATTTTCTTCTACATTACATAGACCAAAAATAATGGGAGAAAGAGCCAGAAGAAAAACATTCCCAGTCTTCCTGCCAATTTCCTGGTACCTACTAATCTCTGCTTACTACTCAAAAGTTCAGAATGAGTATCAGATCTGTTCTGGCCATTGGATGGTCTGAGTAACATCATATTCAAACCCTGTTGGCAGCAGAAACAAGTATCTTTGGTCTTTTACCTGCATGAGAGAATAGGTGTTGCCATACTCTTGCTTAAACCAAACTTCTCACTTCTAAATAGCAATTTTTGCATCTAACAAATACAGTAGGAGGCAATTTTTTGTGGCCAAGTGATACAGACACAATGCCAAGAGAAATGAATCCTGGGAGAATAGACAGGAGATGATTCTTGAGCAGCCAAGAGTGAGAATACTGCTCAGAAGACAGAAAATGTGAATTATAGTCAAAGAAAATGTAATTCTAATCATACTGTTAGTTCTACTCTTTGACTGGGATGGGAGGAGGGAGGGACATTCAGCATTATTTTCCTTTAGAAGTTTGTGTGAATCCACACTAGATCCTAGAAGTCAGTGGGAAGTTCTGTATTTCCCTTCTCCTAGTTAAATTAAGCCCTTAAGCAGAGACTACCAGTCTTCATCCTGCTTTAGGGACTGATCAAAAATAAATGCAGATTTTAAATATGTGCTTTAAAAAATGAAACATACTTGTAAATAGAATTGTCATAGAATCGTATTCAGTCTGATGTAGACAGATTTTTTTTCTCTAGCTTTTATGGAAAGGAAAATGTTGAAAACCTTTTAGCTAGCTTGCTGCCCCTCAAACATAGGATACAATTCCCATTTCATCTAAATCTTTGAAGTCAGGGTCAAATTTTGAAATGTATTAATGCAGAACAGATACAACATATGAGAATCCTAGAATGGTTTGGGTTGGAAGGGACCTTAAAAAACCACCTAGTTCCAAGCCCCCTGCCTTGGGCAGGGACACCTCCCACTAGACCAGGTTGCTGAAAGCCTCATCCTGGTCTTGAACTCTTCCAGGGATGGGGCATCCACAGCTTCTCTGGGCAACCTGTTCCAGCATCTCACCATCCTCATAGTAAAGAATTTCTTTCTGGTATCTAATCTAAATCTCCCCTCTCGTGCTTTAAAGCTGTTACCCCTCATCCTTTCACTACACTCCCTGATAAAGAGTCCCTGCTCTTATCCGCCAAGCGGTCCGTCCATCAAATCCATGTCTCTCCAATTTAGAGACAGGGATGTCATCTTCCTGAAGGTTTTGCTGTTAAAAAAACAAGTCTAGTTTGCATCATTTTTAGGGACCTCCATGTTATTATAAAAGTATGAATAGCTATCATTGAATTTTTCAAAACGTTCACAACTAAATGCTTCTTCCAGAAAGTATCAGAAACCCTATTTTATAATTTTTAAGACATTTCAAGGTTCCTATACCATTCTCTGTTTTCCTCTAGAAACACCAGTTTTGAAGGCTGAAGACACTTTCCTTTGCAAATTTATTTAATTAAGTTAGGATTGCAATCTTTTCCTTGTATATGTCTTAAAACTACTGTGATAGAGACAATATTTGTATCCTTATTTCCATACCACTTAGCTGGTACGTTTGCTTTAGTTCTTAGTGTTATAGGGGAGCTGCTTTGGTCCTTGAAGCTTCAGGAACCATCTGGCTACACTGTGAAATAGGAAAGTATTTCCTTATCAAGACTAGGGATGCATAGATGACATAATATGAGTTGATTATTTTATCATTGAAACACCCTTCTGGTGGAATTTTATAAAATCCTTTCCAGGTACATGGTAGATAATATTCCCCAACCAGATTTTCAATGCCATGTGATAGCAGGTTTGAATCATAGTTTCCAAATTATGTAAAGTGTAAAACTAGTAGTTCATGCTATATTCATACTAAAACTGTGTCATAAATAAAGCTTTGGGAAAAAATGCAAAATGAAAAAGATGTGAATTTTTTCCTGAAGTTCTGTGAGATACTGAGGCCTAGAATGTTCTTTACTGTGTGTGTCAGCATAAATGCTTTCAAAGCCTCTTTTTCCTTCTACTTTCACCTCCATATTCTGGTCTCGAGCCACAGATAAGATCGTATTTCTCTTTTTTAGGCTGTGGAGTAGATAAAGAATTGACTTATCACCAGGCTGTTCAGAAACCTGTGCTTTTTAGCATGTGGACACAAAATGTGCATATAGGTTAATTTGGAAGAACACTTCATTAATAGTGTATTTGCTTTTACATCTGGTCAGCCTTTTTTTTTTTTTTATGATTTGCTTGCTTTCCAGTTTCCAAGTTATCTTTAGTTTTTGGCTCTCATTGCTGGAAGCTCTGAAGCACGTTCATAATGTAAACCACATGAGCATTCCTGCTGCTTCCCGAGTCAGGGCCTCGGTGATAGTGAGTGCACGTGTCCGGTGTTGCTGGGCAGAGAGATGGCCTCTCCCTTGCCATCTTTCCGCACTTCATCAGTTGGACTGTGAATAGTTGCAACCGGCGAGAGCAGATGGAGAAGTGTGACCCATCCTGTGGCAGTCTGACAGCAAACGCTCTCATTTAACTTAGCACAGCAGCACCAGAAGGGAAATTCACTCAGGGGTGAAAATTGCCTGTACAAAGAGTTTTGCGTTGCTGCTTCTTACTACAAAAGTATTGTGAGACTAGTTGGATTTTTTTTTTTTTTTTTAATATTGGCGATGCTATAGCTCCTTTTCAGAAATAAACCCTCCCCAGGGCAAATAAGGGAATTTTCTTCTAAGAAACCACTACCACCAGTTACTAATTTAAAAAAAAAAAAAAGTTTTCTAGATGAAATGGAACAGATTCATGAAGTACATATAAAAAGCTGATAAAATCACATATATTTCTGTTTTATAGGGCCTTCCTGGCAAAGATGGACCCACAGGCCCACAAGGACCTCCTGGCCCAATGGTGAGTATTGCCCATGGAGTTTGTTAGTGTAAAAGTCAGCAGGATTTGACAGGGATTGTAGGTCACTCTTATCTAGGCTTCAGTGAATAGGCCAAGGCCAAGGATTCTGCTTGGAAGGGAAAGTTCTCATGGTGCACAGTGTTGGCAGAGAGTTACTTCTCCAGTGTTGTTTCTTTCCACTCTTACTTAGCTCAAGAAAAAAAATGTCTCCCAGGGGAAGGGGAGGCACTTGTTCAGTCAATAGGTTGAAAGCTTTTTCTTAGTCAAGTAACTGCACTATGAAGGAAATTTGGGCTCTTAAAGTTTGAAACAAGACTTTCTTTTTGTAAGAAATTCCAATCTGGATTGTTAGTTGAAGTGAACCACCATGTGCTGCTTGGTCTGGAGGCTGGAGGCAAGAGTAGGTATTCAAATGCTCTCACAGAGGAAGACAGTAGAGGCCACATTCAGCCTTCAAAGCAAGACGTGTCTTGCCTCCTGGGTCAGTCTTACCTTTCTCAGCTCAAGCAGCTAGGCAAAGTTAACGCCTTCTTGATAGAATTAAGAAGTTAGGTGAAACTGCTGATGGTATCAAGTATTCTCCAAGCAATCCTGCTCTTTTTACAAAAAATGTTCTGACTCATCCCCCCCGAACATGGTCGTAACATCACAGGATCTAGTCTTGTCGTTCAGCAATCTGTGCCTGGTTCAGAAAGCGAGCAACACAAGTCAGTTTTTCTCAAGGGCTTTTCTCAGAGCTGTGCCTTTGGTGCTCTTTTTCCTGCAACATGTACTCTGAGTCTTCTCTCCCAGCATCTCCAGCCTTTGACTTGCAGAACTGTCTGTGCACTGTCTGCTTTGTCTCCCTCTCCGTCACACGGCTATTTCTCCCATCAGGATTCATGGATGTTGATTGTCATCACCACTGAGTATTTTCTTTCTCTTTTTCCGTGTAGGGCATACCAGGTGCTCCAGGTGTTCCTGGTGTTACTGGAAGCCAGGGGCCACAAGGTGATGTTGGAGCTCCTGTAAGTAAAATTAATTAATATTGCTATACTTGCTGGTGTGGATTAATTGTTTTCTGTACCTGGCTTCACTGTTTTACGAAACTCCTCAATATTTATAGCTTATGATCTGTTTGCAGTTAGTGGCTAAGCGAAACATCATATTGGTCTTTTTTTGTTCATTCTCCATAGTTAAATGTATTTGTTGATCTTACGTACTGTGTTTGGAATATAGGGATTAGAGAGTCAAAACACAAGATTTAAACACAGAAATTAAAAACATAACAGTATGTGAATGTGTAGTCTGTGTGTAATTACTTTCTCCTCTTTTTCCTTTGCACTTCAAGCAACTCTCAGGAAATTAAAGTATGCTATTTATTAACCTGAATATTTCCAAAATATTGTTCTCATTCTCAAACTGTGAAAATACTGCATGAATACAAAACTGGCTTTCATAGTTACTCTGCATTTGCATCAGGGCAACTGACTAACGATCAAGGCTTTTTCTAGAATATTATTATAAATTTGACCATCAGTTTCATAGAGTGGAAAATTTCACTCTATCGAAAATAAGTACTAGGAACCTCTAATGCTAAGCTTGTCTTTCAGATATTATTTTCTTTATTATAAAAAACCCCCAATGGTTTAAGTAGGAAAAAGGAATACAACTATAAAATGAGTGTGTAAAAGAGGATTTACAGTGTACCTCTTTTTCCCTTTAACAGTTCAGATAATATTGTGTATTCAGATTTTAACATTTGACCACTTGGTTAATTATAAAGTCTGCTCAATTTTTTTTCCAATGAATGTTCTATTTCATGTTTAAAAGCATAAGAATGTGCCGGTGTGTACTTCTGACTCAATTTGTAGAATTGAAATTTTTTTTCGAAATCCAATCTGCTTTGGAGATTTAGTCCAATGCAAACATTTTTATTTGGTTGAGTGGAAATGAAATAACTGCTAAGATATAAGCAAAGACAATAACCTAATTCCCAGTTCTGCGTAGTTTCTAAGTGTAATCATGAAATCTATGAAGGAGATTTGATGAGCTATGGAACTTGTTACCATCAATGTATGGCATGATGACTATTCAGTTCCTGTCCAAAGACATGGTCCAGATATTGAACTAGATTTCCTAGAGTGTGGATATTCCTGTGAGTCATGTAAGATCTCTGCTGTGAATATTTAGACTCTAGTAGTTCTAAAAAACCAGCTAGTTGGGTAAACAATTACTGAGTTTCTTATCTTTCCCAAAAGGTAGAGTAATAGAAGCCTAGAAATATTCTTGCAGTCTTTGTAGGAGTTTCTTCTTGCCCAGGATAGAATAAGCTGTGCTTTAACTGTGCATCAGTTGGCTGGTTACCTCTTTGCACAGACCTGTCCTTGCTTCAGGAGTTCCTGAGAGATGTCTAGCCCACCCCACCGCTGAAGCTGTAACTGCCCTAGACAACTTGTTCCAATCCATAATGATCCTTACTGTCATTACAGTATTACATTATCTTTAATGTCACACTAAATTTTCTGTGCAGTTTAATCCCATTGCTGACTCAGGTCATAGCAGAGGCAGAGGCAGAAAGTCATTGTTGCCTTGAATTGCCAAAGGTGAACCTTTTGTTGAGTACTGACATGGGAAATGTAGATTTGTTACTGTCCCGTGGCCTCCTGAAACCGTCATCCTTGTTTGGGTTTTCTCCTTTTACTGTCATGCTGCAAGGGAGACAGTGTTTAGGTGTTAAAAATTTTGAGCAAGAACAAAATGGCAATCAATTTTGTATTGAATCTCTTCATAGGGTCCTCCTGGAGCTAAGGGTGAAAGGGGTGAACGGGTAAGTCTATGTTCACATTAGCCACCATTTTTGTTTCCCCGTCTGTCCTGTCTCATAAAAAGCTTTCTCCAATTTATATTTCTTTGTGTTTACAGGCACAATAGTTTTCTTTGTGCAATCAGGCAAACTTTCCTTCTTTTCCAGACGTTGTCTTATATACAGCTACAATTATGTTTTTAAGATGAAAAGTATGTGACATTAAGCTTGTCCCCAAATCTCTCAATGGGGTTATCTTCTCCAACCTCTGTTTGCTGGCTAAAAACATTGATGGGAACCAGGGAAATACCAAAACTTTCTTGGCTCTTTTTTCTCATCTGTAAGGATAAATCTCTCAGGGATAATAAATGCCTTTCATTTAATGATGGTGTTATGACACTGCTGCTGTTGTTGTCCAGGGTGATCTCCAGTCCCAAGCAATGGTGCGTGCTGTTGCTCGGCAAGTATGTGAGCAACTCATCCAGGGTAAGAACATCTAGAGTTCGTGTGTTTCCATCACTACAATGGATCTTTTCCTGCCACAATTACCTGAGAATATGATGCTTTTCAGAGCATCCAAGGGCATCTGTTTGTTTTAGGCTAGACAGTCGGGATGTATGTTCTGACTAGATTTATGTTCAAATGGATTTGTTTGCAATTAGAACTGATTAGCATCAGGCATCTAAAAAAAAGCCTGAATTGTCTCCAATGTACACAGGCTTCTGCGGTAACAATATTAAATTTTTATAGACTTAGAATACAAAAATAAAATAATCAAAGAAGGGAAATAAAATTCTACACAATAGTTCTTCCCCTTTTCTGTGTACTCCCTAAACCACTGTCTCTCCACCACCAAGCGTGTAACTTCATATTATCAAAGTCCTACAGACCACAGCCTTGAGGACCTGCCAGTGTTCTGGTCAAACTTAGCTGAACCAGAGTCTCCACTGCAACTTGAAAATGAGGACATTTTTTTCCTGACAGGTCATATGGCAAGATATAACTCAATTCTGAACCAGATTCCAAGCCAGTCTGTCTCAACTCGAACCATCGCAGGACCCCCTGGTGAGCCAGGTCGGCCGGGGGCTCCAGGGCCACAAGGAGAACAAGGCTCCCCAGGCATGCAAGGGTTTCCAGGAAGTCCCGGTCAACCAGGAAGACCAGGAGAAAGAGGTAGGCTTTGTACTTTGCATACAAAAAAATCTATTTCCCTTTCTTGATATATTCTGATGGCTTTTGTCTCCTGTCTAATTGTGAGAAGAACAGTTTTCTCACTCACTAGTTGATTGGTGAGCTCAACACAGACCATAATAAGAGCTGTGAGACTCTCAACCATGAAGGTACTGCAGGCTTTGCCAGGTGTGATTTGGCAGGATCAGACAGAGGTTAAATGCCTGAACTGCTGAAGATTGGTGGCATATAATTGGGCACATCACAGCAGGCTTTTGTCTTAGTAGGACTCTGAAGTAACCTGGAGCTGTAAATGAATAAGCAAAGGAGCTTTTGGAAAAGGCAGCTGTAAAACGGACCCGTGTTGGGGAAAGATGGAGCTTTTCTGCTAAACTTGAAATGTGTCAGTCTGAAGGTTTCTAAATCATGATAGTCTGAAAGGAGCAAAGGTGTTAAGAAGAGGGAAAAAATCCTAGTTTATGAAGGGTGGAGAGAAAACGGTGAGGTCAGAGAAAAGTAATAACTGTTCATTTACAGTAATTCTCCTCTGCATTCTTACATGTATGCTAGATCCCCTTCTCCCTTCCCCCTCCAGCAGTGTCTAATAAAGAAACAAGCTCCATGTTTTGATTTACTCTGTCTCCGTGCAGCCCTGGCAACCTTTGGTGTACCAGAGTAGCACTACCAAAGGTAGTACTGAGTGAATCTATGATTGTGAAGTGCTTTAAAGGCCATGGCATGAGGAGGTGACCAAAACCCCAAGAGACAAAGGTGGCATTCAGGAGCAATGAATTGGTGTTGCCAATACAAAATCTAAAATGGCATTTTAAAAATTAATTGCTATGAAGGCTGTTCAGTTTAATAGTTCCACTAGCCACCATGACCAGAGTTAAAGCATTGTTTTGAAAAGAAAGTCTTTGAGTGAACCTGTGAGTCTGTGGGTTCTTTCAAGACTGTAATAGTAATCACGTTCTTGAAAAAAGAAGCAAGATTTAGGCTGGTGGCCTCTCAGTCATGCTGCTGCCTGCTCCCGTGGAGCAAAGACCAGACACTGTCCAGAAAAAAGGGAGAATAAAGGAGTGGGAGGCAAGTCAGAAAAAAAATATTGGAAGAGACAGCAAGTGAGGAACTGACTTTAAAATTGGTGACCGAGGGAGACTGAACGCAGATTTCAGGGTAGTTGCTTAAAATATTAGTGTATTTTAAATGGCAGGAACTGTTTAAATACAGAGAATATTTTGCTGGGGCTTCACGAATGGAGAAATAAAATCCCAGGTTACAAAAAGGGAAACGTGTCTGGCCTTTAGCATGAATTTTCCATTGTATTTGTTTTGCTGAGGCCCAGCCCCACGTGTTTTACTGTTATGAACTCACAGAGTGATTAGATATAGTCATTTGAATGAAATATGATGTGGGTTAACCCACTGCTGGTAATATTAATATCTGGGAAACAGCATTGGCAATAGAGTGAGTACAGAAAGGGTAAAAGCACATTAAAAAAGAATATTATTTTTTCCTGTCTCTACAGATAACTGATGTTAGAAGGGCCTGATTTTGGCAGATAGAACTTGTGGGGAGTTTCATACTTGGTTGAGAGCAAGCACTTATCAAGCACGGTTCAAGAACTATCATCAGTCACCCAGGGCTCTCTGCAGATTTTCATAAAATGTGATGCCAGATGTAGGGGAGTGTTCTACAGTATTTATAGCTTAAAACGAGATTGTTTTTAAAAACAAAGAGAATCTATGTGTAAATTTAAAGACAAAATAATTGGCTTTATTTAAGTGAAAAAGTTTTTTAGGACATTCATGTAACTGGAGCCTTGCACAGACCTGGAAGGAAAAGGAAGGAGCTCATTCAGAACTTAGGAAAAGCATAGAACAATTTATTAGTCCTCAAGCATTTAATTTCTTCAGAAGCAGCTGAAATTTCAGACTGATGGTCTGCCTGATGTAGTAGCACTTTATTTAACAGAAAGATGCCTTTAGAGTTGTACAGACCCTTGGGACATTTCAGAATCCATTTCTAAAGAATTGCTCTAACCTAAATCCAAAATGCAGCAGTGAAAAGTAAAAAATACTTTTACCAGCTTCGTGCTTGTGGAGACTGATTGGAAGTTTCTTGTGCACTCCCAGTTGTCACTTGTTTCCTAACCACGTATCATACAGTGAAGTAGCAAACTGAAATTCCTCTGCTTATGGATGGAAGGGTTTTTAGTTTCCAGAATACAGAGAGGAAGGTAAATGGATCCAGACCCCCCATCCCTTGCTGTGTTCTGAACCCTTGTTTGTATTCAACTTGTTCAGCAAATCTCAATGTATAGTCGTGTCCTGAAGATCTCCAGCCAGAGACTTGGAAGTCTTTATGAACAATGTGTTTCTTTTCACTGATGTCATCACCATTTGGTTGTATGTGTAGTCAATAGAATGTTCAAAACCAGTGCCAGATTAGCAACTCTGGAAAGTCAGCCTCCACCTTTAAGTACAGAAAATACCCTGCAACAGTGATATCAGTGTCCATAGAGCAACATAAAAAGTAATAGACATTAGAAGGGGGGAGGGGGGAGGGGGGGGCAAAAAAGGTTTTTAATTTAATAGTTACTTTTTTTTCCCACAAACTATTGGGCTTGCTGCAAAAACCTGTGCCTGACTCTGAGCTGAGTGGCAAAGTGCTGGTAGAGTGCAAAGAGAAAAGGTGGGGGGAGGCTAGATGTTTCCTCCTGCCCACCACCCATTCAATCCCAGCCTCTGAGAAGGGGGAACTTCTAAAAGTAGCCCAAGGAACTGGTTAGAAATCGTGCACCACAGAGAGCTTTACTGGAGAATGTCAGCAGTGAAGGATCTTGACATTATTGACCTTCCCCGCTGCCTTCCCTGGCCAATGGCTTCTCCCCCTTGTTTACTTTGTCACTCTGCCAGGCCTTAATCAGGGCATTTTTGCTAGAAACCTCCACTTGAACTTCTAGGCTCAGGGTGTCCCATTCCTGGGTGTATTCTCTCACTAGTAACACACGAGCTGGGCCTTCCAAGAAGGACCACCGCAGTGAGAGAGGATAAGTCATTCTCCTGACAGGTTCAGTTCTCGGTGCCTGTTGCCAGCTGAGATCTGCTTTTTCCAGCGTAGCTGGGAGTGAATGGGTTAGGATCACACTAAGGCAGTTGTTATTTGGTTTTCCTAATTGATTATTGTTTTTGCTGTACCCTGTGGGGTCTACATGATAGTATTTTCCTAATGATGTGAAAAGAAACTTCTCTGGCAATCTCAATATTTGTTAGCAATATTAACATTTTTTTTTTGTGCCCCAAGAGGCCATCTGAATTGGACCGGTGATTTAAAGATTAAGGAGGCCAAATTGTGTGATAGTCCCCTATAGGACATAATCCCAGATAAATTACTAGAATTTTGCTCTCTTACATATTTGCCTAAATAGAGGAGTTTGGAAGAAAACAAACCCAAACAGTGATTATTCACAGCACTCATCTCTATTTTTATTTTAACTAGTTCACAGCACTGGTTTCAATTTTTATTTCAGACAGTTCAAACATCTTTTGTTTTGATTTTATATTTATGAACTGGGACTTAAATAACTAGTGTCTGGCTTCCGAGTGCTCAGAAAGTAGTTGGACTTCTGCAAAATAATATAAAAAAGCTGGTGATGGGGTCTAGAGAACAAGTCACATGAGGAGAGGCTGAGGGAACTGGGTAAATTTAGTTTGGAGAAGAAGAGGCTGAGGGGAGACCTCATTGCCCTCTACAACTACCTGAAGGGAGGGAGGTTGTAGAGAGGTGGGTGTTGGCCTCTTCTCCCAAGGCAATAATGACAGGACCAGAGGAAATGGTCTGAAGTTGCAGCAGGGGAGGTTTAGATTAGATATTAGGAAGAATTACTTTACTGAAAGAGTGGTCAGGCACTGGAACAGCCTGCCCAGGGAGGTGGTGGAGTCACCATCCCTGGAGGTATTTAAGAAACGTGTAGACATGGCTCTTCAGGGCATGCTCTAGTGCCCAAGATTGTTTGTTTGTGTCTGTTTGTGGTTTTGTGGGGTTTTTTGTGGGTTTTTTTTGAGTGGTTAGACTCGATAATCTCAAAGGTGCCTTCCAACCATGAAGATTCTGTGAAGAGTCAGCGTGGTTTTTTTTTTTTTTTTTAGTTTTTTTTATAATACATGGGTAGTTTTCTCAACTTTGAGGGAAAATGTAAAAGCCATAATAAAAATTATGCAGAGGCACCGCGAGCTTTCAGATGCTGTGACAGGGCAGTTACTCTTCTGCTACTGGGTGGATTTCTGCTCTTATGATGTGTCCTGAAGTGATGCACAAAACTTACAGCTACTCACTGCATCCCAGTAGGATTAAAATACAATAAATACCTAAGCCATCACTGGAAGAGTCACTGTTCTCAAGTACAGCTTCATCAGTATTCGTTTCCTGGCTTCATATGAGAGAGTTAGTTAAAGATGTGTTATCAAAACCCACATGTTTACAGCTCCGATGGCAAAATTCCAATGGAATTAAATTGAACTTTTGCCAGTTGAGTCAATTAAATCCTTTTATTTCCAATTTTAGCTTCATCTGGATTAAAAAAAAACCCCACTGTGTGTTATTATACCTTATGGTTACAACTGAATGTCTTTGAAAGAGGACATTTTTGGTAGCAGTTTAATTTTTCTTAATTGCAATATGCAGTTCTTCTCAAAGGATGGTATTCTTTTAAAGACAGAAATAGATAAGCAATACCTAAGATTTCCTTTTGTGCAGAAACCTTTTGTGCAGACATTTAATTTTCTTTGCTAGAGAATGTGTTCATGATCTCGGTTTTGTTTTTAATAACCGATACTATCAGAGGTATCTTTAGCAGAGTGTTGGAAATAATTGATTTCAGTTGCGTGTGATCTCCCCGGGGCTGAACCCAAGCTGGTGCTTAGTTTGGATGGAGGAAAGACACAAAGAAGTGGTTAGTGTGAAGAGGGAGATGAAGCATTGATGGTATTGCTGAAGTATGTCCAGAGCACAAATACGAGAACAGTTACTAGAATCTGAAGCCTCTCTAACTCAAATGACAAATTTTGATACACGCTTTTGTCCCTGGGAGTGATTAACCATCGCAGCAACTTGCACGGAGAGCGATGCCTTGTCTGGTTGACTTGCTGGAAGCTGTTGCTCCAGTGAAATGCAAAGATGAGCTTGATAGAAAGCGAAATGGCTGAATTTTGAATGTACTGGCACTTCCAGGAGGGAGCCATTTACTGTGGCCAAGAGGTCTGTGAATCTGTCAACTTAGTCTCATAAAGAGTTTTGGTGGAAGGGTCATGAGGGAACCCCATGAAGTGTTTGATTGTAACTGCTGTGAGTTCTGCCTCGGGAGTGGGGTGTTCTTGCTTCAGCGTCTGTGTTCTCTTTCACTCGGGGGAACTTTACTGGAAATTAGACTCAAAGAAACCTGAAGCAGACTTGTGTCTTGGCCTTCAGTGTGTTTGCTTTAGGAACTCAATATCCATGTGATTTGAAGGAGGGTTAGCCCTGCGCGAGAGCTTCATAACTTGTTCCAGAATGAACGTTTTATTCTTAGCCTGAGTAGATTTGTTCCATATTTATCATTTCTTACTGCAGTTTATCCTGTGAACGTCACGTATGGGTGTGTGTTCTCCTGCGTGTAAAGAATAATAATTGAGTGCAGGGAAGGCTGTGATTTCAAAATTGTCTTTGAAGTCACCATGTACCATCACGGTGCAGTAGGACAAGCAGTGGTCTGTCAGGGGGCAGTCGTCTTTCGCTCACAGCGATCTGCACGTACACACTTTGCCCTTTGCAAACAGCAAGTGTTTCCCTAGAGGGCAGGTATGGAGCCCGTCCAGAGAAGGGCAGTGAAGCTGGTGAAGGATCTAAGCAACAAGCCACTGGGAGCAGCTGGTGACTTCAGAGGCACGAGTTCTGGGGTCAGAGCAGGTTCTGGGGTGCACCCTGGCACTTGTGTTCCTAAAACTGGGCACAGGAACATCTGGTAACACCTCTGAGGTGCTGCCATGGACAGGGAGTGGTGTTAGACTCAGAGGAAACTGATGCAGCCTTGCAGTCATCAGGTCACTGAATGGTCAGGACAACCAAACACAAAGATTTCACTTTTAGAAATAGTTTTATAAATATTTTGCTATTCACGGATAACAAAAATCCAGGGATTTTGTTATTCAGGGATGAGGCGTACAAGACCTTGCTCTGTCTTGCCCAATATCTTCCAGAAGCTAGACCGAGATACCTGCTATTTGCAAAATAATGGTGTGAACATCACCCAGATTATCCCACCTGCTCTCTCTTGCTGCTTCCTGCTGATTTTGTTTGGCCGTGCTATTCTTCCTCTGGGTGGCCAAGTCTCTCCTGTAAAATACAGCATTGCTAGAGACACTTGGAAAGCTTTAGAGACCCCCTAATGGAAGATGTGAGACGTGCTTATGGCTTTACTGTTTGCTGGTTGCCAAAAGACATGGTTTTTTAACTCATCAACAAAATTGTGCAACCAGAGGAAATAAGATGTACAAAATGGAAATGGGAAATACTTAAACAAAAGGCAAAAAGCTTTGTAGAGGTAAAACAGAGCTCATCATGCTTTGAATAAAAAAGACGTGCTCAATATGGAGTTCCTGAGTGCAGGGCTGTGGCCTGTGTTTTCCAAGTGATTTGGCTGCATGATATATTGCCCTAGAAGCCACCTCTTCTGTAGAAGACCTAGAACTCCTCAGCAAATACCGAATCGCCTGTAATTCAGTAGACTCTTATTTTGTAAACTCGATTTCAGCAATTCTTTGTCAGTGATGCCTTTTACTTACTTTTTTTTATTTATTTTTTTAAATGTTTAAGAATTTGTTCTTATTTGCTTCCATCAGAAATTAGCTCAGGAAGGGGAAAAAAAAAGTCTTCTGTGGCTCCTTGTAAAAATGAGGCGTCCTCCAGATGTTTTGCCTTAGAGGGAAGGGTTACCTGAGCAGAAGGGAAGGAAGGAGCTCAGTCAGTTGAAATTGTTGATAGTGCCCCATCCAGGGCAGCAGCCAGGTTGACTTTGTTTTTTGAAGGTGCTCTCCGTTGGCTTTGACTCTGAAAGTGTGGAAGCTGTGAAGCAGTGACAGCAGTTACCAGTGCTGGGAGGTCTGGAAAAGGGGGAAAAGTCCCACAAACCAGCCTGGATTTAGTGTTTTTGAACCATCCAAATCAAACACAGACTTTATGAGAGTTTCCAAGTTACTGATGGAAACTCAGGGTCTGGAATTTGTAGTTTTGACACCTACTTGAGTTTGACAGTGTTCATTGTGATCGCTGCATAGACAAAGTGCTTTTATAGGATGCCACAGTGGTGCAGGAGGAGATGGAAAGCTGGAAGAAGGTAGCGCCTTCCCTGGATTGCTAGATCTGTGATCTCTGTGGATCAGACCCAACAACAGAAATATAGGACCATGAGCAAGTGCAGGAACACAACTCAATGCATGTTGGAACATCAGTTTCGTGACTGGGAGACTCTTACATTGGGGTTTGTCTGGGGAGATGGATTTTGACTGTGAAACTCCTTTCTTGCATTTTAGCAGGACTCTGCAGTAACTCACCATAACTCTCTCCGTTCATGTGTAGAACCATCTTATGCTGAACCACTGTTTGACGGGTGAATGTTTGAAAGAAAATTGGCTGTAGCATTAAAAATTTGACTTTTCTGGGCCACACAGTAATTTATAGACAGCTTTGTGAGGGTCTGAGGATTCTTCTGACTTAGAATAGTTGTACCTCGGTGTAGCCCAGAGGCAGGTTTCCAGCAGGAAGTGCAGCCTGGAAACTGGCCGATGCCTCCACATACCACCTCGATGAAACCACCCTGGCAGCAGGAATGTTTTAGACCCCAGGAATGCCATGTTTCCCTTGAGAGGCTGGCAGGGAAGGGAAAAAGAACCAAATAATTCTTTATTTTTACCTCCTTCCTTCTCTGCCATCTGTTTTTAGATGAAAAATAACATATGGAACTATAATGCTGGTTAAATAATAAACACTGCACAGTTTTGTTCAGAACGTGACTCTGATGAGTACTGTTTCCTCAGGTTTACCAGGCGAGAAAGGAGAAAAAGGCAATCCAGGAGTTGGAACACAGGGACCCCGAGGCCCACCAGGATCTACAGGTAAAGTCGTTACATTTAGGGCACTGGGCTGAGACCCCTCTGACCCTTGTGTGAAGCAGCAAAGACCTGTGTGGCTCTGTCCTCCACTTCTAAGGCTTAAACAGTGCAAGAGTCAGGCATCTTAACTGTCATAATTTTTGGGAAGGGGAAAAATCTGGATTGTGTTTGTTTTCCCACTGACTTAAGGTCGTACCTAACTCTAACTTGACAGAGAAATGTATATTAAGTACATTAATCACAGGGATTTGTATTTAGCTCCTGGAAAAGCAGAGAGGGTGATATCCAGGTCCTGTTGAAAGAGGCATAAAATTGTGTTGACTTCACTAGATACTCTGGCTGTGAGAGCACCAGTATCCAGGCACAGGGTTACCAGGAGGTGTAGTGAAGGGGAGTAGGTGAATAAGGAGCTGTGCAGGCGTCCAGGGCTGTCCTCCCACCAGGAAACTGCCTTTCTGAATGTCTGAGGCTTGGTCAAACATCGGCTCTAGTATGAATTTCTGGCTAACAGCTGTCTCTGGCAAAGGAACCCGCTCCCGACGAGCCTCCTCCCTGGCTGCTGCTTCATCTTCCTTGCCAGAGGAAGGCTGCAGCCTTTCCCTCGGCGTGCCTGGGGGAGTTGGAGCCAGGATGCCCAGCTCCTCTGCTCAAACTATCTCCTGAAAGTGTTTGTAGCATGCTCGGTGCCGCCGTTTCCAAGCACCAGGCCTGCCAAGGTGGCCTCAACTCTGCTTTATGAAAGATGCTGCTCTGATGTTTCATCTCCCCCTTCGCTGCAGGACCTCCAGGAGAAAGTCGAACCGGCAGCCCGGGACCACCAGGTTCTCCAGGCCCACGAGGTCCCCCTGGCCACATGGGGCCTCCTGGTTCCCAGGGTCCTTCAGGCCCACCGGGTTACTGTGACCCGTCCTCCTGCGCTGGCTACGGCATGGGAGGTGAGTAGCTGGGACTTGCCGAGGCGGGGGTGGCATTTCCTAACAGCCAAAATAAGATGGAGACTACTGGCCAACCTTGGTAGGCTAAAACGTGGTAGCTCCCTAAAAACCAGCGTGTCCAGCGCCGCTGTGTTTTGTGGGCCTGCAGCAGGAAGAGAAGGTGACCCCAGCGTAGTGACCAAAGGAAGCCCACCAAGATCCCAACCTGTAGACCAGACCCCGTGTAGCGGGTTCCTGTCCTCTGTGTGTGTGTGTAGTTGTACCATCCTGCTCCGTCTGGGCTGAACGGTCTCCATGTTCCATCCCCACCTCCTCATGCTCACGACAGCTGAGTTTTTACATTTGTAGTTTTTCAAACGTGTTGCTCAACTTCCCCCTCTCCGTTCCCCGTGGCATCTGGGTGGCATGAGAGCATGACCCTTACTAAACCCTGGTAGTGTCACCTGACGCAGGGATGCACGTGTCCGTCATTAACCAGTGACGCAACCTGGAGAAAACGAGTCTTTCTACATCTTCTCTGTGTCTTACTGTCCCGTCTCGTCCCAGCACGGAGAGGCCACAGGAGGAAGTTAACACAATTACCAAAAATTATGCCGCCCAACCTGAAATGGAAATTTATTAGAAAAGCACTAGTTACTACAAATGTTATGCATAAGGCATATTTGTTTGATGTTTATGGTTTAATCTGCCCCTGATTTGTACGTTTTACTTACCTGAATGTTTTTGTTGTCGTCTCTTCCTCTTCCTCTTCCCCTCCTTCTCTCCTCACTTCCCCTCCCTCTTGTTCCTTTCCTGTTTTAAGGCCCAATCCCTTACAATGGCTACCAATCCCGAAGGTGAAAGGCTCCCTCTGGTTCCGTTCTCCTTTGGCTGAAGGTCAGAGATGGACGCTGAACTGCTCTGGGCTTTCCAGCAACAATATTGACTACCACTAACGAACTTACTCGCTGCTGTACATGCACGTAGCTTCCTTGCACTGCTAAAAAGCATCGCCTGACCCATTTTGCCCGTTAATGGTGTATTTTAGCCCGTAATTGGCGTAAGCGAAAGCAGGCGGGTTGTGCAGTGTGTAACAGGCGCAGTGTTACAACTGGACAGCTGACAAATTCCGGTGGTGGTTTCCAACTAACTTGGCTGTTGGGGGGTTTCCAATTGCTCCAGCTTATTAATTTTGTTAAATGTTTTCACTGTTCCTTGATGTGAATAAAAGATGTGTATTTAAAGATTTTATAAATATATACTCACACACGTTATATATAAATACGTCTCTATATGAAATGTCAATTTCCTAATGAGCGCTTTAATTTTCTGCTCCCCTTCTCCTGTGTTAACGGTACGAACGCTCTCGGTGGTGGTGGGTTAAGGTGGCTACGGTGAACCAACCGACCAAGACATCCCCGTAGTGCAGTTGCCACATAACTCCTACCAAATCTATGACCCCGAGGACCTTTACGATGGTGAGCAGCAGCCCTACGTGGTTCACGGGTCCTACCCCCTCCCGCCCCCGTACTCCCAGCCCTCCTATCCATCACCTCATCTCGCTCAACCAGAGTTCACTCCCGTTCGAGAAGAGCTGGAAGCCGTTGAACTGAGGTCCCCAGGAATCAGTCGCTTCCCCAGGAAGGTAGCCAAAAGGAGCGTCAAGACTCCAGGACGCAAAAGGGCGAAGGGAAAAAACCCCTCTCAATGAACTGTTTAAAAAAGGGAAACGTTTTTATGTGCATCTGTGTTTGGCCTTTGTCCAGGTGCCTGACCTGGCACGGAAGATGTTTACAGGCTCTTATATTAAAGGAGAAAAAAAATGTACATGGCCAGTTGATACAACAACTAACGCTAATTATCTTGCATGCCAGAAACGTAGTATGTTAGTGGGTTGGTGCTAGATGATGATGGAAGGTCACCTGTAGATCTTTCTCTGGAGTGCTGTTATACACTATTCACACTGTATCTAAACCCCACACCCGGTGAGTCGGGCGGGGTGTAGAACCATTTGGAAAAGTTCCTGTTTTGTTATCCATGTGTTTCCGGTCGATCACGTTCCCTTAGTTTTGGCTGCACTGCTTTTCTGTGGAGTAACCTGCCGAAATTCACCGGAGAACAAGGCATCTCCAGGTTCCCCTGACACCAGCTGTTACCATTTCACAACGGATCTTATGTTAACGGAATATTTTTTTTAACCCACCTTATATAAATACACTAGAATGTTCTGTGGGAGCACACTGATAATTTATTGTGAACCTCTTTCATTTCTGTTTTGTATGCAAATAAAAGTGGCAAGCTTTTATACATTAATTCTGTATTTGATTGATTTTTAACTTAGAACGATTGTATAGATCTTTGGGGGACAGAATGTAAAGAGAAGAAAATACATTTTCCTTTTTCAACACTTTTGGGCAACAGCTCTACACTAAAGGATACAGGCAGTTGGTATAAACAGTATTTAGCCTTATTTTTAAATTAGTATATGAACAGGTGGGGAGTGAGATGAGGTGACCATATCATCTATGGATGTGAGGTCTCGTACAATGACCTGCCAAAGTCAAAGTGGCAGCAATGGACATGAAGGGAACTTGGATCAGAGGAAGGAAAAACCCCAACCCTATTTGAGGAGCACAAAGCAATTCCTGATGCTAAAACAAACTAGGTACATTATAAAGTGAGTCAATAAACAGTTTGGAATAGCATTATGGAGCTTGAGCATTAGAGAGCTATTATTAAAATAAATCCCAGTTATGGCTGCATCACGTGGCTACTTTCCCTGCTTGCACTGGGCTGTGAACACCCAGGTTAACTTACCCCAAACGCAAACTCTCTCTCCCTGGTTGTCCTTCTCCCACCACCTCTCTCTTGCACCGACATCTTGCGTCTCCCCTGTCACCTGCCAGACTGTAGGGCCTGTGGCAGTGACTCCGAGAAGGTCCCTGTAGGAAAATCAGCATTCAAGCAATTCTGCCAGTGTTGTCTCAGAAAGACTTTGAGCCTCTCGTTGCAGTTCATAATTAATTTGCACCTTAGACTATTGTCAAGCCGCGCTCCATCCAACTCTCAAGTGCCCGTGGGCCCAGGAAGAGGGACAGGGCAGAACCAGGGATGGCAGGAAGCCAGCACAGACATAGTGAAACTCTCCAAAATAAGGCAATTGGTGTTCTTTGCCACAGATCTGAAATGGACAGGAACAGCCTGACCAAACCCCTGTGTGTGCCTGAGCTGGGCAGATGGTGTCACCTTCACTGTGTCCCTCCCAGCCCCAGGGGTCTCCAGCTGTAGGACACACACCTGGCCCATCTTCCCACTCACGCCATGCAGGACGGAGATGCAGTGACCCAAATAAACAAGAAAGAACTTTTGGGTTAATCAAGTAAGCCCACTCATTACAATTTTATAACTTAATTTATATACTAAGCCACAAACTTTAACTGCACCAGTTAACTTGCTTTAATTTTGTACTTAAAATGGCATTTAGGGGCACCCCGCTAACCAGAATGCTTCACGTATCCTCAGTCATCTGCTCACTCACTGGGTGTACCTCGGGAATAAAAAGTAACTGGTGGGCACTCCCAAGTTATATAAATATTATTCAGGATTTGTACATTCACCAAAAAAAGTAAAAGACAGAGACGCACACGGTCAACATTTCTCCAAAATGCAGTCTCTGAATATCAGGAGTGTCTCGTATTTTTCCAGACTGCCTAAGAACCTTTAAGTTGCCGACTGTGAAGTATTTAGCACACGATGAACAGCTGATGCCACCCAGATCTTACCAACAAAGTATACGTACTGTGGCCTTATGCAAAAAAACAGAGCATTTACTTTAACCTGTTGCTTTGAAAAATACTTTTACTAGTTAACTAAATGTGGTTTCTGACTTGGAAATGAAGCTTGCGCACTCACCGGACAGGAACATTTTCTGGGATAAGCCCATCTGGATGCCAAAGACATACCCAGTACAAAATCATTATTTCATATCATGAAACATGATTATAAATAAAACAATACCTTTCTTCCTATATGGTGCTTGTATAAAGCAGATATAGAAAACACAAATTTTCCCCAACAAACATTGTACAATTTGGCAGGTAATCCATCACCGTCTTCTACTGTACAGAAAACAAGAGGTGCTCGTTTACTTACACCACAGCTGTGGCTTGAGGGTGATCTGTGCAGGGGAGCAATAATGGACTTCAGGGAAGTAATTTGCAGAAGAAAAATAATTCTTAAGACTTATTTTGCATCATTCAACACTTAACGTTCTGTTTCCTCAATTGGTTTTCATAATAAAACTGTTGCTGCTTCATTCTTTAATACGTGCTTTAAGGAAGGCATGATCCTGTGACTTGAATCAAAATCAGATTTGGGCTTAAGAGGGGAAAAAAAGGAAGAGTGTTCCCCATACGATCCCCTTTAGTGTCTGTTATTTCAATAAGCTCTTTAACAAAGAGCTTTCTTAGGCAGACAGAACGTTACGGGTATCAAGTCTCCTGCTGACAATCACGTAACATCCCCGTGTCAAGAATGAAATATTAGCAGGAATATACTTAATACTGTAAAGCAGGTAGAAAACAGAGAAGAGTCAACCTTGATGCTGTCTTTCAGCAAACTGGAGATTCAAGTGCAGAGCAGCCTAACAAGAGTCTAAAAACCAGTAAGATTATTTTTTTAAAAGTAGCTTTCATTCTGTAGCTCCTTTCCCACCACCACAGTTTGCTGCTTGGGTGCAATCTAGCAAACAGTATCACCTCTGAAACTGATGCTCTCCTTGCTGCTCTGCAGTATTCCAGCACTATGATCTGTTGGAACCAAAACGTCACTTTTCCAGCATCCAAGAAACTCCAGACACTGTGAAACACTGCAATCTTCATCCCTGCAGCAAAGATGCCCTCTGTAAGAATACACTGATTCCCTCTTGGCTTCATTTTGGGTGTTGCAAGCAGACCATATGGCACTCCACACCAAGAGTTGGCCAAAGCTTCAGAATGAAAAACTATGGTCGGTGACCAAATACCTTTTTGGTCATAATGAACAGGCGAAATGATAAGCAAAGCATCTTGTGCAGAAAAACCCTTTGTAGAAGCTTGCTGAAGACCACGAGCTAAACCACAGCACATAAAAAATGACCATCACAGATATCACCTCTTCATTCCTCCAAGATGCACCATTTAATAATGGTTTTCTTATCTCCAAGAAGACCAGAGTATGCCTGCACGTGTGTTTGGTACCTGCATCGATTCCCCTGAAGAGCTCTGTTTTCCTAGTATGTAATTTTGCTCTGGAAGTTTGATTCTTCTCAGCCCCAGCACAGTAACTTCAGTGGGTACATTCACCCAGAAAGACAAGGAAAGTGCAGGCCTGCACAGATGTGCATTCAGCAAAACCTCAGCGTTGGTTTCACATGGGCTATACCCTCAGCATTCCAGAAGAGACCTTCAGAAGAACCGCACAATCAGTTACAGAAGTAACAAACAGCTCCAGTCACTGGTTGTTTTTTTACACCTCCAAAGAGAGAGTGAGGTCTCCATGAACAATTCCCTTTTTCTGAACCAAGACTGGCATTCTCTCCCTCATCAAGCTTGTAAGGATGGATCACCTCTTTTCCCAGGAAAGCAAATCAGATTATTTACCCACAGCACGCTGTTTATGGCAGCTCCGTGACCACTATTCACCGCTCTTACCTCATGGAATTCAAATTTTGCAGCTTCCAGAGTGAAATACTTCATTTCAGTAAACAACACACTGTTTCCATGAGATGTGAATGTTCCTTAAAAATATATCAATTCTTTAATAATAGTATTAAAACAAATGTAATTAGCAAATACCAGATCATACAACACAGAGTACTGGTGGTATTAACAATATAATATCTATTCTTGGCTGTTTCAAATACATTAATTTTAACAATCTTTCCAAATAAAGTTTGCTAACACTTGCCAAAAGCACTCTGTATAGAAGAGTTGACTGAGATGCACAGATGCCTCCACATTAGATGACTTTTTTTCCAAGGAGGAGAGTCATTCCTGATGGCCGTTCTTCTTCCTTTACTGTTATTATTTCCT
Source organism: Tringa tobata (assembly GCA_033628505.1). Lineage (NCBI taxonomy): Eukaryota > Metazoa > Chordata > Aves > Charadriiformes > Scolopacidae > Tringa > Tringa tobata. The sequence continues at coordinate 15,605,931 of JAHREE010000563.1, forward strand.
TCGAAAATCTTTAGGTCTGGGGAAAAAAACAAACCAGAAAAGTGCTTTGTTAAGGAAATATATGGAAACTGCAGTGGCTTTGCTTGAAGGATGCAGTAACAGCTGTAACTGTTTTTATTTCCTTATTCTGGTGCTTGAGGTTTTGTGCTGATGGATATTTTCTGGATTACATTAAAAAGGCAGAACTAATCAAAGAAGATTACTAAGACCTCGAAGAATTTACAGACATCAGGACTAGTTGGGTCAAGGTGTTTCTTACGACCCACTCCTGCTTTCCTAAGCAAAACAGAAGAGTATCTTTAACTGAATGCGGTCTCACTTTAAACACTAGCATTAATTTATCTCCAGTTAAAAAAAAACACCAAACCTGTGCATAAAACGGCAAGTTTTACGTTAACAGCCTACTCCCCACAATGCTACCAGAGTAACTCAAACCAACAACTTAAAGAAAAAAATACTCTTAAAGGTTGTGCAATCCCTTCTGCTTGGACGGCAAATGTGGAAAAGATCCAGACAACAGCCCGCTGTTTGTAACCCTCTGCCATTTCCCACTCCAGCCTATGTCACTCAGCCTGTCACACAGCCACCGCCCGGAGAAACAACGCTGTCCCCAAACCTACCAGGACCAGGATCAGACTAGGTCACGTTTTTTAGAAGAATGCCAAATTTGAGGGCTAGAAGCCAGTCTACATCCCTCACAGGTCCTGGAGAGAAGTTCAATTTTCACTAGAATTAAACACGAGATGAAGCGACAAAGGTTTTGTAACCATGTAATGGGACACCAGCATTTGCTGTGAAGCTGAATGAAAAGAGAGTCTGGAATACAGGAAAAGCTGCAATCCACAACCGTAAACCAAGTTAAATTTACAATGGTGGTAAATTTTATCACTAATTTTGTTCATCAGTGCAGATTAAAAGCAAGTATCAGTGGAAGCAGGGGGCTTATGCTGGGGACAGAGAGTTTAGATGGCTGCAGAGACACCGTACAGAAATATAATACTTCATTAGTCGTTAAAATCCTATGTTGCAGATCCAGCGTTTTTCAACCACAAAGTGCAATGCAAAGTGGAGTCAGTCGTGCAATTCCTGTTCAAGCCTGTAGGATCTTATGGTAAGGCCAGTCTGGAATTCAGTCTGTGCTATTTCAAGTGTATCCTATAAAATCTGATGATTGTATGAATTTTAAAGAACAACTATAAAGACGAACTATTGTTCATGCTGTAATGTATATCAAAGCTTCTTTGTTTCCCATTTAAATGACATATTCTATATTAACATTTGGACTTGTATCTTTTGTGCATGAAAGAACTTCTGTAAGCACCACACCCCCTGTTTACATACTTGCTTAATGCTGAACTTGAACATACTCAACATCTGAGAATGCACGAGATAGTCAAGTCATGGTTCCTACAGTCCTGGACTTCAGTCCTCAGAAATATTCCACATTCTGTTACTCCAATCTCACCCCTGCCTATATACATATATATTTCATTATAACACACTGTTTGTGGTATCTTAAGAGTGGGATTTTGAGCAGTGAGACTTAGCAGGTTTTACCACTGCATCCATCCTAGACCGGTGGACCAGTGCCAAAAGATTTTAGAGATGCAACGTGGTAAAGACATCGTCTTGCAGCTTATAGCTATTACTCATCTACTTGCACATTGCTCAAAGGATTTTGTATTTGTCTTTGAACGGCACAGTTAAAAATTCAATCTCAGGTTACACTGGAGCACAGCAAAGCTAGAGAGCTCACACTGCTTTGTTCTTGGGTGAAAATCCAATTTATATTTTTTTTTTTTTGCTAGCTATTTGTATCTCAAACTTAATGCTTGTTTTAAATGCATCAAACATTGGACTCTTAGTTTGCAGTCTTACAAAGTTAATGAAGCTTAAAGGCAGAATTTTCTACACTGAGACACTTGTGTGAACAAATATAAAAGTTTTTAAAGCCTTTTCTATTGCCACAGTAGGCTTTTATGTCTACTAGTACTTGGCTTTTGGAGGCCACAATCTCTGCTTTTAAAGAGTCCTTGGCACTAGGAAGGCTAAGCCTTGAAAAACACTGCCTTTGGCAAAAGTGTTATAAATATTTTGTCAGACAAAGACTAGGAATGCACAAAAACCTTGTCCACTCAGAGAGAATTATTAACTACTTGAGAACACCAATGGATAACTGCTCATTGATAAATGACATAAATCCTTGCAAGGTGGTCTTTGATGGCAGTGCTTTCTGTTCTTCCTCAGCAAAGCACCGAGATTATGCATTTGGAACAAAGGAAATTATATCTCCTAGAAGACACGGTTCAGAAATTCACCCAAAGGCAAGACTTCATATAGCCTCTTTTTTTTTTTTTTTTTTAAGGGAACATTCTTGGGGAAAAAAATAATTTTGCTGTATATTGACAGCAGGCTCCAAGACAAGGGGAAACAGGAGGTAAAATGTAGGAACTAGCATCTGAAAGGCAAAGTACTACGTGTTCACTGCAAATGTGCAACATTAGTCTGTGCAGCAGATGTCTGCCACCAAAACATGGAAAAAAATACTTGTCCCACTAACATTTTATACTGAGCATAAAAAGCACTAAGACACAGTCGAGTGAATTCTAGGCAAAATAGCCAGCAAATTAAATTAACATCCAATTACGCCCTGCCTCTCAGTGCTTCCCTCTCTTAAAGAACTGGTCCTAAACTCCGATTACAGATTTTAAATCTCTTAAATTCTCCCTTTTTTTTTTTTTTTTTTCTTTTGCATACTCACAGCTATCATAGAATCATAGAATAGAATCATAGTTGGAAGGGACCTTAAAGATCATCCAGTTCCAACCCCCTGCCATGGGCAGGGACACCTCCCACCAGACCAGGTCACTCAAAGCCCCAGCCAGCCTGGCCTTGAACACCTCCAGGGATGGGGCATCCACAGCTTCTCTGGGCAACCTGTTCCAGTGTCTCACCACCCTCACAGGAAAGAATTTCTTTCTGGTATCTAATCTAATCCCCTCTTCCAATATAAAACCGTTATCCCTTGTCCTGTCACTACACTTCCTGACAAAGTCCCTCTCTGGCTCTCCTGTAGGCTCCCTTCAGATCTTGGTAGGCTGCTATAAATTCTCCATGGAGCCTTCTCTTCTCCAGGCTGAACAACCCCAGAAATCAGAAGAGGAAAACAGCTGATGTAAAATTCTGACAATCCACAGTCACTGAACACAAAACAGGTAAACTTCCACGTAGGCACAAATTCATGGGATCAGTTTTTGCTATGGAAAACAAAAGGTTCTTAGTGGTCCCCGCTGTAACTGGTGGCGCTTTCTTCTTCCCACAACTCTGCAGACTTAAAGTATTCTACATAACTGTTGTCTTTTGATTCAGATACCAGCCCTACCCACTTGAACACTGAAGAAATCAAATGGACCAAGAGAGTTTTCCCATTTACAGGGTAACTGTAACTTTTTTGCCCAGTAGTCCACTTGAAGAAATAAGACTGAGGTCAAACCAAACCCTCAAACACGGGCTAAGATTTTCTCTAGAGGCGCAGTAGGTCTGGTTCAGTCTATTTTATAATCTGACTTCTCTCACACATGTACCTGAGCACACCTTTTTGTAAACCCGTACTCTACAAAGCTTTTTTACTCAGATAGATCAAATTTCTAAATAGCTTTGAATTTACGTTCATTTTGAAAAGAAATGCTATTCTTTTCTCCTGAGCAGTGACAGCTGTTAATGGTCGTAATTTCAGCAAGTGTCAATCCCATCTACAGTACAGAGAACCTGCACAGTATCAGGAGTGAATGTGCATGCAGGAAAATATAACATTTCTGATACAAAGTTGCATTAAGTAACAAAATAAGCCAAACGCCTCCTTAAAAGACCAAAATCCCAGCTATATGCACTTAGGGTCTGTGTCTTTTTAGCCTCCACCACAACTCCCGCATCAGAGAAGCTCCATCCCTGACAGCAGTAGTACCACTGTTGCATATACTATATTATAAATCATAGAGTTAAAAATACTGCAGTCAGTTTGTCCGTTTACAATGTAGTAGAAAACAGAATAAAACTTTCCGTAGTAATTATTCAGAAAACAAGTTATTCAGAAGGTAAGAGAAAACAGAACTGAAGGCAGGTTAAGGAGACTAAATGTCAGTATTAATTTCAAAATGGAAAGTGAGATAATAAAGACAACCTTGACTGAAAAATACTTCAATATATTACGTCAAGATTAGAAAACAGAAGTTCTCAACTTGCTGACCTGCCTCTTTATAACTTATTCAAGATATCTACAGACTCTGAATAAAATATTAAAAGGAAAATGGTGGGAAAGGAAAGGAAAATTGCCTGGCTCAATCCCACAGCACAAGAGTTACCAAACACAGAGCCATCTCCAAGAAAGGGATCTGAGAGCTACCCGTGGCCTGGGAAGACTCTCAGCCCACAGGATTCCAGCAGAGCAGAGAGAGGAACGTGACAACTGGTTTATAAAATTAAGAGAACTTTCTTTCATATTTTAAAGATAAAGGACCTGAACATCCTTATTATAAGGCTTTGTGAATCTGGATATTCTTTTCATACCTATTACTTGAAAGCACTAAAGATAACAGGCTCACTGGACGCTGCATGTAAAGGATAAAACATCCACTTGTGAACAAACCGTTAAAGGCTGCATCTACAACACTCAACAGAATGTGCAAAACATTGGTGGAAATAAGGATCAAACATTCCAGCTATTTAAACTCTCAGAAATTATGTGCTATACGTAAGGGATTCCAAAGACACCCTATACATCCAGTTTATTTTTAGTGATTAACAAAATCAGAGCAATTTGTGAAATCTCACTGAAACACAAAACTGACTTATTCTTTATCAAAATTAGAGCCATTCAGCTATATTAACGAACTCAAGAGATTACCTGGAGGGGCTAATTCAGATGTGCAATATTCTTCAGATACCATTCACCTACAAATGTCTCGGGGGTCCTGGTGGACACCAAGTTGAACATGAGCCAGAAACGTGCCCTTGCTGAACAGTACCCTGGGCTGGATTAGGCCAAGTATTGCCAGCAGGTCGAGGGAGGTGATCTTTCCCCTCTGCTCAGCACTGGTGAGGCCACAGTTGGAGTACTTTGTCCAGTTCTGGGCTCCCCAGTACAAGACAGACATGGGCACACTGGAGAATCTAACAAAGGGCCACAAAGATCATTATGGGACTGGAGCAGCTCACAAATGAGGAAAGTCTGAGAGAGCTGTGACTGTTTTGCCTGGAGCAGAGAAGGCTCAGTGGGATCTCATCCAAGTACGTAAATACCTGAAGGGCAGATGCAAAGAGGACAGAGCCAGGCTTTTTTCAGGGATGCCCAGTGACAGGACCAGGAGCAATGGGCACAAACAGGACATACCGTCTGAACATCAGGAACCACTTCTTTACCATGAGGTCAATGGAGCACTGGAGCAGATTGCCCAGGAAGGTTGTGGAGTCTCCATCCCCGGAGATACTCAAAAGCTGTCTTGACGCGGTCTTAGGCAACCAGCTCTAGCTGGCCGTGCTTGATCCAAGGGGTTGGATCAGATGACTTCCAGACCATCCCTTCCAAGTAACTGGTTTGTAATGATGCAGTTAGAATTGCTTTTCAGACTAAACTGTAGCTGTGTGAAATCTGCACAGGCACTGAAGACAAAATTCACAACGGCAAACTTTAGCCTAAGGAGGTACGTACCTTCAAGTCATCTTCAAGCCAAGAGGTGAGTATCTAAAGTCAGCGATGAAAGGCAGGGCTTCCCCAGAGTACTTTAAGTAAAGATTTATTCCAAATGGAGCTTAAACTACCCATGCTAAAGTAATACTGAAGTTTAGTGATCATACATGTTAGAAGAAGAATAACTTAAGCCTATTCCCTAACAATCCCCACCAACTCTAACGTACACCACTTCCTGGAGCTGCATAAAGCAAGTTATCTTTAATCTAGGTCAGTTTCATGAGTCTCTTTATTCCATTACTAGGCAAGCAGAATGGAAAGGCAGGAAAAAGCAACGGACAATACTTAAACCAGCCTTTTTGCCAGAAGAAATGCTCATGAAGCTATGACCTCAGCCTCTGAGTATCTCAGATGGCAAACAGAAACTAACAGTACAAAAAGACCTACTTGTATAGTTGCAATTATGATGGGACCCCCCCTCCCCCCCATAATACTCAACACTCTTTTTCAGTATGATGTGAAATGCACTCTTCCTAGGGCACTTCTCCTGTCAAAGCGGACGGAACAGAGACCCTTTCCAAGAGTTAAATGTGTTTAATTTTCAACTCCTGGAGTGAATATTTATTTCCATCAAGTCTGAACAGCCTTGCTTCACAGTTCCATCTTTATTAAATTCTTGTCAGCACATTCCAGCAAAGATGTTTCCCTTTGCCTAGCAATGTTTTGTGGAGGCAAAACAGCCTCAGAAAAAATAAAATAAAATAAGAGGGGGTGGTGTTAGCCTGTGAAGGCCAAATCTAAGTAATCACCAGTCTGCGTTATACTGCAACTATCTTGGTTTCAAAAATACATAGGCCAACTTCATCGCCTTATTTCTAGCCAAGTGAGAGAACACCTTGTAATACAGTCCTTACAGCAGACAGATGAAAAAGAGCATTACTTACCTCTAAAAAATAATAAGGTTAAGTCTCCAGAGTAATACATGGCACCGTCTATTTTATACATAAAGAAGTTATTTTACAATCCTTTACAGCATTTTGATTTTTAGACAATCCTTTAAAATATTTTCTCTTCTTTTTTAATAACTCAGAATACTTCTTCTAAGTAGTACTAGTAGGTAGTACTTCTTCTTATTTTAGCCCAAATTATTCTGTTTCTTAGAATTTCTAAATGCTTTGGGATTACCTGTAACAATATAATTTATAATGGATGTTTCTCTTCTATCGTCTTCCAAAAAAAGTAACACACCTGCCTATTTTTTTTCAACCACATGCTGCTGATAAAACAGCATTTGATGACATGATCATATGGTCTTTCAAGCTCAAAAATACTGGATAATCATCTCTCCATGAAAAATTTCTACTCAGAATAGTTTTTTTGTTAGGTTGCATTTACCAAGGCATTTCAAAAGAAATTACACAAAGTCAAATTTAATGGAGTTTCTACAGTCATTTTTGTGTGCTCGCAAGCCTGTCTTCATGATTGCTAACTAATGGTTTCAGAGCTGCCTCTGCCAAGGTTTAAGAGCATCAATGCCGCAGAAGAAGTGACCTGTCAATACCTGCTCTTGACTCAGCGATGCACACCTGGATTGGAAGCTTTGAAGACCTCAAATTGCATTTCTCTCTCCCCTGCGGGCAATTATCTCAACATTGGAGAACGTGACCCAGAGAGCCAGAGCTCCCCCTACTTTCTGCAATCTCCCCAGCAGTAACGCCGAGTGTTCAGGAAGGATTTAACCTTGCGTGGGCGCTGTGAAAGGTCAGCGCCTTCAGGCTGACTAATGCTGCACACTAATAAACTGACAAAGAGATAAAAGCAGCAGTAGAAGAGCAAAAGTTGAAAAGGACAGGCTTAGAATTCTGTTAAGATTTCACTGCTTCCATGAATGAGAAAAACCACTCCAGATGCATTAAAAACCCCATAAAAATTAATAACCATCTGGTATGAAAGGCGCATCCATCTCTTCCATTCACAGTCTGTGCAATGCTCCCTATTATTTGAAAAATTTCGTGTCTGGTAGGTTTATCATTTGCATGGGTTATCCATCAAAAAAAAAAAAAGTATCAGTCTTAACTCACAGTTATCAAAATGTTTTAAGAGCAACTCATGCCAGAGGATTTTAGGTCTGTAGCTGCTATGATGGACTTTTTTCCACTGGCTTTTTTTTTTTTTTCTTTTTTCCCCCCTCTGCTTCCTGCATAACAGTGAAGTGTTCCCCAAACAGCTGAAGGAGTCTTCAGGATGACTGTGTAGTTTCACAGAAGCTCTTTGTGATTTTTTCCTACACAGATTTCAAAAAGTTTAAGTAACAACAGGGATAAAATCTCACCAAACTTGGCTGAAAAACTAAAACACACAAAGAAACATAGTTTAATTAGCATTAAAGTACTTCTAAATCACCTCCAAATTTGTTAAGTAGTTAACCAATGATATCCGCTGGCTCATAAATGTGTCTTTTAGGAGAGTTTATAAACAACACGGTTTCTAACAGAAATTGACATATAGGGCAAGACCAAATAGTGAAAAGATCTTGTGGATTGATCACGCCACTAAGTACCTAGCCCTCAGCCAGTCTAGGATCAGCTACTCCGAGGCAGCAGGCACACCAGATCTGTATTACTGTAGTGCTCTTCTGCATGTTTATGGAAATTGTAATCCCAGGAATGTGGGATTATTGCTAACTGATGACAGTCAGCTGCTTACGCGGGATAATTCTATGGCTCATCTTTCACGTCCGCTTATTAATGACAATAGGTGTTCTTTAGCCTTCTCTTACAACAAAAGGTTCCAAATAATTTGCTTTTATATAAAACTGTTGCACAATACACATAGCAGGAAATCAGCAGTCTATCTGGTATACTTTTTAAGGTTAATTTATGAATACAACTATAAAACTTTGAGTATCTTAAGATTCATTTTTATAGACAAACTTAAAAGACAGACTTCAATACAGAGCCAAAATTTACTGTAAACTCCGAAACAAGAGAAATATATATAGTTTTCAGGTACACTTTGCAAATTGTGCCAAAGTCAATAGCTATTAGGTAAATGCACTACAGCTACAGGGCATTTCTGAATATATTTCATCTGTTTGACTAATCACACTAGTAAATCAAAAACCAAGGATTAGACATGGCCATCATTCTCTGTAAAACCAAATTATGTGGTTATACTCAAATACCAACAGAGTCTGGAGCTGGGGGGGAGCTGAATCGTTTTTCTACTCAAGATGTACCTACTATCCCAGCGTAGCTCTCTGCCTCTGGTAAAATAATCAGTGAAACAGCTAATGATATTTAAACCATCATTAAATTTCCAATAACCACCGTGGCCTATACTAAACCATGAACTTGCTCTGCTTGGGGGCAAAAGAACCTTTTCCATATTGGCCTAATTCTCAGGCAGACTATCAGCTTGTCTAAAAAGCATTTCTGCAAGTATAACTTATTCCACTTGGACAATAAACCACCGTAACAGAAGCTACATTTAGTAACAAAACAGAGTCAGAAAAGGTGGCTTTGCTGATACTGTTATGCCAATACAGCTACAGTGACTAACCCTTTCCTGCATACACAGAGTTTCAGAGAAATCTTTTGTGGTCCTTGACTGCAGTTTGCTAGTTTTTTTTCTACATAAAACTAGCACTGGTTTTAAATTGATTTACGGACACTTTTTAAAAATTATCTAATCCAATAGTAATATGCATTTAGGTACTCTTAATGAAACCAAGAATGGCTTATTACTATTTCAAATAAACTGGTTAGAACCCCAATTTCCCTAAAAACAAATTAAGCAAAACTGAACTAAACTAATTAAAAATTACTGTCAATCCCAGATTTTGACCTGGATTATATGAATTCTGTTTGTAAAATGATTTAAGGTAAAGCAATGCAATGCACATGTAACCTTCATCTCAGCAAGATAATGCTTTTTGCAAATGAAAGGGTTTTCTTTAAGTGATATATTGTGCTAAAAACTGCAGCACTGTAGAAAGAACAGCACTGTACCCTTGGCTTTGTCCAAAGAATTACGTTATTCTTCAAATAAACAGAGAAGTGGGTAAAGGAATGGTGAAATGCTTTCCAGACTTACTGTCAGCACCAAAAGTGAAAAAAGCAAATCTAGACGTTTATAAAAGAGCAATTAAAAAATAATCTAATTCTAACTTCATCTGGGCAAGTAGTTCAACACTACCATATACAACCATTCTCATATTGCTTGTCTAATTCTCATTAATTTAGTTTCTATTCTTGCATATGAGATCCACATTTTAGGGGAAAGGGAAAGTAGCCTCTTTAGACAGCTGAAGTGAAAGTGCCCAGTTACCCATTTATTAAACCTCTTACCTTCAACTCTAGTTTTAGCTACAGTGTAAGCTGCCCCCAGGTAAAGGGCAGGAGAATCAGTAGCACTGATGTGTTTTACGCAAGCTAGAGAAAAGCCAGGAATTCATTTTAATAGCCTAAATAATCTAAACATGAATTTGTCGGATTTTTAAGATGATTAATCTACTGACCCTTCTTGATTAGTATCCAGTTGCTACATTAGGTTTTAACCACAGGCAAAGGAGAGGAATTTTCTTCTCAAGTATCTGTAACTTTTTGCCCATGGGATCCAGCTATGGTAGCCTGAAATGTGAGACTCAACTTATCTTCAAGACTTCTGTTAAATTAAATTCTACTAAAAATCACGAGATATTTGTATGCCCTTACTATTTAAAAAAAAAAAAAAAAAAGTTACCAGTGATAGTTCCCAGATTTCATTGGGGGTTAATGATCTCCAGTTAGTTACTGGAATTCCTACTAAGAACCAAAAAGCCACAAAAAATGAACTTCCAGAGGGATTCCTCGAAGAGTACATTGGAACAGGATTGGGCTGTATTGGCAGGACAGCTTTTTCCTGGTTTATACAGTTTCTGGTTTTAGGAAAAAGTAAGACCGGCTCAAGTCTTTCGCAGAAGTTTGTGTTGGCCACCTCTTCTCTGAACACTGATACACGCCAGCCCTTCTTTGTGGCAGATGAGCACCCAGGTTGGAGGGGCAGTGCTGATTCCTAGTCCAGAAACACCCCATGGCCCAAGATGAGAACCAAGCACTGGGACAGGAGACGCACCAAAAACACAACTCAAACCCCAAAAAGCTGCAGACACACTGCAACTAAGCTGGAACTAAGAAAATGGCTGGAGTATGTTTATTTCAGCGCAGAATTTTTAAAGGCTCGTGAATAAACTCGAGATGGTCTGTATAAAAATTGCTCAAGACGTCACCATTTTTGGAGAAAATCTCTGTGGTTTTCTTTCTGAGCTTCTCCCTACAGCTGGAGTAACCACCCCTCAATTTTCGACTTACTATACCTTATATTTCATTGTAGAACAAAAAGCATTATACACACGTGGTATTAACTGCAAGTTACAATCTTTGTAACACAGCAAATCACTGGAAATACTCCAAATATCATTTTTGTATCCAATGTAGTGTGAGGTGGATTTTGGTGTTGGTTCCCTGTAAAGTTATATGGGGAAATTAACTGACAAAAAAAAACTTAATAAAATAAACTGCCAGCATCTTACTTTTATAAAAGTACTGTTTATAACATCATTTCAGTGGCACATCCAGGATATTTCTGGCTGCTCCTTCAGCTCTGTTACTACTAAATCCCAGAAATAATTTGACTAAAAATAGGAACTTACATGAGAAACTGTAGAAACTGTACTATTGCAGTTATCTTGAAAGACACCAAACAAAAAGGGCAACTGTGCTGAGAGGATCTCTTAATCCAAACCCCCTTCTGTTTACCAACGCCTATAAATTTGTTTGCTAGGAACATCAGCAGCAAGATTCAGGTTGCCCCAGGTTGGCAAGGCTGACTTTAAGGAACACGAAGGTGGGGAGGAACTGGAAGTTACAACCACCATATCATCAGCAAAGGATGTATAAGAGGATTATCAGAGCCATCTGTGTTTCCTAGGGGTCTGACATGCTTGTGTGCCATCACCTACAAACTTTTCTTTCTGAGAATATTGTGATTCTCTGTTTTTGAAGCCACGAAACGTTGCTGATGAACTACCAAGAACCTGTGTGCTGTGCCATGGGGGTGACACTCACTGTCAATGCCGTTCAGCCGAAACAAAATTACGGCTTCAGACCAGGTTCTCCAACCCCCTGCCTCAAAGCAGGATGTACGGATGGGGGCCAGAAGTCAGGCAAGCTACTCAGAAAAATAAACATTAAAAAAGGTGTTTGATTTTCTTAAACTAAATGTCAGAGTTTACAATACATCAAGTTTTAAAAACGTCAGAAGTGTTCAAGGACGTTTTTCCCCAGAAAGACAAGCGAGAGGCTGTCTGGCCCGAGGGCAGCTCCTGGGAAGGCTGGCAGTGGAACAGGCCCCCAGTATGCACACCAGCACCAGCCCCAGCGCGCCCCTGGGAATCAGACGGCTCTGCTTTCTTCAGGGAAACTCTCAGGAATGCATCCATCTAACTGGAACAACACAGAGCTGCTGTTCTATATATTTGGTGACATTCTTATTTAAATACTTCTTCAAAAACAATTTCCTGCCTTTAAAACTGTCTAAAAACATATATATATACCCAGACAGTTAAACAAGTTTAAAACGGTATGTATCAGAAAAAATTACACATGAATCTGATGTATCCTTGCTTTTACGGAACAGAACTGTTTGCTTAGTCATATGTGACTGGCGAATTCTGTGATTATTTCTGTTTCAAACTCATTTAAAAGACATACAATCTGAAACTTCAAACACACTAGAAATAATGGTTTCATTCATGGTAAGAAGCTACAAAATCAAACTCAGTCAAAGGAACTAGTTTTTGATCTTTCTCCCCTCTAAATGTGTCTGGAAAAGACATAATTTAACTTTCCTGTATCGACATGGTTTTCCACCATGCTTCTTTCAGACGTCTCCATCAAGGGTCTAAGAGTGAAGCTCTGCACGATTTGGGAAGTCAATTGGTTAGGATAATTAGGTTAGGTTAGGGATAAAAGGAAAGAACACTCAAAGAAAAGTTTTACTCCAGTGAGACACTGGAACAGGTTGTCCAGGGAAGTTGTGGATGCCCCATCCCTGGAATTGTTCAAGACCAGGCTGAATGGGGCTTTGAGCAACCTGGTCTAGTGGGAGGTGTCCCTGTCCCTGGCAGGGGGCTTGGAACTAGACAATTTTCAAGGTCCCTTCCAACCCAAACCATTCTATTGATTCTATGAAAATCTCTCTCACTGGAAATATGCTGACATTTAGTTTTCTGCTTTTATAGAGCAGGATCCCACCTGATGTCGGATCACGAACTTTGCTGTGGTGGAAGGAGGGGTGACTCTGGAAGGCTCTCCACTCTGAAAAACAAACTATTTGCTAGGTTTCCACACCAGCCCTGGGCTTTCCTTAAAAAACATTTTTCTGTTTTAGCATTCCACTTAGCTATCGTATATTTGTCTATGGTGTGTCGGTCTCCAATTACCAGCAAAATAGCCTTTGAAAAAACATCTACAGCAAGACATTTTGATACAAAATATAGGTAAGAACTCCAATGAGATCACTAGCAACACTGAGCATGTTCTATTCACATTCCAAATGAAAACTGTTTACGTATGACTTCAGATTAAAGTGAAAAGGGCTCTTTTCCTCCTAATACTAGTAACTTCTCATATAAATTCTGTATGTGTCTTACAGAGTCAGGTACATTTCTTGGGTGTAAGTATTAATGCGAAACCTTAAAGATTAATTTTCTTACTGTAATTGCGTTTACCTGTATTTTATAGCCTTACATACCTTTACACAAGCTATGCTCTTCATTTGGTTTTTTCCATTAAAGGACACAGCAATTTTTAAAAGGTTAATATCAACATTATTTTTTTTTCAAAGAAAGAAGATCTTCCACAAAGAGTGTCTCCCTCCACCTCCTTTTTTTTTTTTTTTTTTAATCACTCAGAGGAATTTAATTCCTTTTAGAACCTCTATCCTTTGTTTCCTTTGTTAAACAGAGTGGTCAGCAGGTTCAGAGCCTCATGGAAGACAAATAATAATTTAAAAAAATGTCACGTAATGCAGGAAGACATTAAAACCATCTAAAGAAAAAAAAAGAGTTTATAGTTTTTCTCCATCCTTCATTTTCTGGTTTATAGTAGGGACTACTCTTTATTGCTTGGAAGCTAGCTACAGATTCCACGGAAGCTCACAGACCAAAGTACACAACAGTAACCACTTATATCCTAAATGCAGGTCACAGAGGACAAGAAAAGGCTACTCATTTTAGCACCGTGTGCTCCCACCCAGATTTCTGAGTCCCTTGTAACAAACAATAGCCCAAGGAAAAGCCAAACAGGACTAACACCGCTAGCAACCTACGCATTGGGATACTTAAACACAGTTGATTGACATATTTATCTATTTTACTATCTGTGTTGGTTTACTTTCATCATATATAAAGAACCACAAAATAACTTGCATCAGAAGGGACCCCAAAAAGTTATCTGCACCCATCCCCCACTGAAAGTGGGACTAACTTTAGCATTACATTAGGTTGCCCAGGAATGTGTGCAGTCAAATTCTGAGCATCTCCAAGGCTGGGGTTCCACAACTTGTCTGGGCAGCCCATCAGCTGGAGAAGAATAAAATGACAAGGATCCCAAACAGGAAGTTTTGCATTCTGAGAAACACCTGTATTCCTACAATATTTGGAAATTCCAAATAGCCAATATTCCCTTTACAGTTAAAGCTCTTCTGAAACAATTTTCATGTCAGGTAGCTGGTTTTTTGGGTACATCATAAACTGCAAAGTTTATCAGATTTACACTAACTAAATTCTCTTTGGTTTGTTGAACAAAGCTGTCTACAGTATTTTGTCCTTTTTTTGACTGGTTTCTAAAAGAATCTTTTTTGCTATACACCTTTAAAAAGGTGACATCATTAGAGAACATGCAAAATGTAAATATTTAAATCTTTGTTGTTTCTACAGTCTTTGAAAGGAGAAATGCAAACACTACTTCTTCCATGGGCTCAGGCACACTGACAAAGTTCAGAGCGCAGAGTCTATTGCAGCTGGATATTCACACAGCCTTTCTTTTAGTGCATTTGGTGCAAAGCTGTCTACTCCCAAACACTCTATCTGGCACAGATAGAATCAGAACAGTGACCACTACAATTCACTGTAAGTCCCCTTGTACAGACTTCTGTACTTTACTTAGCACATCAGAAAGTTATTTTACCAAATTTGGTCAATTTTGTGTGTTTTGTTTCCCAATGAAGCCCTCGCTCCCCTAGCACTCTCAGTGCTAGAGAATCACCACAATACATTTATTCCCTTAGTCAGGAAGAAAAGCTTTATAACTTCAAACTGGAAATTGCCCAACATCAAAACTGCCAGAGAAGTGAGCTGAAGGTTAAATTAAAACTCATCTACTTGACACTAATATCTGGCATCCACAATGGTCTGGTTGCAGGCCAGGACATGAAGCTGGAACTACAAGAGCGACTACAGCAATGAGCCCTGCGGCTAGTGGAGAGATAGTAGATAACCACCTTCATTCTTGATCCCTCAGTTAAGACTTAGTGGTTCCTGAGAGCAGAAAAGCAATATTTACAACTTCCTGAGCCATGAGTCACATCTGGAGAACCATATTTAAAAGCCACTGATGGCCAAACACTTCACTTTTTTTGAATCCACTTAAAATTTTTACTCAGAACCTACACAATAACTGCAAGACAGGGAAAATACCCCGAAAGAAATGGTGTGCATCTTTAGTAGCCACGTCAACCCTCATGACATCACATGCTCCACCAAGTTCAATCACCAAAAGCAGAAGAAAAATACTACACAAATGCAAGGTCTCATCCTGTCTCTGACATGTAAAAATCAGTGAAACTCAGTACGACTACTATGTATGTGGATGTGCAAGCTCAAATACCCATTATACATAAATACAGAGATCTATGCAGGCTTTTTCACTTGACTTAAGGCTAGATAAATGTCACAGACTGACTTTCTCCTGTTCTTACTAGGATCTGCAAGCAAAAGCTCACTAATGTTCAGAAGTTTCACTAAAACACTATTTTGGTTTCTGTTAAACATGTGACAGAACAATGGCACATTACTCAGTTCTCCCCTCAAAGGAATACAAATCCTATAAATACACGCGAAACGGATACAGACATTTGTCCTACATATATTCCTGGGATTTCTTAATTGTATTGTTCTGGCTTAAGCAGTGAGAGCTGCTGGCCCATAAAAGGAATTACGAGCACACTCTGCTTTTGACTTGCAAGAAGGTCCTACTCAAGTGTTCATTTATGTTATCTTATTACCAGTTTTTTTCTGGAAAAGTTACATCTCTTGTCCACATCTCTTTGCTGCCTTACCTCTGCTGCCTATGAAGAGTATATGCCCTTATTTGCATATGCCTTACAATGCAGAGAAAATACATGCTGTAATTTAAAATGTTTCATTTATATTTAAAAAAAAAAAACGAAAACAAAACACACACACCCCCTTTAATACTAATTTTAGCAAACCAAAAGAATCAGGCCCCTTTTAAAGGTATATGAACAGTTTTGGCGGTGCACTAAAAATTATTTGCTTTCTCTTTTTACTGACAGACCATTTAAGAATATTCTTCTTGTGTGAGTTTCCCCTTGTCTTCATTAATTCAAATTTAGTTTTGTTCCTCCAGATTAACTTTACCTTCCGACATAAAATGCCTCCTCCTTAAAGGCTTCCTTTGTTTGAAAGAGGGTTACTGGTTTCACTACTGTACAATTATTTTTTTCTACTGTATAAGGCTTGCTACTACCTACTCACTACTAGCTACAAATCTAAACCATGTAGATGCTGCAGATCAGTCTCTAATAGTGTCCTACAATCAGCTGGATGTGAAATTCTACACTGAACCTACTAAATGTTCCTGTAAAAATAGTAAGTGTTCAGTTCTGGCACTTCGAAGTCCTACTGATTTGAACAAGACTTAGTGAAACACAGGACGTAACATCTGAACATCAGGAAACACTTTTTTTACTTTGAGGAGAACTAAGCACTGGAACAGGTTGCCCAGGGAGGCTGAGGAGTCTCCATCCTTGGAGATACTAACAAACAGTCTGGACACGGACCTGGGCAACCAGCTCTAAATGGCACTGCAGGGAGGTTGGACCAAATGACCTCCAGAGGTCTCTTCCAACTCTGACCATTGTGGGATCGCTCGACTATCAAGACAACCGAGAGACCGCATCTTAGGAAGACTCATGAGAAATAAGCTGCTACTACCATTTCAGCAGCTGACCTTTGTCCACATGTGGCTAACATCTGGTTCAGAGGAACTACTCAATAGGATGACCACTTGAGGCTCATACCAGGTCTATTTTTTAGGACTAGTGTAGGAGTAAGTACACGGAAACACTTTTTTACAGGACAAAGAGAAACATAAGCTTTTTAGAAGTACTACAGAAATACTAGTAATCTAACTGGAGATAGACCATCAAGTTCATCTTGGTGTTAGCTTATTTACACCTTTCCCCATCTTCCCACTTGGTACACTTTTTCTTGAATTTCATTAGAATAATCAGGAAAGGGGCCATCTTTCAAAATTAATTTCTCTGTTGACTACCATAATGGGATCTTGAGCCTAAATAGGATTCTCAAAATAAGCATAAGAAAAATCATACTGTTACCAATCTGAAAGTGCCCCAAATGTAACACATTATTTTCACTAGCAGGTTGACTAAAGCAAACCACAAATACTCATTCCTATTCCACACAACTAGTGGGACTGATTTTGCGCATGGAAAAGAAACTATTGATCAAAATAAACAGATGGTACATTCTCTGCCAAAGAGCCACTCTCTGAGGTCTAACTTAGTAGAATTCTTTCCCTTCCTCTGGAGAAAACCTGAAGGGTTCCCCCCTGCAGTGAATCATTCCCTGCATGGTGTTTCCTTTGGCTATGGCTAATAGTTGCGTATTATAGAGCACATATAACTCAAACAGAGTAATGAAGCTTTTTACTCATCTTCTACCCAACTCAGTTTAATGCAGTAAAGAGTTGAAAACGTGAATGAGAAAACCTTTACTTCAAATCAAAGAAAATACAAGAAAATACAAAAATACCAGAAATACAAAAAACTTAGCAACCACTTCCTTCTAATATGAAGTTCTTTGCTTTAATGACCTCCTCTATCCAAAAAAAGATGACATAGACAAAAATCATTACTTCTTCTTCTTATTGATAATTTGGGAGCCTATGTCGTACCTATTCGGTCACTTTAAAAGTATCCTTTAAAAAAAAAAAAAATCCAAGATACTTACGGAGTCCAAACTTTTGGAAAGGCAGCAATTTCTTCCGGTGTATATTCATCTAACCTCCTGGGGATTTCACGTGGCTGAGGAATCTCTTGTAGAAGATTCTTCTGTATATCTTCTGGAATAACCTGAGGCAGGTCAGAACTGTCTTAGCTATTTGATTGTTTAAAAAACATCACCACCCCCAAATCCAGACCAAAATTTGCTAAGTGTTTGACCTAAATACAGAAGAAAACTCTCACACGTCTTGTATCTCACAATTTTGTGAAATAATGAAGAAAAAAGCATCAACGTTTCAACTATATTTAGATACATAAATAAAAAGCAGCTTGATTTTTCTTAATTTGCTTTCTTATGACAAGAGTTTTGCTATGGCTAACTCCCTCTTCACCTCCAAAGCACATAAGAATGAAAATGTTATTGCAAATATTATTTGGTGTTGCTTTTTGTTTCTTCTGGGTGTTTATTTTTCGTCAGAATTAGGTTGACGGTTGGACAAGATGATCTTTAAGGTCCCTTCCAACCTAGAAGATTCTGTGATTCTGTGACTACTCACATCTTCTGGGAAAAGGTGCAGCCTCTGCATCATAGTTCTTCTCTGAAGGTTTTTTGGAAGCATTCTATAAACAGTCAGTTTAACAATCTGTGGAAAGATAACATGGCACCAAATAATCAGACAGGCTTCAAATAACATGAAAAACTAAGCTGTGTTTCCCTCTGCCCATTCCACTAGTCACTGCGCCTCTTTTCAGTCAACATCTTCCTTGCTGAAGAACTCTGGTACCACATTTAGAAGGTGCTCTAGACTTACTGTTTTGGAAGAAGGAACACTTACTCCCAGTCATATAAACACTTGCTGTAACAGTCATAGAGAAATTTTCAGCTTCGAAAGTTAAGAGCTATATTTAGCATTTTGGATGACTGCATATGATCATTCAGCTTTGAAAAGAATTTAAAAGCTTGTGGTAACTCCACAAACTTATATACACTTTATTGAGGAAAAAAAAATAGGCTGTAACAAATTTACCTTGTGTTCTTAGCATCTAGTTTAACACCGTAATATGCTATGTTTGAAACTTCTATTTAATTAATGCATCGTATCTTAAGCAAAGCTGATATACCAAGACATTGCATCACGAACATAATATATATATTTATAATTTATTCCCTTGCTCTTAGTTCAGATGAGCAATCTCACTTCTGTGCACCAGGAACAAATAGAATTTGTACATCTACTCTAGATGATGCCTATTGAAAAGAAACAAAATTCAACAAGATTCTCTTAGGCTCTAGTATAGATGCCCGTAATTTAAATACAAAACACTTTGTTATGGACTTCATCCAAAAGGGGAACATTTTTAAACGTAAAACAAGGAATGCAACTGTAAGAGACTAAAAGAGTTTTATAAAGGACAGCAAAGCGTTTAGGGGTAGACCTACATGCAATTTCCTAAGTAGAAGGAAACCCAGCAGTCCTGTGCTCGAGCCACCCAGACATAACCCAGCTCCAGGCTGGAAGCTACCCAGGCGTGCTGAGCTGAAGTCAATAAGCCACAATGAAATGCAATGCACTAAGCACAAACAATTCTCCCCAGCAACTGGATGTTCTGAAAAGTATACTGAGTGAAGTTGCTTTTTAAAATAAAATTAATTAAAAGAATTATATCAAAATTTTAGAGATAATTATTAATATGGAGTTCCTAGCTGGAACTACATAGTTAAGACAGAATGATTGTTACAGGTGAAATGAATAAGAAACTCAGGTTTTTAAACTCACAGGCATTTCTACTTGGATTCTGAAGTTAGTAAACACTCAGCTTGGCCTCAGTATTATCTTCATTTTGCCATTCACAGGCTGGAGACAGAACTTAATAGGCAGTAACCTTGTCTTAGGATCCTTGTAAACATGTACCCACTGACTTGAGAAACTCTGAAGGCATTTACAGAAGCCTTAACATCACAAAGATATTTAGATGTTATGCAGCCAGTACCACAGATCTGTGGACAAATATAATTAATCAAGATGACAGGAGAAATACGTCAGATTGGGCAGAATAATCTGCAGTGTTGATATCTTCTCTAATAAAAAATCAATAAACTACTATTAAAAAATGAAGATGAAAACTAATGTTTTTAGGGATGAAACTATTATGCTTGTACAGCAAACTAGCTTATTTAAGTCAGTATATCATGTGCTTAGACAAAGGCAAGATGAAGATAGAAAATGAACCTCCACTGGTTTACTTCACTGAATATTGAACATAAAGTGCATATTGAAAATAAAGTTACTACAACAATGTAAGAAAGCACATGGATTCTAACAACAGCTCATGTGAACAGTTTTTTTACTTGTTGAACTTCATGAGATTCACATGGGCCCACTCCTCAAGCCTGTCCATGTCCCTCTGGATGGCATCCCACCCCTCTAATGAATCAGCCACACCACTCAGCTTGGTGTCATCTGCAAACTTGCTGAAGGTGCACTCAATCCCACTGTCTATGTCACTGATGAAGATATTAAATTCATGCCTGATCCAGAGCAGGAAACTGGACTTCACTGTTACAGTCTCTCCCATTCTGGAGCTTCAATGCAATTGAATGAACTCTCAGAGGAAACAAACTCAAAACTTACTAACTAGACATTTCAAACAGCTCATTATTTAATTGCATGTTGTTGTGGTTATCACAGAGTCTTCAATGTCTGAGCCACTTGAAAATACTTCCATCTATAAATTACACCCATGTGGAGAACTAGAGAGAGGAACAATAACCTTGGGTTTGAGCAGGCATGTTCCCTGCCCCAGAAATTCACGGTAGGGGCAAAGAGGGAAAAAAGCCTTGGCTTCTGCAGCAGATCATAATCTCCTTTCTGGAATAGGTCAAAGGCAGATTTACACCTCCCACCCCTCAAGCTCATTCACTTTGGTCAAGAATAGAACAAAAAAAAGGAGAGCAGAGGTGGTCGTAAACTATTATTTGAGACTTTTAAAAAGCCAAATAAGTGTATTGCTAAGCAAGCTGGAGTGTAAATTTAAAAGGTCCTGCTATTCTGTACTTTTGTTATTGATTTATTGAAAGGTAGTTAGTCCAACTACAGAACAGAAGGCCATACAGGGAGCTAGGATAGAGAAGGTTGTGCTGGAAAACCTCTAGTTTTCTTCATTGTAACTTCGGCCGCAAAGACTTTTCTACGAGCCAAAGCAAATCCAAACCCAGCTCCTGGAAAGACCAAGTTTACATCCAGCTCCTTGCCCAAAATTCTGCCTACAGCCAGAACCTCACTCTAATTGGCGTGATGACAAGTCAAAGAAGTTAGTGAAGTATAGGCTTAGCTGAAGCTGTATGGACTGCTTTTGCAACTTGAGTAAGGTTGTGCAACAGAAAAGGCAGATCCAACCCACAATATTTACAGGGTGCTAAGTAAGTGCTCTCCTGTTACCTGAACACGCTCAAGTATTACTAAAAATGAACCAACCCTAAATAAAAAGGTATGGAATGGCAAGAAAAGGTCTGCTACTGAGCGCACAAAACCTAAATCCAGATTCAATGCTCTCTGAAAGCACTCATCACAACATGCTGTTTCTTTAAGGAATTAACAACAAAAATCTTTCTATATGCCTGTAACACATGTCTAATAAAAGACAATTTTTATTGTTTTCTATGTGATTATATTTATTTTGAACTATTAAAATAGCAAGAGTTTAATTTTACATGAAAGGTATTGATTTCTGTGGGACTTCAAACTGGTAAAGAGGTCTACCTACCCACAGGTCTCACTGCAACCTCCATCTCACTTTAAAACTAATTAGTACAGTTTAACAATTTATTCAGTTATTTGTGGATTCCTACTGCCTTCCTCTACCCAATCCTTTATCTTTAGTAATAGCAACCTGTAAAATTCCATATCCTCATAAACACTCCTGAAGGCCATGACACTTTCTCCATCAGGTAAAGACTTCCACCATCAGATGTATATAGCAATAACAGCGTTAATATTTGGAGATTTTTGAAATACTGGAATGCTGTTTGCCCTGATTTCTTTTGAATTACAAAATCCCTATTGGATGCAGTTACAACCACCATCCTGAATATTGCAATACCTTTTTTTCAAGTTGGCTAATTTATAGACTCACAGCATAGTGAGTATACACATGCTCTTAATCACAGTTATATGATACTACCTTTTTAATTCCCAATTTAAAGGGCTAATTAGGAGGAAAGGAATCTGAAGGCAGCTCCAGTAAAACTCTTGCACTTTCAGTCCCTTACTACATGGTGTAACATTTTATGAGTACAAATAAATTAAAACTATATTTATTTGAAACACTGTGTGAGGCTTGAACATTTAAATTTTTGTGATAAACTTTGGCTCACGTGCAAGTTGCAGACTACGCTTGATGGAAACAAGTTCTGAGAAAGATTCTTTGCCAGATAAAACATACTGTAAAGAAGGAAATCAACAGAGCAATACCACTCTTGGGCCTGAGAAGCACAAAATAATTGGCCGAATTTCCAGAAGAATGTCTACCCTAACAACTGACTTAAATCCAATAATCACCAGGAAGCAACTCTAGAACATGGGAAGGACACAGTGCTCCAGAGAAAACAGGAGTGATTAATTACAGAGCATACAAAAAAAACCCTAGAAAAATTTCAGGAGATACAGCAGTTACTCAGAGGTACAGCTTGATACAACATCTTCCTCTACCATATACAGATCTTTCTAATCTGTATTTGATGTTGTTCTTTTCATCATGTATGTTATAAAAGCATACAAAAGGCTTCACCTTACTGCCTCTGAGAGTTGCATGAGTAGCACAGCAAAAGTGAATGTACTTAATACTGCCATAAGAATTATTTGGTCACAGACAAATTAAACTCCAGTTGCATTCCATTTAACTTTCCACTACTGTTCAGTACTTAAAAAGTTTGAAGTTTAATGTATTCTTTAAATTAATATATTAATTTGACTGAGAAATTCAAATAAGAAATGGATTAAGATTTTTTAAAAGACAAAGTATTTATTATTGTCTACTTCTAAGCCAGCTCAAGACTTATTTACAGAGATTTTAAGATAGCAGGTTCCGTAACAATATTCTCCTGCCCATGCCATACTAACTTCTGTCTGCTTACTAATCCAGACTTTGAAGTTTTGCTCTACTTAATTAAAAAACATCACACTATAGCAATAAAAGAAAACGCTATTATATCCTGTGCTTCAGTAACTGACTTTAAAGTATGCACATATTATTATATTAACTATCCCTTACTGATGCAAAGAAAACAGGCTTTCAAATACCAACAGCAAGACTTAACCATGTTTTCTATCTGAGCTTTTCTTCTAAAGATCATTATTATGCAGATATAACGGCAAGTCCATACGTGCAAGCAGTTGCTAAAGAGCATTCAATAGGAGAACAAGAACGTTTTGCTAAAGAGCATTCAACAGGAGAACAAGAACGTTTTAAGCCCCTTCCTACCAGTGCCAGCAGCTGAACAAACCAGAACCCTGACACCCCAGAGGCCTCCTCAGGGGAGACTTCCCTAGAGCCATCCCGCCTGGCTTAATAATCTTCCCTAGCAGGTAACATTCATTCCGAACAATTATTGCCCATTATTTCTTTGTCAGAGGCTATAGGGCCTCTGAATGCTTCAAAGGTCAATCCTCTCACTGAGCATTTGGTATTCGCTAAACATGACTTTTTCTTTTTTTTTGGGAGGAGTTTCTGATGCAGCCAAAAATAAATAATAATAAAAAAGGCAAAAAAAGCGCCAAGTTTTGCTTACTTTTAAAACTAGAAATAACATAAAAATTGATTGAAAACTTTGTCCTGACAGGATTATTACCTGCTTCCACAGATTACATCTGTCAACATACTTTGCAGGCATTTTAATTAAAAGCCGTAAGATTTTTCCAGAAAGTTTTTTCCAAGTAATCTTTGCTCCCTCTCAAATCTGTGAGATTTATACATACATCTTTTAGCCTTCCTGTATCAAATACTTCAAAGCCTAATTTTGAAAGTGTTGGTCTCATGCCTACCAGCATTTTTCCAGCTAAAAAAAACTTTCTGCAAATTTTATTTAAAACAAAACAAGAAAACTTCAACCTTCTACGCATTCCAAACACATGCATCTCAAATAAAAAGTTTACCTGTTTCCTTTATTTTCAAAAGACTCTCTTGGCAAAGAAAATACACCAAACCTTTCAAACAGATTTCCCGTAGCAACATATAATGGAAATTAATGTTGTCTGCTAATATATATCCTAAGGGAGTAGTAATACCATACAGACTATTAGTATGATATTAACCTGAAGAACAGAGAGGCTGTTTTGAACTAGAGCATTAAGCTGTTATGCTGCACCTAAAGAACATATTTAATACTCTCATCGATGGGTGGTCCAGGAATTTACACTAAATCTAAGTCAGAGGAAGAAAATGCTGAAATGTGAAGAAGCTATTTTTTTCTTCAATAGGCACTTCCTGCATTAGCCTGGCCAAGTCCAATAGACGAGAGCTATTCTCTGCTGTTCTTCAGAGAAGCAGACAACTGAAAATACTAGAAATTTTAAACAGATTCAGACACTCCCTTCCCCATGCCTCCCAAAAGAACTCAAAGGTGCTAAAGGTAAAAATGTGCTAGACTATTTACTTCTTATAACTTTTTGGCAACACACTGTAATCTTTACCCTTCCATAAAATCAAACTTTTCCAAAGTGCTGAAAAACTTGGCACAAAGAACATGGAACTTTAAGTTCTATACAAAACACCAACTATGCAGACCTATTTTTGTATTGCCGCACATTGACAAAAGATTACTATTTTTTTTTCCACTTCTAAGTATCTTTTATGTTAATCTCAAGCACAAAATTATACACCTGAGATTAAACACTTATAACAGGCACAGGGGCTTTTTGTGCACGTTCAAAATTCAGCACAAATCCTTCAGAAGCACTAACTACTATATGCATGGAACATAAAAGTCCAAAGCTAGTAAAACAGATACAATGATGTTAATTTTTGTGAGAATATCCAACCGTTATCCATCCCTACCTTGGTACCTTATGAAGGAATTAGAAACAATCTAGGTTTATCATCTAACCATACTGCAGCAAATTTGTCTAAGTTCTGACAACTATACCTATGACTTTCAGCCCTCCATGTAAACATAAACTATTTTGCATCAAATTAATCACTATAATCTTTTTAATCAGCTATTAGCCTTACACTAGTTTTTCCTAAAACCAGAACCTCTGTATACTAGAAACTACGTTTAAACAAAACTGAAATGGAAAAATATTTATCTTGGGGATTTGTATGTTTGAATTTAGACATATGTCAGTAAAGACAGCCCTAAGCATTGTTGAGTCCTACTATATACACATGCTCAGGGAATCTTACAAGTTTTAATCTATTTCTTACATAAACCGAAAATAGTCATATCCATAGCAAAATCTCTATGGAACCACCACACAAGTTTACAAGGTGTTAGGTCAACATCCCTTTCCTCAGAAGTGGTCCCTTCCTTTGATTTAATGCCTTAATTTGTGCAATAGCACTATTTCAAAGCATAACGTTGACTCATCTAATGAAGCAGTACTAGGATGAGCCAGCAGGAGACTACAGGACCAAGGGCAGAGAAGAACCAGGAGCCTGCAGGATGAAGGCAACGCTTTACAGAATGAAGCCTGACCCCACAGAAAGATACAGCCTTCCTTGCTTCCTACAACCTACCTAATTCCATTGGCTTCACAGGATTGAATTTAGCATGATTGAAAGAGAACAGTCTCTCTTTAATTCGAAGAGAAATAGAGTGATTTATAAAAGTCTCCACAATAACTATGTGTCATTTAGATCATATTTTGAAGATCCAAATGTTGCTTAGGCTAAGCATTGCTCTCTTTACAGTAATCCTTTTTCAGGTTTTAATAGCTAGTTCTAAAAATAAAACCCATTAATAAAACAACATCATAATTTCCATCTTTGTCATATCTCAATATATTTCACACCAAAACAATTCAACTAGTAAATAAACATTTCTAGCCATAAAATCCCTTGCAAGTCAAAACCTGTAACAGCTGCACACACAGAACATATAATGCCAAATTACCATCCACTGCTATTAATTATGACAAAAATACATATGAGATATCTTTATGAGAGGCATATCCAAACGCTTCCTCTTCAATAGAACAGAAGAGTTAATTGCTGAGGATTCTCCATAATTCTGTTTAAAAAAACAAAAAGTTTCTTGGCTAAATTACACCAAGCCTTGAGCCACATCACCATTTTCTGAGCCTCTGTCCAACATGCTTTAGTTATTGGCAATGCATTTAATCCTCCTCTGTTTGCACAGAGATTCATCTATGACTTTGCCAAGAAACGAGGTATTTCAGAATGAATGCCAGAAGGTAATTTATAGGACATCCAGTTCTCAGGCCCTACCACACAATTTGTGTTACACTGCCTCCCAGTGCACAGCGGCTGCCTCAAGCCCAAATGGAAAAAAGTTGAAAAGTCCATTTTAGACACAATAATCCCCCTATCAATAATCCCCAAAGAAATTGCAACTATCTTAGAGCCTGTTCTCAACAGCATTTAAGCATAATTTGAAAAATTCTAGACAGAAAACAACATTGGACTGTGTGATTTCATTTCACTTTAAATAAAGAAATTGCGTAAGTAGAAATGAAAACCAGGCAAATTCACATGGCAACCACTTTTTTATTGAGCACTTGTGCAACGTCTTGTATAAAAGAGTCTTGGGATGAAGCAGGATTTCTAAATCATAGGTAAAAAAATCATTGACAAAACCCAAGAATTTTACAGTAGATAATGTTTCTCTAGGAAAAGGAAAATTTCTATATTTTATATATAAGGTGATCCAAGCCAAAGCATTTCAAAGCCAAAAATAAACATAGATATCTGTTAATCTCTGTAGGCCTCATACCACGTTCTGAAACACTAGTACTTAGAGATTTCAGTCCTTCATTCAAACCCTTAGTAAAAGTAATTTCTTAACTGTGTAAATCAACATCCCAAAATGTTTGTATCTAGCACCTTATTTTTTTAATCAGTAACAAACACATCAACACTTACGTTCAGCAGAATTAATAATAGTCTGATACAGACATTTAGTAAAGAGGCTTAAGTTCAATGTAATCATCATTTCCACCTCTTTCACCAACCACGAACACACAACATTGCAGAAAAGTTTTTAGAAAATAATAATTTAACAACATCTACAGCTGATTTTTACTGGAAGAAAGAGACAGGTGTACTCTTCAACATTTTTAAGACTAGCATTATTCTTGCTGGCTCTCAAAAAAGTAGTCGAGTCGTGAAGCTGAAGTACAGCTTACCTAAATCTAACTTGAGGCAGTTCCCTTATGAGAAAGGTCAGACCTCTGAAACTGAAAGCAAGTGAATCAGTCAAATGAACTTGACTTGCTCATTTGGACAGCATGGGATCTCAAAAATGCACAACCAACAATCTTACCCTTAAAAGATGCTGTTTACAAAAACACTGTCGCAAGCCAAGCTTCTAAGAGCTGTTAGCAAAATGGAATTTAGCTTTAGACATGCAGGTGACTGATCACTTTTGTTTAGGGGAACTAATTAAATGAAAACAAATCAGCTTTACAAATGAAAGGGAATAAAGGGAAACACTTACAGCAGTTGGATCCTTCAAATGCAGCTGAGTTGCTGTTACTTGTTTGAAACCACCAGGATAGCTAGAAAAACAGGACAAACATATAAGCTTAACACTATGTGCTCAAGTGTGATGTTAACACAAATATCACTAAATCTCAAACAACAATGTAACGGTATAAGGCTTCAAAAAAGGAAGTTGTTCTCATAAGGGCAACTATACTGTGTTAGAGAGGTTCCATCCTGCCAAGTAGTTAAGTTTAATGCCATTTGTACTTCATTTATTCACTCGAGTATTAAGAAGTTTGCGTTTCATAAGTAGATAGTAAGTTAAACTGCTTATTAAATACACCATCACAGCTCCAGAATACAATGGGAATGAGATATGCAAAACTTGGAAATATTTTAAGATGATTAAGATTCACAACTAGTCTGTGGCTGACATATGAGACAACCATTTTGAACAACATTCACTATTTTCTTACTATTTTAAATAAAACTTAGCATTATTTGGTGTATCTACAGTAATAAAATTTGACTTTTACTGCAATGCATCCATCTTTTTAAAGTCTGTGTGATATGGTGAAGTCACACTCATTCACATTTATGGACATACTTTTAAAATGATACAGTGGTGCAAAAAATTACATGGATGTCAGGTAAAGCTGGGTTTCATTTTGATCTAATTATGTTACTAGGTATCAACCTAAGTGAAGTGAAAATAAACCTAACACCATTAAAACATATCCACTTAGGGAGCTGCACAGAGTTAAGCATTTGTTTTAATTCTACAATTCTTTTCACTTACTAAAGAACAACTTAGACATGTAAGTGCTCTAACTTACACAGAAGGCTTTAGTGAAAATTTTTAAAAAGTCATATGGGTGGGAGGAGAAAAAAAAAAAAACACGCCAATTTCCATCAACTCTGAACAAGAACCTCTCAGCAATTCAGCAAAGGAATTTCAGGGTTGAAACACCAGTACTAGCAGCATTAGCTGTCTTAATGTGATTTATTCATCTCCCGACTGGATACATTTTAACACTTAGAGATTATTATCTAGTGTTGTCACTGTAGAAAATAGGAACAACTGTTCTTATTTGACTGAACTGATCCTTGCCATACCGACTGTAATTGATTATTGCACTTCCAGCTGTAAACAACTTATGTCTGCCAGAATAATGGATTATACACTATCATATACATCAGTACATCTTGAAAGCATCTCATTTCTTACTAGTTTTCCATATTTCTTTTCTTTTCTTTTTCCATCTTCTGTTTCAATAATATATCAGTCTTTATATTTACTGTGAGGTAAATAGGCACTGGTAAGATATAGTAATTGAAGTTAGCAACTGTATATATATTCAATGTGCAGTGCCAATAGGAATGTCTTCTATTGCTTAGTAAATGGAATAGTCCTGATCGTTGGGTTCATGGCTTCACACAAAACACCCTGGCTTACTCAATTGCTCTGACTGCTTTTGAGTTAGATTATTTTCCTAACAACATACATTGGGGAAATGAAAATAAAGGAGAAAAAAAAAAAAAAGAAAAAGGCTTGCATCAATTTAAACATCGCAACACAAACCAAAACACGTAAGTAGGAACACCCTTTTGAACCAATATGCTAAAAAAAGCTGACTATTAAGAAAATATTATATTAAATTTTCCACTAGCCCATCTGAATATTTATTATAAAGCTTACCCAGTATGTGAAGAATATACTTTCTGTTCCCATTTGTTACCAGAGAAAGCAATATGTCTTGTATTTATTATGACAACGTGATCTCCACAGTCACCTACAAGGTAGAAATTAGTGGAAAATATTAAAAGAACCATAGGAGAAATAAACCAAAATAATGACTATAAAGTGTGCAATACACATATATATACATGACATAAAGCTCAGATTTCCTCAAGAAATACACAAAAACCAAGGCCAGTATATTCTATTACATTATGGTGTATGCAATTTGTTACATACAGCATATACATTGCACCTCTTCAGATAAAACAAAGTGGCCATAGTAAATCCATTTCACATCTCTGTATGTTTGTAACTTAAGTAATTCCCCTCACACAGTAAAAACACATGCTTTGGGTACCTGCATTTTTCCTCCTACACTTTAACTAAGGACTAAATGGTAATTAAAGGCAGGCATCATATTGTCAACTCCTAGCTCACAAAAAATGACAAACTACGTGCCTGATCTTTCATTAGAAGACAAGTCTTGGCTGCTGCTTCTAGCCATTATAAATTCACATTGCAACCTGGGCCAGACTGGGTGTGTGGGACACTTCCATCTAGCCTAGTCTTCTCCTCTGAGGATGCAGAGGACAACAGCAAATCCTACCCAAGCAACAGAAGTGGCTCACCTACACCTTCTCACAACCCAACAGAAAGAATCAGGATTGCCCAGTTTTTGAAAAATCTAGCCCACCATTTTTGGTTCTGTATTGTGAGCCTACTCACAAAGACTGGATGCAAGTGGATGAGGGTAGAGAGAAGGGGACGTGCAGAAGAAACCTAAAAATCCCCATTCAAACCCTCTGAACAAGGTTGTACCCCCTTATTGAAGGCGTATGGTCTGACAGCATCTAAAAACAAGAGACTCTGAAGAATAATGAAAGATTATCCCTAAACCACAAAATAAACATACATTAAATCAGATTTATTTCCTTCTGCTATCCTTCTATAAAATTATTATTTATTTATTGTGTTGAAAAGTATTTGGGTACCAAATTAAAAACAGAACAAAAAAATCCCCACAGTGTTATTCTGCTTAAGGAACTGTGAACTGTTATCTCACAGACACTAAAATATTTCTTGTTAGTTCAAGAAAAAAAAAAGATGTGTTAAGTACACCAACCACAAATTCATACATACTTTGTTCTCTTAGAGATTACCAAATGACTCTCTCATGAGTACCCATGTCAATCTCAGGTGTAATGCATTTGGTACTGATTTATAGGATACTTTAGACCAAATAAAGTTATCTTTGAAATGACTTTCCAAGATTTTATAACTTCATGGAGATAAAAGTATCAAAGATCTTTCCCACAGGACAACCAAAAACATTTCCTCTGAATCTGTGCTTTATTTTTCAGACAGCCTTAGTCTCCAGTGACATCTTGTGGATAAGATATGATTTGCAACAGCAGAACTTGGGTATTTAAAACATCTTCACTACAAATACTACCTTCTATTATGAAAAACAGATCAAGTATAATTTTCATAGAATCATAGAATTGTCCAGGCCGAAAGAAACCTCCAAAGGTCATCTAGTCCAACCTCCCTACAGTCAGCAGGGACACCACCAACTAGACCAGGTTTCCCAGGGCCTCGTTGAGCCTCACCTTGAATATCTCCAGGGAAGGGGCCTCAACCACCTCCCTGGGCAACCTGTTCCAGTGCTCCACCACCCTCACAGTAAAGAGCCTTCTCCTAATCTCCAATCTAAATCTGCTCCCCTCTAGCTTAAAGCCATTGCCCCTCGTCCTGTCACTGCAGGACTTTGTAAACAGGCTCTCCCCAGCCTTACTGTAGGCTCCCTTCAAGTACTGCAAGGCTGCTATTAGGTCTCCCCGGAGCCTCCTCTTCTTCAGGCTGAACAACCCCAGCTCCCTCATCCTGTCCTTGTAGCAGAGGTGCTCCACCCCCCTGATCATCCTCATGGCCCTCCTCTGGATCCACTCCTCCAGGTGCATGTCCTTCTTATATTGAGGGCTCCACACCTGCACACAATACTCCAGGTGAGGTCTCACCAGAGCAGAGTAAAGCGGAAGGATCACCCCTCTGGACCTGCTAGCAATGCATCTTTTGAGGCAGCCCAGGATGCGATTGGCCTTCTGGGCTGCAACTGTGCACTGCTCATGTCCAGCTTCTCATCCACCAGCACCCCCAAGTCCCTTTCCTCAGGGCTGCTTTCTAATACCTCACCCCCTAGTCTGTGCTGATGGCGAGGATTGTTCTGGCCCAGGTGCAGAACCTTGCATTTGCTCTTGTTGAACCTCATGAGGTTCACCTGGGCCCATCTCTCTAGCCTGTCCAGGTCCTTCTGGATGACATTCCATCCCTCTGGTGTATCGACAACACCACACAGCTTGGTGTCATCTGCAAACTTGCTGACGGTGCCTTTAATCCCCCTGTCTATATCATTGATAAAAACGCTAAACAGTATCGGTCCCAGCATGGACCCTTGAGGGACACCACTTGTGACTGCTCTCCATCTGGACTTTGAACCATTGAGTTCTACCCTCTGGATGTGACCATCCAGCCAATTCCTTATCCACTGAACAGTCCACCCATCAAATCCATATCCCTCCAATTTGGCAAGCAGGATGTTGTGGGGAACCGTGTCAAAGTTCCCCCACAAGGTAGCTACACTCTACATGCATGAGAAAAGTTTAATGTTTCCTTTATGTTTGTGTAATGACTCTTGAAAAATATGCAAGAGTATTATGGGAAACATTGTACCATAGATATGAGGGATCATCTTTTTATCATCATGGTAAGACAGGCACTACAGTATTACAAATAATCATCCTCATTGCTAGGGTCATCGTCACAGAATGTCTGAGGTTGGCAGGGACCTCTGGAGGTCAGGTTGTACAAACCCCTGCTCAAGCAAGACCAGCTTTTGACGATCTCCAAGGATGGAGACTCCACAACCTCTTGGGAGACCACTTCCAGTCACCCTCACAGTAAAAAAAAAAAGTTTCCTGATGTTCGGAGGGAACCTCCTGTGTTTCAGTTTGTGTCCATCCGCTCATGAAGACAGGACTTCTCTGCACCTTATTCAGAATGAAGAACCACTCCAAGACTGTGGTGTTGTACAGCTACTGAAAGGTAGCATTCAGAAAATCTAACCAAGAATCCCATCAGTGCTTCATTACGTGCACTGTGAACTAAATCTCTACATCTAAAAATAAAGTAATGAAACACACTTTAAGGTTTCAAAAGAAATAAAAGCCCAGGCCACTGCAATTCAAGTACTAAAAATAAATTATGAATTCATAATGAGCTTTATATGGATTTGTAATGACAACAACATAAGGTTGTACAGCGGTTTGAAGGAAAAAGATGAGAACGACAACAAAGACCTTTGAAATTTACAAGGTTTGATTTTAAAACTGAAATCACAAGAAAAGTACAAGGGAAAGAAAGCAAACTTCGTTTTATCTACTGCAATACTCACTTAGTGCATGATAAATAGGTTTGTGCCTGCCTTCAAGTCTGATTACAGTCGCAGCTGCGATTTTTCCTGGTGGCTGCATCTTTGCATCAAGAAGATACCAGGCTCTGGCAAAAGTAGCCCATTGCTGAAGAGAAAGAGAGGTGGTACTTAGCACAGTAGAAGAACACACTGCCATACATTGAGGTAGCTTCTCTAATAAGACCAACACTTTTTTTACACTTCAAAACACTAGAAGAAATACTAATATTCAAGAACACCACCACCCCCCCCAATAACCTTTAAATGGACGGAGATCACTGCTGTACACACTCCCAATGTAAGTGGGGGTAACAACACTGAAAGGTTACCAGCTCTGAAGGGTTTGTTTCAAAAATGAAGGTTTCTTGCCGCAAGCCTCCATTACGGCTAACTGAGCTGTAAAATCGCTGTGTGCTACTCAATGCCCAACATCTCCTTCCCTCTCAGCGGAGGGCACATCCCCTACAAACGCAGTTTCATGCCCACGAACGCCCTGAGCCGCCCTCCCCGAGCAGGCAGCCTTGTTCCTCAGGGACAGGCACCCACCTACCGAAGGTCACCGGCTCCCTCAGGGCCGACACCCGGGGAGGCCGCCCGCCGCTTCCCCGGCCCTGCCTTTGGGACCGACTGCCCCTTCCTCCCGCCGCCCGCCCGCTCCCTGCCGGCCGCCCTCCGCGCCATGGCGNGTTTTCTGCGTCCCTACCTCGTTAAACACCTTGTTTTCTTTTTTCTTTCTTCAGTTTTTAATAACTTAGACCTTCTGAAACTCAGGGGGTTGTGTGTTTTACCGTGACGCTGCCCATAGCTCGGTGGAGCGTTCCTGAGAGGTGTGCTGCTGCAGCGGGAATTTTACAAAATCCGTCTTTTTAAACTCCTACAAATCTGTACTTGACAGGGTTTTTTGTTTGTTTGTTTTTTAAACTGAGCTTCTAATATTAAACTGAACTTTATACTGTATTTGCAAGGAAGCAAGATTTAACTTCTGCAACTCAGTAGTTTTAAGAAAACTCTGGTTTTGTTTTGTTTTTTTTTCAGCTGTGACTGCTGCAAATGTTTGTCAGTTCCTGAAAGAGAGCTGTACCTCATCGCTAAATGCAGATGTGAGCACGTTCCCAGGTAAATATGGTGTAAGGTATAGTAAGGGAAGGCAAGTGTTACCAAGGCATCGGCCTTGGCACAGTTTATGATGCCGGTGAAACACGTCAGAAGGTTAATGAAGGAAACCTGATTTCTGCTGTGTGCCCAGGTGGGACTGCCTCTGCTGCCATCTCTATGGAGAACTGTTGTTCTTTCAGCTGCTGGTGTGTTAGGAGATGATTAAATTGGGCACAAGAAATGAAAGACAAGGGTTTTGAAAGTATGACAAATTTCAATCCAGCTTAGCCGGGTAAAGCAGGAAAGGGCTTGTTTCTCATGTGCAGCTTGATATTTTCATTACTTTTACGATGTCTTCTGACTTTTTCAGTGGAAGTAATATTTGCTGTTGGATAGCAACTCAGAACCCTAACCGTGAATATTTATTAAATCATTTTGTCATCTTAAAATAGACTTCTGAAGATCTGCTTTGGTACTTTTTTTTAGTACTGTTTGTGTGTTTGATGATTTGTTCTTGTTTGTTTTTTTTTTTTTTAAAGAGTGCTTTCTTAGTTCTTTACTTGGTTTGGATATTGTGTTGAGCTGTTAAAGCTCATCTTGTCACAGCTGTCACCCAGTTGTGATTCACGAAGATAGGAATGTTAAGCTGTTTTCAATTTCAGTTCTCTTTATTGCACAGGAATGTTGAGAGAGTTCACAATGATTTTGTGAACTGCATAAACTTTATTTATGAAAGTTGTGATTTAGTTTAGGTATGATACAACTGCTGCAAATGGAGAGCAATATCGACCAGAATGAAGAGGAGGTCAAAAACTTTCTTATTTATTAACAGTCAGAAGATCATTATTAGTTAGACAGTTACCTAGACACTCGCCTACACCTTAATATATTTAGATCTTATTTATGATGCCAAAATAAAGTATACCTTAAGTGACTGTGGCACAGTAAATGATTTGTGTAGTCTTTCAACAGAGATGCTCGTTGTAATAAGAATAGATGGTAGTGGATTGACCATTTTAAATAATGGTTTTATCTCTTTTCAGCATGTTCAGTGGCTGGTATTCCAGGTGTAAAGAAATGGTATTTTGCAAGCCATGCTATATGTGGTTATTATCAGGTAAGAGGGAATATACGTTCCGTAACTCTCTGCCTGGCTCTAGTGCAAGTTAAAACTGTGATGTTCAAAGTTCTTTTTCTCTGATTAGTTCTGCAGTTCTGACTGGGAAGAAATAAATTTTGACACACAAGGAAATGAAGATTCTCTCCAAACAAGTATTGATGAATGCCTGGGAGCCATACAGAGTCTTGAGGAAGAAGACAATAACAGTAGAGAGTCACTGTCTATGACTGAGTATGCATATTATTTTTATTGAAAGCATAATGATCTGACATTTAACAGTAATAACCCAAGGGAATCAAAATTTAAAAGTACAAGTTATTACCAAAGCAACAGTTAACTATGAGCAATCCCCTACTACTACTGAAAATAATTTTTTTTAACATAGCTTTTATTTTTAGATACAAGTCATTTTTGTAGAATAACTGAACGTTTTCCTAACAGCTGACAGTTATATATATAAAAAAGACGGTTCTTGCTGTGAGAAAGCTGACCATCTTGAATCCTATTTCCAGTTTACTTAAGATTATTTTGATATATTTTATCCTACTTCTACCTCAGTAAAAGGGGGGATAAATAAATCTTATTGCCTAGATATGTTTGTGCAGAATTTTAAAGGTATAAGGTAGTTACATCAGGTAGTATTCATTAGTTGTAACTTTTTGTTTCTAAATTACCTTTTTGTTTCCAACCATGTTCTCTTCATTGTCAGTATCTATGATGAAGCTGCAGAAAGTCTGCATCAGTTGGCTGATAAACTGCCTGCCCCAGGTAACTTTTCTTTAAAAGAGATGGCTCTTTTGTCTTATTTCTTATTACTCTAAAAGCTCATACAGTAAAGTCATAGTCAAATGGAGAAACTCAGGGGATGTTAGTTTGTTAATTGAATTAACTTGTATTCAGCTCTTGCAAGCAGTTTAAGGAAATTGACCATGATTGGCCTCGCAAATCAGCCTATGGAGTAGTTTGCTGCATGTTTCTTTGGAAGGCTGTATTTCAGTAGAGACTTATGTAGCTATTTATGTGATTATTTTTTCCATCTAAAATGGCACCAAAGCAGTAATAGTAAGCAATATGAAACTCAACATGGAACCATAGGAAGTTTTTATGAAAAAAAAGGAAGGCATTGATGTCAGGCTTACACAAGCTGTGAAGGAGCATAGATCAGAACTGTTGGATTAGGATTTTATAAACTGGAGACGCGTATCACTTTGTGTGTTAGGGTTACATAGTGTTGCAGCAGTTGTGTTGGGATAGCAAAGGAGCTGAATGTGGAAAGAATGAGAAATAGCAGTTTAGAGGTGTTAAAAGATGGAAAATGACATAGTGTTGTTGTACTGGAGACAACAATTGTCAAATACAATGCTGAGTGAGAGAGGAGAAAGGTGTAGAACCACAATAAATAAGTAAATGGCAAAATAACTTTATTTTGTGTTAATCTAAGAGGAGGAGCGAGAGATGAGCTAAAATGTGTGAAAAGTGGTTTAAATCTTGCTGAAGTTACTTGAAGTTGATCTTGAAGCCCATTTCAGTGCAGTCGGCAATATCAGTACTTTGCAATCGTTAAATGACAGAATCATTTTCCAAGTAATGGTACTTTGAGTCATATATAACTGTTTTTATAGGCAGAGCCATGGTTGATGTAATTCTGCAGGCTGTTGAACGAGATGGACCCAAGTTAAAAGACTGCTTACCTGCTATCGGTGCCCTGAAACACCTGAGAGAATGGCACTCTGCGAAAATCACTGTCGCAGCAACTGACTCTAAAGGGTATGCCTTTTATTTTATGTGTATAAGCATGGTCACTCTTGTTTTTTGTTAGTATATGTCAGTGGTTTAAAATAAACCCAGTATTTGAGCACTGTGCATGTATACTTTGAAAATACATAGATGTGACTTCTATTATTGTTTGAGGGAAGGAATTACTTGTACTAATGTATTGTAAATGCATGCCCTAACCAGAAGGGCAGGCAAAATAGCAAGTCCTCTGAAGTTCCTGTTTCTATGAGAGCAAAAGGTACAGTATTTTTTTCTTTCCATCACTAGTGGCTTCAGTGGGCATACTATGTTTTGAAGATGTACTATGATACGTGTATGCAACTTGTATTGATTACAGTTTTCCAGTTTTTGTAAAATGAATACATAACTCTGCTGGTTTTACTTTAAATTTAATATTACCTGTGGTGGAGGAAAAAAAAAGTGTCTGATTTGTCCTTTGCTTTATAGAATATGTCTTAATATTAACTTAATCCTAGATTAATAAAATTGTTTATAATTAAAAAGTTGAATGCTGAGTCCTTGGATAGAATAAGCAGTATTACTATACCTACCATGTAGTACTTCCTATGGTATATGGAGGAAGATAAACTTCTTGCAGTGACTTTGATGAGCACTTGATCTCGGGGCTCATTGGTACCTTCCTGTGCAGCCAGCTCTTGACTGAATAACTTTTTTTCTGCTGCCGTTTATGTAAAATGAGGCCATTTGGGCATAGAGTTTCTCTGATGAAAGTTCTGTCACTTGCTCTTCCTGTTCTGTTCCTGTTGGGCGCCGATTTCTCCTAGAAGACAGACTGCCAGTAGGTCCCACAGATACTGGCTGTTCTCTCTCTCTGTCGTTGTAGAATTTGGATAATACTTGTGCTGCAGTCATATCTCTACTTACAAGGTTACAAACCACCTAGGTGGGCTAGCGATAGCCCCAGTGATGGCTACCTGGCTTTGTTCTGGCTTCTAGCACCCAGCCTTACTGTGATATGCCTGCAGCTTGCCATTGCTGGTTTTATTTGATGTCTCACAAAGTTCTTTGCTGTCACATTGATGGAGCATATGAACAACTTCCTTTACAGAGCAGCAACTCTGTAACTTTTTATACTTCGTGGAATATAAAGCTGTATATGTTTGTCTTAACATACGCAAGACTATTCAGCGCTAAGAGGTAAAAGGGAAATTTAGTCAAATTGCACTGCATGTTAATTTGGAATACTGAGATTAATTCTTCCTTATTGTTACAGTAGTTGGCGAAAGATTGCAGACTACCTATCAGCAGACTTTGTATCTTCAGATAATGTCATGGATATTATTGATTTAAAAGAACTCTGGAGAGGAAAGATTCAGATATGGGAAAGAAAGGTAAAACAACTTTTTTAAGCTATGGTTATTTTTTTTAAAGCATCTGAGTACATAATTTAAATTGTGTATGGTACAGTGCAATTTATGCTTTAAGCCAAATTTGGTTTTGACAGCATAATTCAACTGGTAATGTACAACATATCTGGGGGAACGTGGGGGATCAACTTGCTTTTTGTCACAGTGAAAGGATAAATGAGATAGAGACATTGAGATTTGGATCTCAGAAATCCAGATGCCCTCCTCTGAAATGTTTGCATTACAACTTCTTGTTCAAAATTTGATTGTTTTGTATCTAACACAAATCATTATCATGTAACTCTGTAAGTCATTATTGCAGAGCATGTGTCTGTTTGCAAAGACTGATAGCTTTGTGATTGTGCTGTTTACAGTTTCAGTATTGATGTTTTGGATATAGAAGTTGGTTATCGAAGTCTAATATTTTTACCTAGTTTTACAAATTTGCTGGAAACAAATATTGTTTAAAATAGTAATAAACGTAACTGGCTGAAGAGAAATAATTTTTCTCTCTGACATGTTTATTGTCTCTTTTTCCAGTTTGGATCAGAAGTTAGGTTTCCAGAATTTTGTATAAAGAGCACTTCAGCAAAGACATTCAGCACTTCACATTTTAGTTCTTGTTTTGCTGTTAAAAATGAGCCACAATCGAGGCATGCTGACACTTTGCCAGAGGCAAGTATTATTCTTAATCTTTCTTTGAGCCACTAGAATTCATCTGTTTTACTTTCCTGTGAAAATTAGTAATTGGGGAAGCTCTAGTCAGAACTGAAAATTAAACGTAAAAGTAATGCTTGCATAAGATTGAGGAATACTTGTTTTATTCATGTGTGTTCACAAAACAGGTCCTTAAAATTTCATCTGTTCTTAGAAATTCAGTAATACAGTAATTTTTTTCAAGAAGAATTGAGACTTTGTTCAATCTTAATACTCAAAATAAGTAATTTATTTATGAATTCTGTGTTTATCTAATCTTTTCTACTTCATTTTGAAAGTGTGTTTTGTTTATTTTTTTAAATTGTTGGTGCTGTTTCATGTTTCCCACTGGAAGTAGATATTTGATGGGAACTGCAGAATCATATTTGTTGAAGAAAACAAAAATGAATGTTTATGAAAACCGGTATCAGTCAAGAGATTATTATTTTCGTTGTTAAAATATGTACATTTTGCATTTCATTCATCTGTTCCTGGAAGATCTTGTTTTTCTTTGAATTTGAATGAGAGTTACAACACATTTGATGCATAATTGATATTCTAGAAAGGAAGTTTTATTAAACAGAACTAAATACCTTCCTTGGTTTTTTATATAATTATGTTTACTAAGGTATTTGTGGAATGTTTTTCTCTTTATATTCGTTTATACCTCTTTCAGATGTCTTTGTAAGGCAAATGCCTCCAGCAAAACACTTGAAGTTCTACTGAGATAACATCATATGTAGTGTTACAGATTTTTTATTTGATCTCTTTTCAGGTTTTTCACTACTATGGTCCTGCTCTAGAATTTTTACAGATGGTGGTTCTCTCTGATCTACCTGCCTTTTTTATATCAGATCTGGAATTCGAACTGTATCCTTTTTTGAGGATCTAAACTACTACTGATAATGGTCTGTAGCAGAAGGAAAACAGTCAGGATCTACCCATGCAAACAATGCATGAGATTTAGCAAGGACTCATTCCGTTCTAGACTGCCCAAACAGTCAAACTGATTATTCACAACCATATTTTTTTATGTTGAAATTTAAATTACACTAACAATAATATATTGTCTATTATTGTATATGCTATTTGTGGGGAAAGAATAAAGAAATATTTACTGATGTGCAAGTTTAAAAAAACCCACAAACCTTACTTATTATTGTATATAGTGTACTCTACAATACAGAAACATTTTTCAAAAAAATCATGTTTTTATTGTGCAGGTGCAAAATCTGTGGCAAGGTGTAGCAGAGGCGTTGTCTCTTGTGTGTGTATGCTGCAGAGATCTCAAGGTGTATTCATATTGAGTTTAAATGTTCTTTTGTTATGTACTTTTTGGCACTAGTCTTGGTGTGACAATGGTAGCTGCAGGTGTATAAGCCTGCCAGGATTTTATATATATATAATGATGTGTTTATGCCTACCTATATTAAAGATGTCAATGGTATATTTCATCATATAACACTTTTACTTTGCCTGGAAAGGTGAGTTTCATATATTTTGTAGTACTGGAGTATCAAAGGTTAGACACTTGCAGTCCTTATTTGAAGAATGATGGTAACATGATTTCTAAAATAGGGATGCATACAGTTCTTTGTGAAGATGAGGTTCCTTAAACTGTTCTGTTCAGGAGTCTGGCAAGAAAGAGTGTCAAGGAGACATCTACGCTGCTTTTGGACCAGATTTCATCTCTGTCTGGGAAGGTAAAAACTTCTTTTTATGTAGATTTAGCAGAAAGATGCAGATATGTATATTGCTCATAAAAGATACAAGAATCATATTTTTAAATCTAGTCTCTTT
The DNA here is from genome assembly GCA_033628505.1 of Tringa tobata. Taxonomy (NCBI): domain Eukaryota; kingdom Metazoa; phylum Chordata; class Aves; order Charadriiformes; family Scolopacidae; genus Tringa; species Tringa tobata. The sequence continues at coordinate 15,646,650 of JAHREE010000563.1, forward strand.
ATAAGCTCCTTCAATACTTAGATCTAAAGCAAATTTGGCTGTTGAAGTTGTGTGCTATACAGGTCCTGACAATTTGTAAGCCCAGTGAATGTTTTTCTCTTTACCTTAGCTAAGTTTCAATCTCCTAAAACATTTTGTAACTTTTTAATCCTATCCTGGCAGATAATTTCTGAGCTAATTCAACTAATTTTTAGCAAAAGGCAGGCACGTGTGCAGCCTACAGAATGTATCTAGCTAGTCTGAAGTAGTAAGCTTTTTTATTTTGCATGTGCATACTCTGCTTTTCCGTTCTGATTTTGGATAAAAGGAGTTCTTGAAATATTTACAAGCCTACTTTTTTATTATTTTATTTTTTTCACTCGGAATGATAGTATGGTTATTCAGAGCCATAGTTTGAAGATGTTTTTCCTGAATACTTAAGGTGTTGTGTGCTTGTTTAGGAAAGTTTTTATTTCAGTGTTTATAAAATAAATCTATGCCAGTCAAAACAGAGCCTGGAATGTGAAAATGCTGATGCAGTTATAATGAATAGCTTATGTTCTTTGTTTACTCTGGAGATGGTATTCCATTATCAGGCTGTATGTTTCATCTTCAGCTTGTTATTTAGGTTTTTAGTAATTTTGTTCCTCCCTTGCCGCTCCATTCTCCATTATGCTTAGCCAGGTAATTTTTATTTTACATGAAGATACCAAACATTTGGTCAAATACCTTTACAATCCAAGAGCTTGTATTTCTACTAGTTCTTTTAAAGATAAAGCCAAAATGGTTAAAACACGTTCTTAGTTTCTTTTTAGTAGATGACAATTTCTCATAGGGATTTTTTTTCAGTCTACTACTGGAAATATTACACATCTGTAAGCTTTTCTAATAGCTGTAAAAGCATTGCTTTATTGCTTGAGTATTCAAATACTTAACGCGTTTTTTCTATAGTGCTTATTGGCCTGAAATGTACATATAGACAGAAACATAATCCAGTATCTGATTATTTGAAAAGTATAATACGTAGAGAGGAAAAAAAATTACATATTTTTCAAAGGAATGGAGAGTCGCTGATGCCAAATATATCTCTCAGTTCTCTTCATTCTGGATACTACCCTACAGAAATGCTTTTCTTCAGATTATTGAAAGACTTGTAATGGGCAACAAATACTTTTTATGTATGAAATAGAACAGCATTTGACATACAAGCTGTAAAAATTGTGCTTATTTTTGCTCCAGTTGAAAGATCATTAACTGATGAATTTCTGTCTCAATGTGAATGAAAGAAGTGTTGAATAAAGGTGTTTTTCTTCAATTGAAGTACATTTGAAATAATGCCAAATCAGTAGCTCAAGAATGAAATGTAAAAAAGGTTTTGGTAACATTGCATGTATTGTATTTGTTCTCGTTGTTTAGGTGGGAGCTTTATTTACGTTGCCATGTAATGTAAGCAGTGTGGTGATCCCATCCCCTGCTCAGCTGAGTTCCAAGAAATGGAAGGAATATATGGCTAAGAAACCCAAAGTCATCACTGGTAGGTAAAGGGAAGATGACTACAGGTAGATTTTGTTGTGGTTACATCTGTATGTGTATATATTTATATATGCGCAGTGGGGTATTTCTATACATTTGGGATGCCCTTTTTTCTCTCATGAAATTAGGTCAGTGATTGTAATCTTTATTGAACCAAAAGGTTTTGGTGAATGTGAGTTCGGCTGTGCAGACTTGCTGTAGAGGAGAACTGAAAGTGGCAAGCTTTAGTGAAACACTGCATCTCCTCGAAACCATTTCTGTGTCCTGTCTGTGAGCTAAGGTCCAGCTTCCACACACCTTCCTAAGGTGATTGTAATGTCTGCGGGCGAAGGGGTTTGCTTTGGATGGAAACCCAGTGTGCTTCATTTAGATGCTTCCCTTCTCACTTCAGCATTTCCAGCGGTTCTTCAGTGCACTTGCATTTAATTTCAACCTCTTTCCAGGAAGGTACAGACCATGGGGAAATGCTGGGTGGTTCCATTCAGCTGAGAGCCAGTTTGTTTAACCAGTGGTTGAGAATAGGCTCCTTCTTCCTCACGAGGCTGTACTGATGGTGGCCGAGTCCTCTTACACAGTGTGCTAATGCTTAGAAATGTTATTTGGGAATGAGAGAGCAGGATCGGTGCAGATGAAGACTGGGTGGAGTTTCTCAGTCAGCTGGTATTTTAGGTGAGAATATTCCACGTGCTGCCCTGCCAGTGGAGGCACTCTGCAGTAGTGACTGTGAGGGTCGTAGGGACCAAAAGCATCACAGTAAAAGGAGCTTGGTGATAACCCAGTGCTTAAAGTCCTTATCTAGGAGAGGATAAGGTGTAGGATTCTTCCTTCTTGTGTGATTTTGTTGTTTATACAGAAGTCTAATCATATAATTCATACAGATTCCAAAGAACCATGACTTCTGTTCCTCACTGGAGGCAGTGGTCGCAAACAAGTATGCAGATGAGGATGGCTGACAAAGGCTGATGTTCTTTCAGGTTTTGGGGTAGGCAAAACATTGAGAAGAATTAGGAATGGCTGCACAACAGGGCAAGAAGCGTAATTCTCATGAGTGGGTTGCTGTCAGTATGTAGATTCAGAATTATGTCTGCGAGTCTGGAGGTGGTAGGGCAGAGAGGGTGGAGTTATAGGGATGGTCACAGCAGCAGCATTTATGCTGTGTTGGAGAGCCACTGCCAGTGCAGTCAAATGAGTGCAAGATCCCTGGTGTCTGCAAGATCTCCTTTGCCCTGTGGTCCAGTGGAAGGGTTTTGTACAAGTATTAACTATAATGTGATTAGTAATACACAATAGATTATTAGGCCTTGAGCAAAATTTCAAATAGGCGGAGAAATATGGCCTTTAAACGTATTTGCTCATGTAGTTGAAAACTATTTTTTTAGTGGCTATGACTAATCTGATTATATTAAGGATTTGCAAATGATCTCTTCTGTCTGTGGGAAGGTGTAATTCTTTGAAATGGTAGTTCTCAAATACTAATTAAGGTTAAAATGAGAAATAAAAGTTTTCCCATGAGGAATGTACTTTGAGATACCAAGATAAACTGGAAAGGGAAAATATTTCAAATTACTCTAGGTGAGTGGGGAACAGGACAATAGTAAGAGTGTGTCTGGAATCTTTTTTCTTTCTTGTTTGCCTGGTTTTATATATTGAGGTAGTGGGATTTCCCTTCTCTTCACTTCCCCCTCCAGTGTTTCTTGAAAAGTTTACATTGGAATATTTTATATTTAAATTCTCTAAAACTTATAATACTGAAAAGCTTCAAGCTCTTCTTGAGTTATTTATTGAGACAGTACTGCAAATATCTTATGAAATGAAGTGATTTGACCTTTAAAACTTAGTACAGAAGTATTCGTTCTTTCAATTTCCACTCCTGCCAAGGTGCTATAAAATATTTTTGTGTAAAAACAAAAAATAAAAAAAATAGCAAACCCATTTTTTTAGTGTTACTATCAAGTCCTACGTTAATTTATTTTCAGAACTGCATACTGTATGCTTGTGATTAAAAATAGAATGTGTTTATCTCTCACCCAGGCTGTGCATGAGTGTAAAGCAGTGAGTGAAACTTATTAATGCATAATGTAGCTTCCTTGGGAAGAGCGTGTGCTCTTCTTTCTTCTACAGATATATGTTCTTCCAGTGAATATTTACCATTATTTCAATCCATATATGCAAAAATGCCTGGTTTTACCTCACAGAACAAACCCTTCTGTAATCATTACGTATATAGCACACTGTTTGCCTAACTCTTCATTGTTTCATGGTAGAAGTGTAACTGTCAATTAAAGGCTTGCCTTTTACTAAGACCAATTAAAGAGTTTCTCTGGGTTGGTGGTTTAGAGTTGCCAGATGTACTTTGTAGCCTGCATTGTAAAACTGGCCTTTTTTGCAGTCACAGGTGTTCCATGCTGGTAACTTGCTAGCTTTAATCAGCAGCATAGTCCAACTCATCTTTGCTGGTGTAATTCATTTATTTTGTATACTCTTCAGTTTGTATCTTTTTAAGCAGTAAATATCAGCTGTAGTTAGTGTGTAAAAAGATGTTAGTAGGATTTCTCACAGAACGGAAAAGGAAAAGTGCAAGAATTTTGATGGCGGATTATAGCTTGTTTTAAAGCTGTTTTGCTGATGGTGTTTCACAGTTATGTCCTGATGTTTTTTAAGTTCCAGAAATTGAACTGAAAGGAGAGTCTTGCAGGTATTATTTCTTGCTACAAGGCAACGGCTCTGGAGGATGTAAAGCAACGTTGATTCATTCAGCTGGCCAGATCAATGGTACGGCTACTCTTGCTTCAGTAAATGGAAAGCTGAGGAGAAAAGAAGAAGAAACAGAGTCAAGTAAGATTTATTACTTATTTATTTAAGAGTTTCTGAGTGCAGGCAAATGCTACTAAAATTTATGTTCCTTTTATTCATTCAACTCTGTGTTAAAGGGAGAAAGCAAGGAGGAATGTTACTTTTTGATTAATATCTCTAGTCTTTCCACAATATTTTTTCAAATTGGTAAAAACATATAACAAGAAATGATTTATTCACACAATTTACCACTACCATATTTTTAAAATCAACTATGTACGCTTGTAATTAGTCATTTCTTATAACTATGATTAGTGATAAATGTTTTAACGTACAGGGACATCTAAGTAATATTAATGTAACTCAAATTTGCAGAAACTTAGTTTAAAAAGTGTGTATTGTTGGTGTAAAGACCAACTAGGCCATGCCTAAAATCTAGTCAATTATCTGTTGACAAGCCTGTTTCATTGATGGTTTAGAATCAAAACAGCAAGGCTGGCGGGCAAGTGGAATTTCATGGTCATGTCTTCAGTTCCTTGGCAGATGTCCCTGTTACTGGAGAGGGGTTAGGGTATGAGAGAGCAGATGATCAGCTGCTCCACTAGGTAAGAGCGTCTCTGTAGACATTTATCTTGGAGTAGTTGTCCTGTTACAACTGCACGTACTAGATAAGTCTGCTCATTCCTGTATTTGCTCTCAATAACACTGACAAAGAGCACAGTGACCTGCATCTTCTCCTCTTATTTCTTTATTATTGAAGTAAATCCGCGTGTGATATGACTGACTGCTTACCATTTGTCCTAATTAAAATCCCATTAGGATGGTGTCAGAAGACTGAAAGTCCTTGACTGTATGTTGAGAGAAAACTTTTCTTTCCTGGTATCAAGCTTAGGATCTTTTTACCTTCTTTAAAGTCATGTTAATTGTGTTGTCGTCATATTGGTTTTGTATAGAAATTCAAAAATACTGGTCAGACATCTATTCCAAGTTATCGCCCTGGAGTATTAATTAATTTTTCCTAAATGATCAGCCATATTTGAAAGACCGGTGTTTCCTTGAAATATGGAATTGGTACGTCTGCTGAGTTTATGTCTTTTTTTAAGAAGTACTTACTTGGTGTCTCCAAAGTCCTATGAGAGATTTTAATAATAGATTTCTCCTAATCTGTGCAGGCTTCTGTATTGCTGACTTTATCAAGTCTCTGCCGCATTTTTGTGGAGAGGAGATTGTAGAGAGAGAAAAGAAACTGTCTCGTCTCCAAGTGTTTGCCTTGAAGGAATATCTCAGTAAGTAATAGGGAGAGCGCTGGTAGTTTTCCGACTGGTGTTTAAAAGGTCTTTATTTCAAACTGAATGTGACTGTTCACCTTACAAAACAGAGGTGAGTTGATCACTTTGTGAAGAAAAAAGTGGAGCTTTAAAAAGAAACTGCAGTATATGCATCCTTGTATGTCAGTGACTTAAAAATCGAGGAAAAGAGAACGCTGGACTTAAAGTTGGTGGGTATTTGTTACACTAATACTCTGAAAGCCTGAACGAGATTTTGGAATAATTCTGTAGTAATTAACTCTTTCTCTGCTTTGTTTATTTTATGCTTTTTCTTTTTTTTTCCAAAAGACTCCCTTACTGCTGAGTGTACCTTCTGCAAAAAGCAGAATTCTGTTTTGGAGTTTTCATGGGTTTTTTATTTTATTCTTTTTTGCAAAAATCTTAAATAACAAAGAAGGATGCATTGGAGATCTGTTACATTTATCATGATACATAGTTCATAATAATAACTGAGATGTCATCCTTTGTAGATTTTCATGACTTTGCAGAGAAGTACATTTGACTGTCCTGATTTTTTCCATCTAAGTCCATTGCTCAAAGAGACTCAATTAAAACAAGAACTGCTTCTGAGAGATTGGCTAGATTATTGAAAATGGCATACTGTGAAGATAATTTAAGGGTATTATCATTAACAGAATACCAGTTTCAGCAAAATAAGGTTTCTGCTAATACCTCTTCCACCTCCCACCCTCGTTCTCAGATTCCTGTCTCCTTTAACCCTGAGCTTGGGGCTGCCTTAGAGCTTGTGTTTCAGTTGATTTTGAGTGGGTCACCAATTTCCATTAGGATGAAGACTGAGTAGGAGCAGTTGGGATTTGCTAGTCATCCTAAATCATATCAGAATTACCTGACCCTTGATATTCTGACCAAAAATACCAGAACAGGCTATCAGTTATATTGGAGTCACACTCCTGCAATGGCACTAAAAATAGGTGGGTTGGAGGCTCTGCAGTCTGGAGCTCTTCATGTTTAGGCTCAGCAAGCCCAGATATTTGCCTCTGGGGGATTCAAACCCGGGTATACTCAGAAATGCACATATACAGAAATTAAAGGACCAAAAAAGGGTCATTCCCACGTGATTTCAGCTATTCTCACTGCTAAATTTTTTCACTTCCCAATGGAATGCACCTCACATGCCTTGCTTAAGGGTACAGTAGTAAGTGTGAAGCTGACTTGTGTTATTGTTTTGGGTTGGGAAGGTTTTTGTTTGATTGATTTTTAGCAGACTACAGTTATTCTTTGTTTCTTAGGAAATGTAGTAGCTTTTCTTTCTTTCTTTCCCTTTCCTTTTATAGAGAGAAAGGAATTGACCAAGCAGCCTCCAGTTATTTCTACTGATGAGTTCAAAAACTTGTTAGAACTTACAAGAGAATGTTTTTTGGACCTGTGCAACACTAGTTTTCCTAAACCTGTTCAACAGAAGGTTGCTGATACAACTAGGTCATGGTCATGCACTCTGAGTTCTGGTAAGAATTGTTATTTAGAAAATACACTGCTTATTCTCTTTTGATGTGTTTTCATACCTGTTGTCAATTTTTTACTTAAAGAAGTAAGCTATTTCCTTTCTTTTCCTTGACAACAAAAATTATGTAGAAAATATTTGTGATCACAGCATCAGGCAGGTTTTCCATATATTTTCCATATATATTCCATATATATATATTTTCCATATATATTTATATACTTATATATATATAAAGATATATATACATACACATACTATATATAAAAAGCAGTATATATGCATATATCTATATTTCTTTAAAGAACAGGATTCTTTACTTCTGTTAAGGCTTATCCACCTTATACTTCTTGCAGAATCTGATTTAATGGAGCCAAATCCATTGGAGTGGCCAGAAAGACATGTTCTTCAGAATTTGGAAAACTTTGAAAAAAACAAACAAAAACTGAGGTAATGGTTAAATACTGGAGATTTTCTTTGTGGGCTGTTGAATATCGCTCCACAGGAGCTGTATATGTTGACAGCCATTTTGTAAACTGTTTTCAAATATATTGATAATCTTTCACAGGAAACATTGCTAAAGGCTAAAACTAAGTTTCTGACAATTTCTTAATGTGTATTTTCTTGGTATTTAAAGTGATATTGTTTTTATTTTTATTGACAAAATGCAGCTGAGTTAGCTAAAGTAACATACTTACAAAATTACCAAAATAGCACTACTACAAAATAGTTGCTATAGTAGAAACACATACAAGAGGGTTTTTCCCTCCCAAAATGCCCTGGGGCATAATAATTAACATAATACAGCATTTTTTGTCAGCATGTGCAATGTTTCTAATCTTATATTTCCTAGATACTCAGGACTTAGTATCAGATCTCAAATAATTTTAAAGTAGAAGATCCTATTGGTTTTATGTTTGATATTTGTATTTAGTTTTGTTTTTCCTTCAGTGCTGTTAGAAACCCATAGACCTTTGCATCACTTAATACAGCCTATTGATTTCAGGTTAGCTCTCGCTTTTATGTAAGACTTAATCATCTTTGCTGGGTTTTAACTTTTTTGCTGACAAGGTCTTTAGAGCCAGGTGTCCAACTGCTTTTTCCTTAGTCACTTCCATCCCATTTCTGTCTTTCAAATGGGCCTAGATTGGAGTTCTGCATGTCAGAAGTTCTCACATTAGATCTCTGCTTTCTCATGGGTATCATTATCATCATCATTATTGGCTCTTGTTTCTCAAACATGTAAAGTTCTTCTTTCTAATTAGCTTCTGAAAAGTTTCCTGAGGAACCTGTTTCATAATCAGTTAATGTTTATTTCATTGTATTCTGAATTGGTTATCTTCTACTTATCCTGAATCAGTGTACAATATATTGCTTAACAGTAGAAAAGAGAGAACTTTATTATACTTGATTGAAGATACTAAAAAAAATACATTAGAGTGGAGAGTTGCATGCAGTAGTGGCTTTATCGTTCTTTTGCTGCATATGGTATATCTCTTTATTTTTAAAACAGGACTTAATTTTTGATCTTACAGGTCCATAAATGAAAAAAAAAGGATGAATTCCTATGTTCTATTTTAGTACCTAAGCTAAAAAACCTTCAAGAAATTGCTTTCTTTGGTAGGATGGTAGAGAATTTGTGTCAAATATAGTTTATTGTGAACATTGGTGTAAATGTTCAAGGAGCAATAAATAAGTTCAGTTGCTCCAGACTAGCAGTGATTTCTTTTTTCTTTTTTTTAATGCAATGAGATTACTACATTGAATTAAAAAAAAAAAAGAAAAAGAAAAAAGCCTTAGTTTGGTCTTTTTTTTCTTTTCCTGTTGTCAGAGTTTCTATGTTTGCACATTCATCTGAGCAATTGCTGGGGCATAAAGACAGCCAGCGGGAGTCATTGACACTGCTCGATGCTAAAGAATTACTGAAATATTTCACACCAGAAGGGCTGCCAGTTGGGGATCTTCAGCCACTACGAATTCCCAAACGGTAAGAATCCAGCATACTAAGTCCACTGAAGACCATGCTCAGAACTGATATGGGGAGTGTGAACAATGGCTTAATGAGAATCTCAGAGTGGCCCGACTGTATCTGAGTCTGTAACTTGCAACATCCTTGCATCACGTGCCTGGTGGTGAAATCAACTGTTACAGTCCTCCAGTTGATGCTGCCCTTTAGTTCCTTCAGAATCTGAAGTGGCCAGAGATGATGATATTGGTCCTATGCATTTCAATAACAAAACAATCACCTGATGTACAGAAGTGTGCAAGTAGACCTTTGCCATGGCTATGCCACTGCCCGCCGCCACCGTATGAGTCCATTTCCAAAAGTATTTCTAGCAAAACAGAAGTCACTGTGGTAGAATTTAATTTTATTGCTGTTTCTTTCATTCAGTGGAGCTGAGACTGGGTGGGAAGACAAAGTGAATAAAAGGCAATAGCTGAGCCTGTTTAAATGTGTTTGTCTCATGTTGTGCTGGCCCAGCGTTCCTCCTAGTATTCTTAGGTGGTGAAGTGTTCCTTAAACTACTCTGACTGCTTTGCAAGTATTTATCCTTAGTGCGCCTGGTAGTAAGTATTAGTGTGTTAACCACTGCTTTTTCAGCAGGATTATTTATACAAGGAGTTAATGGAGTAATTTCCAGGTTCTGAATGTCTGTTAGAGTTAAGGCCAACCTATATAAGAGTCACATAGTGTTTGTAGAAGCAGAGCCTATGCTATTATGTGCCATAGGCTGCTAGGTAAGCAACACAATCTTTACAGTTGCTAGAGTTGTATTTGTTGACCTTTTTAATGTGGAATAATAGAAAGTATAATGGAATCATTGGATACAGCCCTCGATCTTTTTTTAAACTTCATTGTATGTGATAAATTAAGAGGGCTTGTGAAAGGGAAAGGTTCTGTAGGATTTAGGAGACTTTGGAGACTACTTATTGGAGTTTTGAAACTCCCTTGAAGGTGTTCTGAGTGGAGAATTCAAGCAAGTTGGAAAATATGCAATGAGGATTAAGAGTCTCCTACAGAGTTGTTAGTTAATGAGTGCAGATGATTTAGGATTTTGGCTATAATGAAAAATATTTTCATTCCAGTTATCTGTGTGGGTAAGAAATGAATAACTTGTTCACTACAAAAATGGTTTTTTAATCCCTGATTTTTCAAAAGCCTCTGGCGAACTTTTTAGGGTAGAATGCTTTGATTGTCTTGAGTGATTTGCTATGAGTTATAGCTGAGTGAGGTCTGATTTTGAGGGAGGTTGGCCCAGTTTGCTGGGATTGTTGCCAGTTGATATGAGAAAGCATGATGATGAAACCTTTGCTTTGTCGTACATTACTGTAATGTGAGTCTCTCTCATAGTACTTAGAGATCTTGGATATCTAAGGGAAGTATAAAACCAAAATCAAGATACTAGATAATAAAGCAGACTAAATGTTTTTGCTTGAAGGCTATGAGGTCTGCCAATGCCTTATACATTGCCAATGCCAATGTATTCTGCTTGGTCTGAATAGAAACTAGAAATCCTATGAAAATACATAGCTAAGTTGTTGCCTGGGAGATGGTGACCCATTCCCTTTCTGACATACCAGGTTGCTGTTACTGTTGTCCAGCAGAACTCTGTACTAGCAGCTGCTCACCTCCTAGCACATGCTCTGATTACATTCTCTGCAATAATTAGCAGCTCTGCACAGTAGAGGTTCAGGCACAGTGACTACAGACCCTAAGATTTTATGACCAACAGAAGGAAAAATGAGATTTTATGAGAGACTGGTGAATTAAAGGAGTTTTCACTTGTTTTGCATGTTTGAGCTTAAATAGAGGTTTGATAGATTAGAGTTTTGCCTGACAGCCTTTCTAAATGACCATCTTGCTAGATTCAGTATCGCTTCTTTCCCTTGATGTTTTTCTCAGATAATTTTTCCAGTGGTAACGGTGCAGAGACAGTTTATGTGAATAAAACTTGAAGGAATATGTAAGTCTCAGATGCTGCTGCATCTTGCCTTTATCTCTCCCCTTCTTTGAGATAATTGGGATGTGACTTTACAGGGTATGTTAGGATCTAGCAGCAAGCTTTTTCTGTCTGTCTTTCTATGGCTTATTCTGTTCAAATACTTTGAAATACATTCATATGATTTAGTTGCAGAGTGTTACTAGCTGGAATTCATGTATCACAGGAGCCAAGTGGTTAGTTATGAATCTAAAGGGAATGAATTTACTGATTATTGGAGGTCAGTTTCTGGTTTCTCTCAGTTCATTCTACTACTCAGGTGCCCCATTGTGAAATGCGATTATAGTTGTCTGGTTTTATTGATAAATTGTTTGGAGCAGTGAGCTCTAAGCTATTTGAAATGTCTATGAGCTTCTGTAATAATAATAGATCAGTAGGTATTAGTCAGTTGAACTTAAATTCTTACTTCAATAAAGATTTAATTTTCCATTGATGCTGTACCCCAGGGCCTTGGCTACAAGACGTGCTGGTTTGGTCTTCCTGTGTTAAGCCATTTGTATCTGATTTCTGGAAGTATAGTTGATCCTGACTGTAACTAGTTAAAATAAATCTGTATTTTTTTCTTTTCAGTGAAAACACATTCCTTTTGACACCAGAACTTACTCCTCGGAAACTCAGAGGTTTGCCTTTTGAAAAAGCAGCTGGATGCCATTATCATGGACTTGAGTAAGTTTTTCTGGCTGCTTTTCCCAAAATTATTTTTCGCCTTCCGTTCAAGGTATAATTGGAAACATTTCAAGAAACACGATCGTTAAGTATGCAAAACTTTATGTATCCTTTTCCTTCATTGGAACAATTTTGCATATGCCACCTCACCCTTACTTACCTTTATTTTATTCACTGGTTTAAATTGCAATCTGTCTGCCTTGATGGTAATGTAAAAACTTTCAGGTTTTTTTTCCTAAGCTGTACTGCTGTAGCCATTCTCAGTGTCTCTGCAAATTTTAATTCAGAATTAGAAGTGGCAAAGGGAAGAGTTCATTAGTACATATCAAGTCCCTGGAGCAGCACATAAATGAACTAAGTATGTAATTTCTACTTTGTTATTAAATTGTAGGCACTTTCATACTAATAGTCAGGAGGTTTGTGAGACTTGCTGTGAAGCTAACTGGATGTTCAGGGAACCTGGAAACAACACCAGCGGGCAAGTGTTAGAGGTGACAGTCTTTGAAAGGATCGATAAGGGTAGGACTGTATTTAGTGCCAGACAGTCAGCATTCATTATTTGTCAGAGTTTCAGGTGGGGAAACATCATATAATGTAGCTGTATAAAAATTGTTTAAAAAAATATAAATATTGTGATTGAGGAGAAGAGGAAAAGGACATACGCAAACAGGGGAGTAGATAATTCAGCGTAACTCTTCTGTGGGGATAGACTCTTAGTCTTAATGCAGTATATATTTAGGAATGTAGTGGATACCAAGCACAGGCCATTCAGTCATCATGCAAATTTCTGCGACCTCCTAAAAATCATGTTTTCAGATTATTGGAATGTGACTAACGGTGCTGCTGGCATTTTTCTCCTATAAGCTGCACGAATAGTTTGATTAAGCCTATGTTTAATATCTAGTAATTTTAACCACGTTCTCTAGGGAAGCGAAGCAGTCCTTCTGTCTGTTCAGCTATCTGTTTCTGCTCTTTTTGCAAGTGGTAATTGGTGAGCCTGTTAGCCTTTTGAGATTTGTAACAAAAGGCACAGAGGGGCAACCAGGTAGATCAGAGCAATGCAGATTCCCAGGTACTGGAAGAAAGGCTGTGAAAGGCTGTTGTCTGTTGGTGAGTGGTAGCTTGCTGATCTGCCTGACCTCAGCAGGGGGTGTGCGTGGGGCACAGCACAGCTCCTGCTGCCTCTTCTCATAGCAAAGTCTGACAGGTAGAGACCACGGGGAGGCCTGGATATCATGGAGTGGAGGGAGACCCTGGCATATTAATGTTACAGGAGGAACGTGCTAGCAATAAGGCAGGGAAGCAGAAGTTTGAGATAGTAGAAAGTAGTGTGAAAGGGAGGAACCTAAAGCTGCACAACCGTGTTGTAGCAAGAGTATCGTAGGAAGAGTATGGTCTTTTGGAGCAGATGCATTTTGTACCATGCAGTTGTGATTGCAGTTTCCATCTGCATAGCTGATGGATTTGTATTTGGAAGTAAAGTCTTGTCAACAAAACCAGGAGTCGCGGTTATGATTAAATCAAATTTCTGATGTAATGAACTTGTGCCAAACACTCGGATCCTGTGTTGCAAAGAGGAAGTAATTGCTGTTAAAGCAGAGTGAGTAAAATGGCAATTTAAATTCGAAAGATAAAAGCATTTTTATCTTTATAGGGGATGTGATTACTCAGGGGACTGAGAATATAAATAAGGAAAATTAAATACCTTGAAATTTGTAAGTTAAGAGAACTTACTCTTATCAGATAATGAATTTATTTCTAGTGGAAAGTCTCACTCAGCTGTAGAAATGGATTCAGTGGTCTGCTATTAGAAAAGTGAAATTCTCCCTGTATATGGAAATACTTTGAAGAAAATGGGAAAAATCAGATCTAGTGATTTAATGTAACTCTGTGTTAAGAGATAAAGGTAAATAATATTTCTAGCGTTCCTAAAAATAGGAAACATTGCTAAGTAGTTTGGAGGGTGGGCTGAGAGAGAGCTCACATTGTTCAGAATGCTTGTTAAGAAAAGGATGGAATAATGTTGGATAATAGTGTCTTTCCCTGCAGTAGAGGTGATGTAAGTTACTGGGTATTGGTCTCTTGCAAAGAATCACAGAAATCGTTTACACCAGAGAAGAGTTAGTTAAGAGGCATTTTGTATTGTTGTAATTTCCTGAGTGTTTCACTGAGTTACCAGTGTTCATTTGTTCTCTTTCAGCTCCACCATATTTAATACAGTTTCTTCTTTTGATTTGGTTGATTAAGCCACATATTCTTTGTAATCAACAGGATCCTTGGAAGCTTGTGCTTGTTAGTGACACTCCTGTATTTTTAGCATTTAAAAATGTGACTCTCTCATAGAGCAGTGCATTTTCAAAAGGTGCAGTTAGCAAAGAATCTATACTAAATAGCATTTAAAACACTTCCCATGCCCTGTCTTCCTTATAGTTACACTCAATTACATCATTACAATCTCACAGCAGCCTAGGTTTTGGCACAACCTGGCTTTTCCTAAAATTATGTCAGTTTCGTTGCATTTTGGGATTCTTGAAGTGTTGATAACTTGCAAATTACATATATTATACTTTGGATTGTTTTCTTCAGGCATTTCCTATGTCATTTTCTTGTGGCATATGCACTGAAAAATCTCGGGTTGGTTGTTTGGTTTGGTTGGAGTTTTTTGACCAGGAAAATTGCGTTCTCCAAGGAATAAACAGAAGGATATTGTATGATCATATTGTCATATTAGAGTCTATCATTTTGTATATAATAACCTGATGTTTTCTGGATCTCACTGTTTTGGTGGATGCTTGTAAGGTCTGAGGTCTGAGAATGCTGTATCCACTATGGCGTGCTAGATTCGTCATGTCTTTGAGTTCAGAGCTGTCCTCCTTCCTATTTTACTGGAGTTTCCCACTGGTTGGCATGTGAACAGGGGTAACATCTGTTACATACTGACTGAATTAATTGAAGACATCCCTGTTCGTTACAAGAATTGATGACGTTTAAAGGTCCCTTCCAACACAAACTATTCTATGACTCTATGAATATGAAAACCAGTGAAATCTAAAATGGAGAAACTGGTGATACAAATGTAACAGAGAGCTGACTATGAGGAGCAAAAAATCTGTTGTTAGCATCATAATCCATCACTTATTGTTCAAGTTAAAAAATTCTGCTAATGTCCAAAATAGGCTACAATTCAGCTTCTTTGCTGGAGTTAGACTTAACTATAGCTAAATCCATCGGGCATGTGTTAATTTACTGGGCTGGTTTAAGGTATCTTTCAGAGCAATATACCAGTCCAAACAAAAAAAGTTTTGGAGATAATATGATAGTCAAAAAGTCAGTTATTCTCTGGGTTTTTTTTTTGTTTTTTTTTCTCTGATTGTAAGAAAACAAGAGACTTTCACAGATTTCTCACTGATCTCAATTTCAGGTACTGTCTGGATAACAGAAGAGCCTTAGAGAGAGATGTGGGATATGCTGAACTTCAAACTCGTCTTATTCGCTATGAGACTCAGACTACCTGCACCAAGGAGTGCTGCCCCGTGCCGGTTGTCCTGAGCCCTCTCCCGTCTCCTGCAGTCGTGTCAGAGCCTGGAAGTGTCCCTGATGGAGAGTCTTTACAAAGCGAATTCAAAGCAGAGGCATCAAGACTAAAACGCAGATCAAAAGACTTGGATTGCTTTTATCCCAAGAAAAGGTAATGCACTGAATAAAATAAATCTTTAGCATGAAATATTTCAGTAGTCGCTTGTGAAATTCATCTTTTCTTTCATCTCAAAATGTTCTTAGTGAAGCTATCTAGACAAATATTCTAGTTGTTTAAGCCTCTTCTGTAGGTTCGTATCTTTTCTCAAGTGTGACTTCTCGTTGATGGCATAAGATTAATCAAAACCATGCAGCACAGGCACATTTTATTTAAGATATTTGGGGTTGGATCTTGCAAAGTCTCAAGTGCCTTTGAAAAGATGACAGGTAGCCTCATCTGGGACCAAAACTGTCAGTGCCGTTGTAGTACAAATGAACAGCTAAAGATTTAGAAAGCCAACCACTGTACAAACAGAATAATTGAATTCCTAATCCAAAGGACTGCTGGGATAAGATGACCTACCAAAATTCAAACTTATCGTCAGCCTTGTTTATTAAAGTCTTTTCTGGAAGCCTAGATTTTAAGACTTGCCTTTGTTCCTTGTCCTCACTGTGAAGATGCAAACTTTTTGCATCAATAAAAAATTAACTGCTATGTAACACTACTTCTGCGTTTTCTTTTTTTGCCATAATGCTTCACTTCTTCCTTCTTTCCAATTTGATACCCTTTGCAATCTAATCACAGTAAGCCTTTAATTAGAAGTATGGCTTTAGGAACATCCATATCTTTTGCAGCTTACTGAGTAGTTAGAAAAGCAGATGTGATTGTACTTAGCATTTCATAAATTGGAATTTCAGAATTATGGATGCTCTTACAGTTGAAGGATGAAGCATTACAATGTTCCAGGAGAATTGTAATGCTCAACTTCCCAGAGTTAAAGATGAGTTGTGACATTCCTGTAGGGCCAAAAGGAATTAGATGGTTTCCAGAAGTTTTGTCTTATCCTGAGACTGGAGGGCAGCAAACTCTGCTCTTCCTCACTGTCTAGATGCAAAACTACCTTTTCTGCTAAAGAGTTTCTCTTCTTAGTTATCTCATTTCTTCAGTTTGTTTCTAGACGTTTCTGCTCAGAGGTGCAGTGGGTCTGTGTATCAGAGACCAAACCAGGCAGTGAAACGTTCTTCTAATACAAAAATTGTTACGTGATGTTTTCAGATGCTGTTTACAAGAATGTATAGTACTTACTATGCTCAGCAGCAGCCTCTACAGCAGAAACAAAGGCACCAGAAGAGTCAGTACAAAATCTAAAAGTTCTTTTTATTTTTTATTTATTTTATTCATTTATTTTTTACCTTTCCAGGCTAACCAAATCTGAGAGTACAGATTCCCTCCTCTCTCAGGCAAGCGGAAGTAGTGGGAATCACTACACAGTTGCTGTAACGAGGAAGCGCTCTGAAAGATCAGTTTCTTTGGCTTCGATGGCACTGAAACAGCCGGGTCAAACCCCCAGAGTAACCAGTAAGGCTGACTCAGCAAGTTGCAAAAGTGCAACTGAATCTGAGACTTCAAAGCCAGCTAAGGAATCGAGATCCCAGAAACACACAAGGGTAAAAGTCTGTTTTTTGCTTAGTGAAAAAGCATCTGCTTGACTTCTTTCCGTGTGACTTGATATTTTTATGTTTTAACTCAAAGTGAACTGTCTTCATCTGTGTTATTATTAAGTTTCATTCTGCTCAGTTTGTGAGGGAATCCTGCAGGCACCGAGGAGGGTGCTGCAGAAGCAAGGAGTGAAAAAGTATGTAAGAAGTATTATATCACGCCCAGGGAATTAAGACTGAGAGATAACAAAGGAGTAAAAAAGGAGTACAAAATGCGGGAATGCATATCAATGAATTGGAGTTAAGAAATGTAGAAAACTCATGTAAAACCTAAAGGCACCAAAGAAATATCTGTGCTGGAAGCATCTCCTGTTTTCAGCTGTGACAGTCAAAGCTATTGTGGAAGAACAGACTATTCTGAGAATAAAAAGGTATTCCAGTAGTTGAACAAGTCTATTAATTGAGATAACGTTTAAATAATTTGATGCAGCAATGTTTCATTTATAGAAGTATATATCATTTTATGATATGTTTAAACATCTCTGATACAAAGAATGTCAGAGTAAATTTTCTAATCTGACTGTAGTGTCTGATTTTTTTTAATTTTTTTTTAATAAGGATGTGTCAAGGGAATATCAATATAAAGTTACATTTTTAGGTATATATTATTTTGGAGAAGAGAAAACCCAAGCCATTATAATTTTTTTTTTTCTGTCTTCCAAGCCTCATGTGAATATTCCCCGATATGTTACATTGCTTTGACATGTAAGCATTTCCTTAATTTTTGAGATTGGAAATAGATTGTTAAATAACAGAGCCAAGATCAAAAAAGTTCAGGTGTTGGGTTTTTTTGTTTTTTTCTTTCCTTGCTTTGAACAATTTTTCATGCCAATAATTGGGATGAACTTTTTGACTGTGTTTCTGTTGTTTCCAAGATGCTGAAGGAAGTGGTTGCCAAGACTCTTCAAAAACATGGAATTGCAGAGGATCACAAGTGCTTCACATCATGCAGCCAGCGCCTATTCGAGATATCAAAGTTCTACTTAAAGGTAAGTGGAAGATGTGCTCTTACAGTTGTTTGTTACTAGTGAAGTGAATCCATTCCTGAATAAAACTCGAGATGGACTATGGGATATTCAGACTTGATCAAGCTAATATTTCTTAGTGCTGTGTTAGTAGAGTTTAGAGTGTGTGGATAAACCTTTGGACTTGTTGTCAAATACAAAATCTAGTTTAATGGTATATTTTAGTTGTTTATTTGTTTTTAAACCTTATGAAGCAGTAGTCTTTTATGTGAGATAACAGACCATTGCTTTAACATGGTAGGTAAGGTCATGCTTATACTTCCTTAGCTGTGAGAGCTCAGCTTCTCCCTCGTTCTAAGGCTGTTGGCTCAACAGGTACCTTACACAACTGACTCAGACATTCTAGTTCCCTGACACACTCACAGAAGTCCTTGTTAAACGCACTGTAAATGTGCACAACTATCTAACACACACTGACTTGGCAGCACTGTGTAGAATTGCACCAACCTCATTTTTAGGAGATGAGAAGGTCCATAATACCTAGGACACTGTCACTGCTTCAGCCCGTGTTACTTCTAGTAAGTAGTTTCTTAATAGTCTGGGCACAAAATCAAGTTAAATTACAGTACAGGGTCTTTAAAAGCTATTGCTTGCAAACTGAGCTGCTGTTTCTGTTCATTTGCATTCATTTATCCGACCGCTATTTGTGAACTAACTCAGTTTAGTCAACTTCAGTAAAGTTGATTTAAGCTAAATGAAGTTGCAGTTGAAGAGGGCTGAATGCTTACACAGACAATTAGAACATCTTGCTGATGAGAACCAACATCTTAAATAATTGGAACACAGTTATGCAGTCATCCCGTAAGCACTCCCAAAATCTCCCTGAAATATGCCCTGAAGGAAAATCTTCTAATCCAAAATGGAAAGAGCTGCATGTAGGGATGAGCGAGTAGGATAAATCAGATTGGTTCACGGTGCCATTCCAAGCAGGAGAGCAGAAGGGAGAGCACTGCAGGGATCCCGTCCTTCGGAAAGCCCATAGAGAGAGAGGTGTAGCAGGATTTTATTGTCCTGAGCTGTCTTGCCCTTTGAACCCTTTTCTGTGCTGCGTGCTTCAGAAGCGTGGTGTCATTGGTATCATCTTCCTTTGGAGACAAGTAGTAAGTGAATTCTCTTAGTTTTCCTTTCTCTTTAGGCAAAGTTAAGTGCTTGCTTTGTTTAAAAGAGTGGACTAGCTTGGGCTAAGTGGACTGCAAAATGGGCAAGCCGTTCCAGGCTTTTCCTTTCTTGTATTGCAATCTAAGTGCACAGTTGATTTCTTTGTTTATTTAGAAATAAGATTTCAATCAACACTGTAAGAACTTTGGATATCATTTAAGAAAAAAAAATGTTTCTTTTCTGAAAGTGTGTGGAAGGTTAGCAAAAGTGTGGCTCTAACATGATTGAGTACTAGGTTTGGATTGTTGTGGGGAAAGCTGCAGCCTGTTGGAATAATTTAGATTATTTCTTTAAAAAAAAAAAGAAGTCAAATAATTCTTCTGCGGTTCTGAACGAGGTGATAAAAGCCTAACCTGTACCCTGGTTATTAGGGCTCTTATAATCCAAACTAGAGTGAGCATATGAGTTTGCTAACTTCTGTGGCTTTGCCTTTTATATTTAGGATCTTAAAACTTCTAGAGGACTTCTTGATGAAATGAAGAAAACGGCAAACAACAATGCTAAACAGGTAAGACCGTGTGTTTATTTGTTCCCGTAACCAGTGAAGGAGAAATGGAGCTGTGGCAGCTTGGCTGTAGGGTGTAGGTTTAGTCCATAGCTTGAAGAGATGAAGAGGTGCATTCCGTTGGCTGCTGGTCTCGGTTTCACTCTCTGATCTCACAAAAAACTTTCTCTCAATCAGTCGTCCCATGGTATAATTTCCAGTTGCATATATTCCTGTTTTAGATGGCATTCGAGTTATAGCTGTCAGTATGATGTGCCACAGTGAGAAATGGAAATGGAGGCAAGAAATGTTTCTACATCTCTGGGAAAAATAAAAAAAAAAAGCAGAGATCAGATCTTTCTTCATTTGAGAGAAGCCTGGATCATGAGGGAATTCTTCTTTCCTTGTGTTGAAGTAAATAACATTTCATTTCAAAGGTTAGGAAGCAATAAATGGATTAAATTTCTTAAAAATAAGCAATGAAAATTAGTAATTTTAAGCTTGGGAATAACTGTAACCACAAGGGCTATCGGATGAGCTTATTTGTGTGTAAGGTGGGATTTATGTGAACAGTAGCACGGAGCAAATGGCAGTAGTAAATACTCCTGTCCTCCAGAAATTAGGTAACTCTGATTTAAACTTTGAAAAACATGCTGAGGTGACTCCATGCTTTAAAACAAAAAAGAAGATCATGCAAACTTGTACAGTTTTCAAAATAATAAATTAAGTGGGAGGATTTGAACTGGGGTAGTTAAATAAGAAAACCTCCACTCTTAAGTGAAGCTGCTAGGTCCCCACAGAATTTATTCTACGAGAGCAGTATTTATTGTGCTTTGCACTGTGATCCCTTGTGAATTGCTTCCTACAGATTGTAAGGTTTCAAAAACTCCATGGGTTGTGATGTTTGCTGGAGAACTGGGATACTGCTGTCTTTGTACACTGTTTCTCACCACCAGCTTTGTCTGGGGAGACCAGCTGGTAGTTTTATGCGTGCTTGCTGTTGGCAAAAGAGGCGTTAAAGTTGGGCAATCGTGGACACCTCTCCCTCTATTAGAGAATGCTTTGAAACTACCTTATAAAAATGTAATTGCCCAGGACAGTCAGTGGCCTGAACAGCTACCCGGTTTGGGAAACAGCAGTAATACTGGCAGTAGGTACAGCAGTGCTCAAAATATCCTCTATTCTTTCTTCTGTGGCTTTAGGAATTTTTTGGGCTGGAGCCACTGGCTGTTAGTGTTGTGTGAGCACCTTGTTGCTGGGACGGGGGGTGAAGTAGCTCAATTCAGGGGATCTAAAAATGCCTTTTTGTAAAGGCAGCGCATTCTGTAAAACAAAATACCATTCTTGGGTAATGCTGTGTCCCCTCAGTTTGTTAACAACACTCCCTCCTTTTGAATGGATTACTCTTAAATCCTCTTCTGTAAACACCTCAGGGGTGGTGATAAAGAAAGAATTGATAAAATGTATGTGAAGTTTTTAACTCCAGTTCTTGAAAGGAACCCACGTAAATTGTTTTCTTCTTTCTTTTCCCAGGTGATCGAATGGGTTTTGGAGAAGACTGGCAAGTAGAGGCACGGACCAGCTGCTGTTTCTCCAAACTGCCCCGACAGAGCACTTCCCGTTGGAAGGAAAGCATTACGCTGCCCGACGCGTGCACACACCTATCTGCACACCAGAAGGACCCTGGTCAGTGTATAGACTCATATAGACTTATATAGACTCAGTTCTCAAGCACAGGTAGTGCGTTTTAAAACTTTTTATACAAAGTGTTTTAATTTTTTATAAAAATTCAAATGAAAAGTTTTATTTTATATGCATATTTATTATGTTTTGTTGTTAAAAGGAATATAGCTTGACTTGGTTTGATAAAGCTTTGTATGTTTTTCCACCAGTATATTTGTTTTTTATGTGAATAAAACCTCCATTAGATTTAATTTTAATAACAAAGCTACTTTGTTTCTTTTTACATGTAAACGTCTCTTCTATTTATTATTTCTTGCTGTTATATAAACAGCTGTTTACAGCGTTAACCGTTGACATTTTATAGAATAATTAAGACCAGTTTCTTTTTCTGCAGTTGAAAGTCACAATTATCTCTGTGTTGTCATATACAGAAAAAAAATAGCATGTCCTTTGAAACATGATGTCAGGTCCCATTAAAAAAAGGATCATTGTTTTATAAGCTTTAATTTCTGGGATAATTTCACCTGTACTCTTTGGAGTAACACTCTTTGTAACATTGCTTGGAAACAATTCATGACAGAGTTCTGAGGTTTCTTTTCATGGGGGAGGAGAAAATCAAAGCGACAGCAGTGCTGATGGTTGGGGGAGCTGTGAAAGAGCTGGTGTGCTACGATGAAGTGTAATGGAAAGGATGATTTCTACCCGAGTTGCAAGCGCAGGAAAATACTAAATTCAGCCTCTGTTTGCTTAAACCTCAGGCATGTGCCTGGCTTCTACTACTATAATTATTCAAATTAGTATTATGTTGAGATGAGGAGTTCCTACCAAAGCAAATCTATTTTACAGCTTTTAATATAAGGATTTCCTATTCATCATATAAACTAACATGATTAAAATTGATAGAGATGCAGTGTTAGTGTTTGCTATATTCTCCTGGAAGGAAAACGGATTAAGCAATACTAACATAAACAAAATTTAATACTATGAAAGTAATTGAACTAAACCATGTGTAGGTTGGACTTAATGCTGTAAAATCTACTCATTCTCTCAAGAGCCTTCCTGATTTTGTGACATTTATTCTTTGCTTAATTCTATTTTGTGTAAAGCCAAGCCCTAAGGAGGTTGTTCGTGCCTAAGAGGATCTTGCGTTTAACTCTTCTGTTCCCTTGTTGCAATGTGTGTTGCTCTCCTGAACTCTTCAAGACCTTTTATCTGTGGGTGGGCACTTGTTTTATTCTCACTCTGAGCCTACAGAGCTGTTTTTCTCTGCCAGTGGCCTCCAGCGAGCGCAACGTTTGACTTAACCCAGCCCAAACACAACTGCTTTGGAGCAGGAGTACGTTTAGCTGCAAACCCCCACGTATTCTTAGTGCCCAGGTTAACAACTTCAAGGGTTTTAGTGGAATAGAAACATAATGAGGGTAGGTAATTAAAAAATTATTTAATAAATGCATGCACGAGATTGCTCCAATGTATTAATTACTCTCTATGGCTCACACTTCCTTGCATTCAAGAGAGAAATCATTTCTTCACGGAATTGTGTGAATATGCTTAGAGACAAACAATTCAAAATACGTGAACGCTTATCCTTCTAATGTGTTAAATTTATAATACTTTGTGGATAAAACAAGAAATTAATCAAGATATTAATCTTCCTTAACATCCAATATTGCATGAAGAAAGTCTCTACTTCCAAATAGAGAGAGAAAAGCCTGAAGTTATAATCTCATATCCTCAGCCTGAATGCTGATACTATTGTCCAAATACTAAAAGTTTCATTTCCCACTTAGTTTTGAGGGGTTTTATATATTTCTAATTACCAAAAAAATTGCAGTTAACAAATTAAGCATAAATCGATAAGCAAAAGTACAGAAACTCTACGTTTCATAAAATACTTACAGCTTGCTGCCATGAGCAAAGAAAATCCTTTTCAGGAAGGTAATTAGTAATCTTTGACTGCCTGTCTTGATGGGAAACTATCTGCATGTATCTGTGCAAGGACTTCTATAAAAAGGTGCTTTATAAAATGATTTTTTATTATTTTCCCATTCCTCCCTTACCTCGTTGTGGTGTCTACAGTGAGCCCTGGCTTTAGATAATATCTATCTTACTTCATGAGCAGGTAGGACCCAATGGTTATTGTTGTAATTAATTCTGTAGACTCAAAGAGGGGCCTGAGATGATCAGCAGGAAAGCAGTTGGGGAAACATAAGCGTTTTGATGTGTTGGTTGTTTGTGTGATTCCTGGTGCTGAACTCGTGCAGCGCTGCCCGTGTCTCATCTGCTCCTTGTTATTACGCTGTGGTTTTTAGGGTGAGGGAGGGCTGGTTTATTTTCATGGTTTAATAATGCTGTGCCCCATTTGAGCTGTGATAACTGTTCTTGTGGCTGCTCTGAATCTACAAAAGAACATGCAAAATCATTTGTCTGAACAGCGTTAATACAAATTATCTTACATCTGCTGTAGTCCAAAACCCCCACACTAAGGTTTCCCACAGCTCAACTAACGCGTTGTAACTTACGTGATGTGGAATGTGATGTCACTCTTTGCCTCTTAACTTCAAATTATTTTCTTTTTTTGTGGCTGGCGAACCCCAAATCCAGTGTGCCCCGCATTGCTTTCCTGTAGAAGCTTTGGGTGGTGCTTTCATGCTTTTGCAAGGCGGGATGCGTGTCGTGCTCACCAGTACACACCTCTGGTCTGCCCCCAGTCCATGTTAGGCCCTGACACAAGGCTGGGGTAAGACAACACCGATCTGGTTGTGATGACTTGGTTGATGAGGATTATTCCAGTATTAGAGCAATTGCATGATGAATATCACTGGGCTACAACACAATTTAACTGGGGTACAAATGCTTCTTCAAATTCACTCTCCAGTTCTCCCTTGGGATTTGTTTTCTATTCTGATGAAGGAAACAAACTGAAAAGCTAATCCTAGGGGGAAAAAGCAGGCGATATGTTCACTTTGTTACATATACGTAAAGCAGTTGATATGTTATCTTTGTTACTTAAATAGTTAAT
Source organism: Tringa tobata (assembly GCA_033628505.1). Classification (NCBI taxonomy): domain Eukaryota; kingdom Metazoa; phylum Chordata; class Aves; order Charadriiformes; family Scolopacidae; genus Tringa; species Tringa tobata. The sequence continues at coordinate 15,671,019 of JAHREE010000563.1, forward strand.
GTTTTTTCCCCTCATGCTTTTAAACTAAACTTTCACCCTGGTTAATCTAGGGGTTCACTTATATCAAGCAGGCTGAGATTCTCAAAATTTTGCTAGTGTATTGTTAGTGTCTGCTCTTTAAAATGAAAGTCACCACTGAATTCAAGTGTGTTCATTTTAGATACAGTTCCAAATTATAGTAATACAGTAATTGTGTGTGTGCATATATAGTAATATATAATATATATACTATAGTACATATAATAAATAGCTCCAGCAAACAGCTAGTTAGAAACCTGCTAATTTAACCCTTATGAAAAATAAGATAAATTTACAAATGAATGATCTTACAACAATCTGGAGCACATAATTTGTTTAGGTCCAGTTGTGCTTCCACTGAAACCAAAGAAGTTCCAGTTAACTTTTAAGTGATTAAATGGGTGAGAGGATAATGAGAAGTCTTGCAGATGGAAATCCCATCAACCTCTACATCAAATCATCTGCGCTTCTGAAAGCGAAGAGCTGGATGGAGCACGCTCCTGTGTCCTGTGGGAAGAAGGAATCCTTACCAGCCGCAGAAAGAGAAAGCACTTGTTTCGTTTTTTGGAAGAGTCCAGTTCTCAGGATGTTCATGGTAGAGATTTCCTTGGTAGCACATAAATGTTTCTTTTCTGATTTATAAAGTACCTCAGGGGAGATGCTGGTTCTACTTAAAGAGCAGGACTCGGGAAACACCATTTTGCTGCCCTGAACACAGTCAGTTCTCAGCTTTATTTTCTTTTATTATTATTTTTTTAACAAACACCTTATATCACATTTTTCCAGTAACATCTGTGTTCCAATATGTAGCCAAGTCTTTCTAAGGGTGAAGCTGCTATTACAGACCTTCTGATCAGACCGTCCAATTAACAGCCAGTGTGTTGTGAAAGGAATGAAGCTCTAGAATACCCCTTTTTAGGATTTCCATGCGGCTGGTCTGCTGGACCTCACATCACACTGAAGGAACAGACTCAAATTCCTGCAGTGATCTTCCCTCTTTGGGCCACCAAGTTAAGAATTAGAGGGGAAGAAAAACATCCTTTTTTCCATAAGGGTTCCTAAGAACTAAGCAAGGCAGGTGTTGGCCTCACCCCTTGAATGCGGAAGCTTGAGCAGAAGTGTCTGTTCTTGGGATGGTTTTATGACTTCTGTAGCTGCCCAGTTAAACACAAGTGACAGAGGAAGCCTCGTAACTTCAGCAGGTGAGTCTGAATGGCCTTGCCCAGAACATCCCTTTGGCCTTTCAGTAAGTACCAGCAGCCAAAAAACATGCTACGTGAGTCAGCTTTTGGCCTGGCATCAGCAGCGCCGCTGCCACACGGACACCGGCCTTACCTAATAGGAACCACCGATGCTCTGTTGAGAGACCTTTAATAATTCTCTGTGTGTGTTTCCGAATTTCTAGAAGCCACTCCATCAATAGGATGAACCGTCCTCTCAAGTAACCAAATTTGTACAGACTGACTGAGGTTTAAAATGTAGTTTCTCCAGCCTAAAGCCAAAGGACGGGAAAGCCTTCCAAACAGCTTGTGTGGGTACAAAGTAAGCTCACCTCACAAAAATCCAATAAATGACTTTATTAAATATATTCTTTTCCTCTAAAATATAAATATTCACTATACTCTTATAAATGTGGAGTAGGTCCATATTTCATTTGTCTATCCCATCCAAATATGAATCAGTCCAAAATCTGAAAATGAAGAAATAGCATCTGTAATTACTTTTTTTTTCTATAAATATATATAATATGAATTTTCTTTGCCAACTGTTTAGTTATTCACTTATACTTCATATAGTACTGAGCACCTTAGATTACATATTGTTTCATTTAATTGTTGGTACTAATATAGGAATTTGTAGTATTTACAATGCACGTACATGTTAGGTGTGACATTCCAGTGATTTGTAAGTGTTAAAGGAACAAGGAAATAGTGCAGTATAGTTTACATATGTATTTAACCTACCCCACAGGATGCAAGTTTTCACTTTAACCTCTGTAACTTTTACAGGAGCCCGCAGCCAGATTTTTTAAGTTAGACTTTGGAACAGCAAATAGAAGTGTCCTGAATTGCTTTTTAGAAACGTCACACAAGGTTTTACATGAGGACGTGATGTGAGTTCACACTCGTCGACCCGGTCCCCCACCGTACCGACTGCTCTCCGCTTCTCAGGAGACCTTCTCCTAGAAGCTTCCAAGCCAAAGGAGACCCGAGTAACTGCCACAGAGAGTTACGTGAACGGCAGCGGTCGCTAAATAAGAAATGTTTGGAAATTATTGGTAAGTTCTGTAACCTGTTATCCTCTGCCTTGGGAATTTACAAGAGGAATTAATTTTTAAGTGCAAGTACCGTGACAGTAAAACCAAAGTTCCCAGCTCGGTGATTCCCCTCCCGCGCTTGCTTTTGACCAGTGAGAGGTGCTGGGAGCAGGGCTGCTCCTCCAAAGGGCAATTCAGCTGTTGGTCTTCAATGATTATTTTCTGTATTTGCCAATTCAGCTTATCATCTTAATTTTTTAATTAGGTTTGATGATTAAGATACCTATGGAAACCACCATGAACTAATTCCTATGCTGTGAATAAACAGCATGACTTACGCTTAACTCTCAGGACTTAGCTTGAAAATAACGTGGAACCAAACTGTGGTTTTAATTTTCCTCTTTGCCAGCCAAGTGATGCTAAGTTGAAACGTATGTGCTTTCTCAAGAATAAATGAAGTGTTGTAATATGACAAGTGAGCTTTCACAAACTTTGCATTTATTACTTCCCCTACAGTTGCTGGCCTTCAAAGTGTGAATTTAGGGCAAAACTCTAAAAGCAAACAACCCCCGACCCCTATAGGAAGGAGTTCTGGTTACAAAGTAAAAGAGCAACATAAATGCCATCCCTGTTCTGCTGCTTTCTGTTCCTCCCTGACCACATTGAGCCAGTTGAGTAGCTCCAGGTGCAGGCTGTGTGTATCCTCTCTGATGGTGAAGGTTAGTGTTCCTGTCTGCTTCGTGCCCAGCCTAACTGTGAAGAAAGCTGATGCTCTGAATCACGTGTTTTGACTTAAAACAGTAAGTTTTGGTGCCAAACAGGAACTAGAAAGTTGTGGGTATGGAGGTGAATGTTTTACGTTTCACCAGCAAGGAATGAATGTGGACTTGCCAAGTCACGCTCGTAAGAGCGGTTCCTTCCATATTAAGGCTTTTCTAGCAGTGCAGCTCCTGTTCCTGCCCCAGTGTGTTTCCTCACTGCTGTGGAGCTGCTTGAGTAACTTTTCTGATCTAATCTAGAAAACTCTCAAAAAAAATCAACCCTTCCTGCTTCCCCACATTTGTTCTTCTATGAAGACCACACAACCAGCCCTGTCAGAGATGAGGGGCTGACACAGCAGGGGTAGGAGGACGGGAAGCTCAACGTGGCTGTGGAAATGTGGTGGCAGAAGTTTAGGTAGTATCTTTTACCTGAGCTGAGGATCCTGGGCAGCTGGAACTCATTAAGTCATTCTGGGAAGCCACTGTAAAAATTAATGAAGGATGCTCCTACCTGTGCCCCCTGACAGCCAGCTCTCAATACAGCGCTATCGCTAGTCTTGCTTTGGGTCCATCGCTAGGAATGTATGTAAGATGTCTATCATTTAATTTTGAAGTCCTCAGCAGGGACCCTCCAGCTGTTTGCTGCCCACAGCTGTACTGCTTTAGAGCATCCCACTCACAGCTGCATATTTGTGTAATCTGCTGGGTGTTCAAGCAACAGGTTCTGACGGCACCCCAAAGGAAAAGTCTTCTGTAAGCGGTGCACAGGTGAGCACAGAAAAAAATATTTTACTTTTGGGTGGTGGGACAATCTGGTTTGGAGAAGCTCTACTCAACTGACCTTGAGCTTGCATCACAACCAACATCCGCTCCTGTCTTCTTAGCCCTTTACTTATTCTATATAAACAAGTACATTGAAATAGGCACAATTTATGATTCTGAAACATTTACACGTATGGTACTACACGCTTTTACTGTCTCACATGGGATTTAAAAACCCCATTATTTACAATGAAATCCACTGTTTTCCTTGTCATGCCGCCTCTTTAGCTGATCAGAATGGAACCTGGGCCTTGGAAGACTGCAGAAATGACCAGGGCCCAGTACTGAACCCCAAGGCGGTGTGTGCTGCTACTGGAACAGGCTGCTGCTGTTGACTGTCCTTCAGATTAGCATGGTCACGCCGTCTGTCTGCAGAAACAGATGGATCCTGCTTATGCCACCAAGCCAAGTCTTGTAATCTTTGCCGACAGGAAGGAATGAATGATGAACACGATTGGTTTTGGACAGGAATGAAGGTCCAGTTGCTGAAAGTACAGAAAGAAATCAAGTTGAGAATGATTAGATTAGATTACAGCTCAAATAAGCAATCATTGACAGAATACTTGATTTGCTGCCTGGTATTTTCAACAGACTTCTATTAATAACAACCCTTTATTACAACATATTGTCTTTTCTTTACATACAGCTGCAAATATTTAAGTTACTAAAAGTAAGTAATAAGCATCCTGAGAGCAGATGAGATCCTGGTGCCTCCAGGCTTGCATCCCCTGAGTACGCAGCAGCAAACTGAGCAAGATGCTGCAAGTGGTCTTCCAGGAGGTTTGACCTCTCCATCTTTTCGGGCTGTTTCCAAGCAGGGCTGGTGGTGGGGCTGCTGTGTCCAATACCCAGTGCATCTGCTGTTGGCCACTGGTGAAGGCAGGACACTGCACCTTCAGCTGATGCTGCACAGTTGCTCCTCTGTTCACACAGGTGCCAGTGACACCGAACTGAGACTGTTATCATAGTCAACGGTTCAGAGGATCTCACCAGGAGCTTGCTAAGTGTGACAGACTTGTCCGTGTGGACAGGAGGTTCAGAACTAGGTTCACATCAAAACAAACCAGATCTGCCTTTCCATCAGTCATGCATCAACTTGATGGAGAGCTACTAACAAATTCCCTTCTGAAAGTCTGACAACAAGCAGTTCACAGAGTACATGTTATCAAAGGCCATGTGAGGAATTAAGCACCCAGCGTGCTCAGGAACTGCTGAAAAAAATCTGTCAGGAAAGACCATATTTATATGCATAATTTATGCTAACTAAACTGCTTGTAGGAATAAGCACCTTATTTTTAGTCATTGTGACAGCATAGAGGCCTAAGCAGATAGCACTACATTTTAGTCTTCAATTTTTTTCAGCAACTAGATGTTCAAAATGTCTAAAACATAGCTTGTTGTCATAACATAAAGTCCCTATGTGTTTGTTGGAATTAATACTATCTATCTCATTCTTAAGTTCCTCCACCCACAATCATTTAAAAAGTGAAATGGATACATATAAAATTTGTAAAATCTGGCTATGGAGAGAGCAATTTGTTCTTATATTTAAGAAAACTTTCATCCCTCTGTGCCTGGTTTTACCGTTTTATCTCCCTTTTTAGTTTATCTCATTCTAAAGCCAGGTATTCATGCTGTACTAGATAGCATAGCATCTAAATACTGGTACTGCTCAGCTGTTATTAGACTAGAATAGAGTATTTCATTTGGAAGGGACCCACAACGATCATCTAGTCCAACTTCCATTAGTACTTCTCCACTCCCCACAGCCTGAAGGACCACCAAAGAGATGGTAATGTGTATCACTCTGCTAAACACAGTACTTACAATTTCTCCATCCTTTCCTCCAAAGTCTAAATAAAGCATCCTTATCCCATCATCTGAGGACATTTTCAGTTTTTCATAGGGATATTGTGCAATTGTCTTAGAGAAGGCACCATCTTGCGGTTCAGTTGTAAGAGAGAACCCATGTTCGTAATGGATGGTCAGGCGGCACTCCTGGCTTTTGTATGTGCAAGCTGAAGAAGGAAACAAAGTTTAGACTTTAATGCCCTTAAATCCACTGCCCTGCAGATACCTGCATCTCACATTTGATTGCAACGCTATCTTTTGGAAACAAACCTTTCCTGAAACTGGGCAAATCGTGCTCTAACTGCACACCTGCAGATACGGAAAAACAACAGGAGCTGTTCTGCTGTGCAAGGTCCAAGGGTGGTTTGTTAGTTGTGGTGTAAACACACAGACTAAAATCATGCTCAGTAGTAACAAAACCAACGTCAGTCCTTTCATTTTCTCACTGCAGTCTTCATATTGCAGTGTACATCTACATGCTGACACAAAAACAATCTGCTGAAGTTTAAGAAGGCATTTCTTCCTTCCAAACCTTCACAAAGTCACAGCTACTCTTCTTATGCCTGACATACATAGTCAAGATCAATAAATGTTGCACAGAGCGCACAAGAAAATTAGAAGCTGTAAAGGGTTTCCCTAAAGTATTTTGACAAAGATGAAGACACTCCCGAGTCCTCATTAGTGTTGTGGTAATTGAAAAAGGGCCCAGATGATTGTATATAATAGCTACTGCAGCAGAAAGTCTGCATCTTCCCCTCAGCTCAGAAACATGGGCCATGATCCAAATTAAAAAATGAAAAGTTTAGGTGTTTGCATCCCAGATTCTCTTTTCCACACTTTCCTGTGAACCATTCTGCCAAGAAGGGACCTTGGCACTGGGATAAAAGCACCATGATAATAGAAGGGGCTGATGCCCTCCTGTTTTTTGAAAAAAAGTCATCAACACCACTGGGCTGAGGAGATGGACATGCCTTCGAGGTGGTTCTCACATTTTCAGGCATAGATAACATTCAACTTTACCAGCCCTGTCAACTGGTGAGCTAGTCGGGGAAGGACTTCCTAAATCCTGTGGGCACTCACAGGTGCAGCCACAAAGCCCCAGAGCCACCTCATGCTAGCAGCTCCCTGGCCGAAGGGGGCATCACCTCAGAGCATCTGCAGCCAATTACTTTTATTCTAGTTGATTTTGCGTGTATCGAAGTGCTGAAAGGTGACACCCTGGTGTCCAGAGAGGAAAATGACTAGCTGTTAAACTGTAGCTTTTGGACTAGTTTGTAATTTTTTTACTGTTAAGTGTGCAGAGCTGGGCGGATAAGCGACCAATTCACGCTTGTGAATGCATTGGTCCTCCTCTGCCTCCTCCCTCTGCAGGAGAAAGCCCTGCTACATTCTTAGGGGTCTCCCGATTCTCAGAAAAGTGCTCTTTCCTGTGAGTTTCTCTGACAGTCACTCCTCCATGACACACAGCCCTACATGGCTGACTACAGACTTGTGTCTGAAACAACATGCTGAAAACAAGACCAAAAAGTCAGAATGAAAGCGACTGTGTCACTGGCTGCAGGTACCACAAAGATGAGACTGGCTTAGAAAGCAAGGGGACAATATCTTAAACCCATAGGGCCCTAAATACCTACAGTTTTTGAAATTAATCACCTCTAGCAGAAGGAACTTGAACTGCCCATGGGAGGAGGTGTGGAGCTGTGGTGCCCCAGGTGTTACTCACATGTGGTGATTTCTGTGATGAGCTCCGCAGAGTTGTGGCAGCCCTGCACTATGCTCCTCGTCCACAGTGAGAGGTCTCGGCTCGTCTCTGTCCTGAAGAGATGGGTTTCGATCCCTTGCCTTGTACCGGTTCGGGTTGCAAAAGACAAGTCCACCCCGGACTGTGGTGAGCCTTTGCCAGGGCCAGAATGGACCAACCTGCAATTGGATTTGAAAACACATCAGGGAATTGTAATGCTGACACAGAGCACTGCGCCAAAATCCCCACCCGAGCACAGCTCTGAATGTTCCTAAATGCACACAGTTGGGAGCACCAGAACTCACATCTTCTCTGTATTTGAGACTGAAGTGACTCCAAGTGACATGCAGTGTGTACTGAAGCAACCAGACATGCAGGTGATGATGGGGATGTCCCAGAGGGCCCTAAATTCCTAACTGATTGTAGAAAACACCCCTTTGGATGAGGAACTGAGAGAAATCCCCGACTGGTCTGTTGTGATGGGGTTTGCTGCACACATACGAGTCCTCGCTTGGATGAGGCAGCTGAATCTGACTTTCACTGTCAGGCTGCAGTTCGTAAAGCTTAAATATCTGCAGATAAACTCAACGATAAATGCTGTCAGATAAAGTCAGAAGTTCTGTAAAACATGCAGATGCCAAAGTACTGTCTTGTGCATGCTTTTCCCATAAAGAACCTGCAAACCACAAAATGCTGCGGCTATTTGTAATCTGAAATTCTCTCACATTTTGCTGCAATTAATATTTTTTTTTTTTTTGCCTGGCATCACCAGCTGATCTCTCATGACCAGGAAAGGTTTGTTCATCTGAGCAAACACTAATTGCAGGGAATATTTTTGAGCTAGAAAAGCTCATATTATTTAACTCTTCTCTAAGACTGTCCTTTGGGGCTTTTTTCCTGCAGAATTGTGGACAGTGAATACAGAATTTGCTCAGGGATGTGACACTGATTCAGCTGAAAAGAATAATCCAGAGGAGTTTGTCACTTTGGGACCCAGGCTCTAACCCTCTGAGGGAGTCACAAAATGAAACCAGGGAAATTCTTCTGAAAAGCTGTTTTCAGTCTTGTGTATCCTGTTTCCCTTTCTATAGGCAAACAATATACTTCATATTAAACTCTAAAGTAAGTATGTAGCATGGTAGCAAAATACTTGTGCTGAAACATAAAACATTAGATTATACTAATCATCTACTGAATGCTAATTCACCCTCAAATTATTGTTTTGCAGCTGCCAGAATAGTTGTCTGATAGCTGACACTGTAGAAGCATGCCATCAAACAGAGATGGTTTTTAATAGGAAAAAAAAAATAGCAGAAAGGAAAGCAAAAGCATAACTTCAGTTTTTCAGTTATTGAAACACTAACCATAGGGCATCTGAAGTTTTCCCGCATTCCCTGGCAGTCCATGCTGATATTTGGGATGTGCACTGTGCTGAACAGATGTGTCCCTCTTTCATACCCCACTAGAAGGTTTGCAAGATTTGTTCATGCTCAGGTTTGTGGTAACTTCCTTTGGATTTTGATCATCCACCTTGATTTCAGGGTCCTGGGAGGCAAGAGGCAGAGTATCCAGGGATGTGCCACCACCCTCTCCAAATGCTTTTTTTGCCTCCGTAAGGGCTGCATTAACACCCTGTTCAGCTTTGACTCTTGGGGCCTCCTAACTGCACCCGGGCAGATTTTGCAGTTGGGGAATCAGTGGCAAACAAACAGCCCAAAACCTTTTATTCGCTTTCATTTGGCGCGAGGAGGTGCAAACTGGGAGGGGAAGCTGCATCTTGATAATTAAGGCATGAGACCAGGAACTGAAATCTCCGGTGACTTTTGCTGCTGCCTGTCCCTGGCTGGTCTCCCAGGCACAAGCAGGGCCACTGCTCTCACCCTGCCTTCTGCTACCCATGGGGGCACTGTGGGAAATCACACCAAATTTGTAATTAAAAATAAACCTATCCCATCTTCTCCCTGGGTCATCCCTTCTCCTTTACACAGTGCTCATCAGCTTTGCTAAAAATTATTTTCTAATACTTCAGATACTGAATATGTGACAGGCAGATGGTTCCAATATTTTATTTTCTTTCAAATTCACCCCTTCTACATCTTCATGCTTTATCCATAGCACTGGCATTTTAGGTTTTTCAGCATCTGGATGGCATGAAGGTGTACTTTGCAAATAAAGTATTTGTACACATCCAGCAAGAACCTTGTTTCTTACCTGCCTTCTCATTCTTATTATCAATATAATTATTAAAAATTCAGTTTCACTATGTAAAAGTCATATTTAAAAATATTACTTTTAACCATGCTCTGCAAAATCATGCAGTTAAACATGAACTAGACAAATATGCAGGGGGACGTTTGGTAACATTTATGTACCAGCTGTCAGCACTGATGGATTTGGGTACAAGTTAAAGGATTCCCAAGCTTTAATAAACTGGCATTCACATAAGCTATTTCATCTACGTAAAAGATATTTTATCCTAAAGACCACAAAAATACATTTAAAGGCAACAGAATAGTCTTAGAAACTTCACAGAAGGCTTCCTCTCACCCCCGTCACTCTGACTGTGGAGGGAGTTGTGTACACAGTGCACCCAGCACCCCAGTGCTGAAAAGGCACCCCAGGACCAGCTCTGGAAACTCTCACCCAGTCCCTGAAGGTCACCGGGCTCCATGGAGGTTTCTGAGGTGTCTGTGAGCACAGAGGAGCCCAAACACGCTTCCCCAGAGCAGCCAGAGCCGCAAGAGGGCAGGAGAAGGTTGGTCACCATCAAGTGCGTTTGCACAGAACAGAGATAGCAGGCAGCGGCTGTGAAAGGCAGCTCCAGAGAGCCAGGGAGACACTTCTAATCTTCTCTAATTTCTCCCTTGTCTCTCTGTGTTTCAGGGACCTTTTTGGCATTATTCTTTACAAACACGTGATAGCAAGAGGGGTACGGTCAACCATGAAGTGCTGGGTGAGATGCACTGGGACTTAGTTCTCATCCTAATGCTATGAAAAGAGTTTCAACCATTTACTGCTTCAGCAAAATCTAATGGCCTCTTCGAAAGTCACAGTGAGACCAGCACTGACATTCAAAGCAAGTGTTCAGCTGCTCATTTGAGACTTACCTCAGAAGAGACTGTGATACAAGTGCATCAACATGCAGCGCTGCCCAGTAGAAAGCCACTACCATCTGACCTTTCATATGTTGAAACCAGTCCTTTACCCCTGACTTAGCGTTTGAAACCTGCTCTGGAACGGCCGTACTCTTTGGAAACTGATGCACATGCTCTCAGCTCATCCAGGCTCTGCCCTGGAGGGAGACACAACCACCCCCATTGCCCTGGGAAGACGAGGGGGGGAACTTGAACAGCTTGCAGGCCACCTATACACCTTCCCTGGGTGTTCAGAGACCCCACTGCTCCCTGCCTGTCCCCCTCTCTGCTTCCACAGACGACTAATCAGTGTGCAAACTCCTTCCTCAACTTCCCACAGCATTAACTACCAAACTGCTGCAATACTCACTGGTTACAGCCCTCAGCTCCGCACAAAAGCTACTTACCTGATCTTTAATCAGAGTCCAACATGGGCTGCTTTATTTATTTTTTTTTTCATATCTGGCTACAATAGATAATGAAATATGATTGCAAACATTTAAGATGTAATTACTTAAGCCCCATTCCCATGCTAGAGGGAGGCACTGTTATTCAGGCATAAGGAAACACTGAAACAGAGATTATGACAAAAAGGTCCTTGGAGTCAGGGCTACGAGCCAGCTGCTGTGCCTCCTGCTGCAGAGATTTAAAGGAACAACTTAAATCTCCTGATCTCAGTTTTATTTGAGCTTTTACTTATATTCCGCACAAAAGCTGGGAAAGACTGACTGGAAAATATTTTTAAGTCTTAATAGCATCCATAGGTTGAGGGCAAATTTATCAACAAACAGAAAGGGCATGTTGAAATTTTGCTGTTAAAATACTGTAAGAAGATTGTAATCCTTCTACCACTTTCCAATTTTCTCTGCTCATTATGTCTTGGGTAGATTAGGCATGACTCTGTACAGTATCTGGCACTGAAGTTTTCCAGTTTCAGCAGCTTTTCAAATATGCATTAGCTAAGCAAAAATGTTTTCCCAAGGACTCATAAAAATCTGAGAGATGGGAGAAGCCAAGATTACAACATGTGGCCTGCAAACTTTCCAGGTGAAAAGTTCTAATTTGCACTGATCAATGCGCAGAGGGGATTAAAAAACCCATCACGAGGAGGGTAATCACTGACCGAGCATGAGCGCAGCAGTCGATACCAACAGCAAACCCCATGGATTTTTTTGGTATAAATGTACTCAGTGTGACAGATCATAAAAGCAGAAACCTGCAGGGTTTTAATCAAAATCATCCAAAACAGTAGGTGTGATGATTTAGAGAATCTGTCCATTTATGTCATCTGCTCACCTTGGGGATTCATGTATTTCTATGTATTCCTCAGACTGCAACTCCATTCCGAACATCACGTTCTGTGTATCCGCTGTCTTTTTACCCGACTGTTAAGTTCACAGTGATACTAGTAAGAAATCACAGAGATGGAGCTGGAATCGGTCTCAGGAGGTCACCCAGCACATCTCCCTTCCCAGAGCAGGGCTACCTCTGCCCACACACACCTGAGGGTTAGCGTTACCCGTCCATTAAAGTCCCTAGTGATAAGGATCGTGCAATTTTCCTACAGAATACAATCCAGTACCTCACTGGCACACCAAGTTTTTCCCAGGACCAACCCCAAACATCCCCTGCCACAAATGCAGCCAACTATGTTCTGTTGTATCCACAGGGACCTGGAGAACATGCTCCCCTGTCCTCCTCATGGTTTCTCATCTTCATACTTGAAATCTATTGACATGTTTTCCATGCACTTCTCAAGTAAAACACCACGGTTTCTTGAGTATTTCCCTACTGATAGTGTTTTCTAGGACTCACATTTGCATTGCTTTCTTCTAGACCTCCCACAGCTAACTGGAATCTTTTTGGAAATGCAATGTTTCACATGAAGGTGATGCATCTCCTGAGGCTTTACTCATGCTCTGTAGTTAGGTTAGATTACTACATCTGCCCAACAAGCAATGGCTGCTATAATCCAAGATGATTGTTTTCTCAGCAACAAAACACAATATCACAAAATGGCCCAGATGCTGCCTGGCAGAGTAACTATTTTGTCAGTTGTCCACCACCCCAAACCAGCACAGCTGATTATCCCCCAGCACTAAACTTCGTGCTTGTCCTTTCCGAACCGCATTCCCATCTTTCTTGCAGACCATTTTCCCAGTCCATAAAGACCCTTCAGCAGCCTGAACCCCTGTCAAGAAACTTCTCATTCCCCTCCAGCCTGAAGGCTGATGCTCCTCCATGCACACAGGAATCCCATTGGACAGGGAGGTGACTATCCCCACCCAAGGCAAGCCAGTCTGCTCTCAAATCTGAACTCTTGAGAAAAAGTGGTTAAGTAACAGACCCTCTAAGAAGAGGACTTAGTTTGGTTGATCTAGTAAATCAGTGGTCACTGCTAATGGGGGCTGATGATGGCCTCCAAGGGGCTGAATGGGCATGTGAAGACATGTGGGCAGGAAGGGGCAGGATCTCTGGTCACTTTAAGGAGGAGGATTTGGGTCCATGTACAAATGACACCTCAAAGCACCAGGGAAGAGCTGCATCACCTTCAGCTGGGGTGCTCTCTATCCACAAACTCTAAGGCCTTAGTGCCACACCTGGACAGAGCCTCCAGCTCCAACACCTCACATAGTTCTCATTGGGACTTGTTACTTGGAATTGTCAACCTGCACTGCCACAACAGGCAGCACGCTGCCCGCTGCAAAGCTTGGGGCTCTCACCTCACATTACAGCAACACAGGGTGAGTCAGAGGCTGGCTTCCCAGGAAGCCTGAAAGCTCTATCACGGGTAGGTAGACTGGGACAAAGCAACCATCAGCAGAATTCACTGAGCTTTTTTTTTTTTTTTTTAATATAATGATTTAGCAGCAAAGCCCCAGTTCATTCAGGGAGAGAACTAAGAGACCAAGAACAGAAATTAACTAATGAGAGTGCAGTAAGAGACCCACTGCTTTTGGCCATGTGCTACCAGACCTTCTGAATGAGAACTCATTGAAAATGGTATAATAGAGGCCTGTAGCAAGGCCTAAACAATGGAATAGCAGCTCTTTCTCAAGCCCTTTGACCATACTGGCAGAGAAATGTGATTAAGATTCACATCAAGAAGCACAGACATTTTCCACTGCATAAAGACAGCCATGGGAAAGCTCTCTCTGAATTAGTGTTGATGGATACCTTCGAAATAATAGAGATAGTTATTTCCAACTTAGACACAAAAATGTGTCTTCCAAGCGTACCATTTTAAGCTAAAAAAAAAAAGCCAGGAATTTGTTTTCTGAAGCAGGAACAAAAGCTATACTGAAATTAAGTGTCTCCATCAGACATGCAAGTCCTGAAAAGCCCCAAACCAGTGGTGCAGAACTGCCCCATCAGCACATCCAACTCAGGGCAACAATTTTACGTTTTTCAACTTGGAGGAGAGGCTGGAAATCTGCATGCTACTGCCAAGCCCTCAGGTCTGCACAATGAGATAGAAATCTCAGGAGATCGATCTCCCGGCTTTTTCAGCACTCCTACCTCTGGATCTGGGCCCAATGGCCACATCCACAATCCTTCTGGTGTGCTTCTGGCCATCAGCCTTGGCCAGAACTTGAAACAGAGGAGAAGTGAGGAGTTATGCTGAGTACATCGGCCCATTGAAGAAGAATCTGCTTCTTAAACAACATTTCAAATGTAATATACAACTGTGCACCAGCTTATACCTGTTCCTGGCTGACTCAGCTGTTCCCACTGCTCTTTAAGTGGTTGTAATAAAAAAGCATGGGTACCTGGTGGCGAGCAGGGGGTAGGTATGCAGAGGGCTGAACCAAGCTTCCTTCATCCGTGGCATGCTCTCATATATTAAGAGGTCTTTCTCTGTCAAGACCACTAACACTGGCTTCCAGTGCTTCTCATTGTCTCCTGGTACCTGAAAAAGAGCAAAGTCTCAGTGAAGCAACAAGAGACAAAGCTATCATTGTGCAAAGCCTGACGATATGAATATGTTGAGTCCTGGGCGAAATAATGAACAAAGGAGAGTTTTAGTTCTTTGACATCTCCCACCTGAATGTATAACCAGTTGCAGCAGAAAGGGAGTAAAGTGCAATGAGATCTGCTGCTGTCATTAGCACTGCCATTTCCAGCCCTCCTTGCAGCCTTCCCTTACTATGGGCTACTCCATAAATGCAGTAGTGGAAGAACACTGAGACAGAGCTGGCTGTTATTTAGTTGTGGTATGCATGAAAGGGCCTTAAATGTATATTTATAATGTGCACCATTCATGCATAGCTGGCACATTAACCTGTGTGCTGGACACTGCTGCTCCTGCTTCTATTTTCATGAGTGAAAAAAGCTGCAACACCACCACTATTAAAGAGTGTCAGATAGTAAAAAATAGGCGTTTGGGAACAGATGCTTTTTTCCTCAGCAGTTCACGTTTTCATTGCTTCTCCCTTCATACCATTCTTTCAGTTTTACAAGTGCCAATCTGTAAAGAGATCCAACTTAAACATGGGGTTGATCTGAAGCATTGACTCAGTGACGGATCTGCATCTACATCTCAAACCCACCTGTAGATGTCTGAAGTATGGGGCATCAGAACCCTTTACTGGCTGCAGAACCCAGAGAAGGAAATATATTTTGCAGGTTAGACATGCAGTTGCCCACATGGCTACAAAATTACCATTATGGGGACCAAGTACGGATCCTGCTTTTTCACTTATTCTAGTCTGGCAGCATAGAAGTATCTTAAAATAGATGGGAATATGAAAGGGTCTTAGTTTCAAGTAAGAATGAAACTCTTATCTTTCACAGACAAATTCATCACTTTCCTTTTGGTGCAGGTAAGGAAAAAGAAACCCCATTACGCAGTAACACTCACAGCTATGATTTCAAACCTGGACATCTCAGCTGGGTATTAATGGAAATGAAACAAATTCTGAGATTCACCAGAGAATATGGTTGTCTGCCTGACCCCTCCACTAAAACCTTCTCTGGGAAAGAGACACAGTTGTCTGTGCTGTTCTATGGTTGATGCCACTGGGCACACCACTGGGTGGAGAAACACATATAAAGGATCCATCAAAAGTTGGCCAGGCTGGGCGAGGTACAGCCAGGAATGGTGATTCAGATCCCTAAGTACAACGTGCCTTCAGTGATGGATTCAGACGGACAACCACATTTGAAACACTTGTATTTATATGAAGACAGGCTCCCACAAATTTCTAAACTTTTAAGGACTTTCAAGACAGTTGTGGGATACCTTTGGACCAGAACACCAATGACCAAAGCAGATCTTAAACTAAGATTATAGCCTGCACAATTTTTAAGAGGTATTTTTCCTTCTGAATTAAGCTTTTCCAGTAATCATATTCCTGCTTACAGTGGTATTTGCTCATTGGTTGTTCAAGTCTGCGTGTTAATCAACTTAAAGTCATAAACTGTTCTTCCTTTTAATTTCTTCAGAAGCATTAATACTTATTTACAATTTTGTGGTGACAATTTCTTGAAATGCAACCTTTCATTTTCAAACAGGAATGAATAGAGAAGCCGCATAATTAACACATCTGTTAATACACTCCAAAAGGAATGCAAAATCCAGAGTTCTTACAGCCCGTGTACCACAGAAATATTGACATGAGCAAAAAGCATCCTTAGCTTCTTAATACCACAGTTATTAACTACTGTTAACTTCCCAGTTCCTAGTGTGGAAATATAGAAATGTTAAGGTTAATATTAACATTTAATTTTTGAGCACCTGCCTGTGTTCTTTAACTTAGTTAAAGTTCTAGTTCTTTAACTAGAAAGATTTTTGTACACACTTTTGAAGATTTCCAGAAAAGAAAAAGAAAGATAAATACGAAATCTCTCATAGAAAGAAAAAGCAGGATGTTCAGATCCCTAATCCGGAAGAGTAAGCAGGCAGTGTACGGGGTTGTTACTTCTTATTTTTCAATTCTGTGACAATAGGCAATCCAAAGACTATGGGAAGCTCCTCACAGCTTTTCTGTAGAGCCATCCTGCCAGTGTAGTGTTTTCAATCACAAGCTTTGCTGTTAGGTGGCTGGGCAGCCAACTGTGACTCCAGAAAATTTGGGAAACACTGTTCCCTGTAAAGCAACCGCAAGAAAGGGAATAAAACTCATTTTGCCAGCTGGTCCCACAACTATTTGCTGGACAGCTGCAAACATCAGGAGCCAGAATTTTCAGCACGGATCCTGTGGTTACCACCTGCACAGTGAAGCCCACAGCTTTTCCCCAGTCCTTCCCAGTAGCAGAGTGACTACAGAGAAGATGTAGCAGTCATAAGATATTGAAGTCTTCTTCTCAAACATAAGTGACCTTATGCTATCTATCCTTGTAGGACATATCCCCCTGTATACTGGGGGTATACTGGGCAGGGGAGAGAGGAGAACAATGTCTACCTGCGTCCTGCTAGGAAGACCTCCCCAGTAAGGAGAGCCATGCAATACACACATTTTAATCACATTTTTTCAAACCTTGCTGGGACCATAGCCGTCTCACTGGTAAGGAATGCTGGTGTAAGCAATACTGCTGCTATTTCAGACTTGAAGAAGGATTTGTGTGCCTGAAAGCTTGTCTGTTTTTTTCCAACTGTAACAGCCGATCTAATAAAAGATACTGCCTTTCCTTAAAAACCTTGAATTGCCTTACTGTTCCCTGATTTTGCTGGGGTTTGGATCAGGCTTTAATAGCTGATGCCGTGCTGTTCAACAGGCAGTTGGCACTTCTGGAAGGTGTCAAAGAGAACACGCTGTCCCGTAAATGGTAATGGGAAATTTTACAAAGGAAGAAGAGAGGCTGCAAATATACCATTAGCCTGCAGGGCACATTCAGAACAAATCAGCATGGGAAATTAATCCAGATCAAGCAAGTGTCATACCAAGCACGAGTATAACAGCAAATTACAAAAGAAAAGCAAAAAGCGTGTTGCTTACGGGCAGTTAAGTGACAGAGTTGTTCAAATTTTAAATGCTTTAAAATCTGACTAATCACAAAGATAACATGAAATACCTCTCTAAGAGTATATTTAAGTACCAGTTGAGATACATTTTAGAGTAACACTTTCAGACGATGGTTAGGGCCAGCTTCTTAGCCAGAGTTTCACAGAAATCTGGCACTTGCACTAGAGTTTCTTTGCTTCAGTTCCCACTTGCACACATACAATTCAAAGTGCATTGATCTGTGTTGCAGAGCCATCCACCCAAAAAACTTTTCAAACTCAACCCTTTTTCAAAGTCCAAAATTTTAGATCCAATCTAGATGAAATAGAGAAAAGAAAAATCAGTACTCCTCAAACCTCCCACAGCAATAAAATCAATCAGTACATTTTTTGCTCGTCTTCTGGGCACTGATCGGGCAATTCCAAGCAAGAAGTACCACTGCCTCCTCTCCATGCTCAGGTCATCTCAGCTCAGGTCACTGCTCAGCTGGTGAAATTCCACTTCAAGACAATGAAGCTGTAAATGTTTATACCAGCAGCAAACTTGTTTTTTTCCCTTTCCTAGACACACTGTGCCTCTAGATCAAAGTCTTCAAGTACAAACCTGACAAGGGAGAAGATATTCTAACAAAACAACCCCAAGTGCGGCGAAGCATCCTTTTTGCTACTCACAAACCTCTTTGCTCCGCATATATTCACCCCGTCAAGTGCATAGCCCTCTCTTTCCCATTTGCACCTCTCTGTTTTGTCTTTCCAAAGTCAGAAAATATTTCATGTATAGCAGGGATGAAACTCATGTACAACAACGTGGTGACTGGGCCTGGGGTCACACCAGAGGAGACCTGTGTTCACATCTTGCGCGGCCACAGGCTTCCTCTGCAAAGTCAGTCTAAATGCTCTGCATTTCCATACGGACACCGTGGCGTCTGCTGGGACAGCAAGTGCTGCTGTAACACACACAGTACAGAGTGTAGACACGCGAAGGTGGACAAGAAGTGCCAAGGGCAGCTTCTGTATTTCAGCAACTATGTAGAGAGTTGTCCATCAGCCTTTGGCTGCCACAAGATCAGAAGTGCTTCAATGCAGAAAGCAGACAGATCACGCAGTGTTTGGACACACCAGACCCCACCGCACTGAGGATGCACCTGAGCTGTGGCTGCTCCTGGCTGCCTTTGCAGTGGTGGGGCTGCATCGCTCCAGGCTTTGCTTTAGGGCCTGATCTGCAGTCTGAAGGACTGGCTCTGCAAGTAACACCATGGCAGGCTCAACACCACCTGTACGACTGCTCCTGCTGGTTTTCTGGCAACTGCTCACGTGCTTGCAATGTGCCCTTAAAGTGTAACTCCTCTGATACATAACAAACAGTATTTCAAAGAAAAGCCAGCTTGTTCTTCCTGCAGGCAATGGGGACCCCTGGCCCCTTTAATGGGTATCACAGCTTCCAAATCTTTAATAGTTTTCACATACAATTAGTTGCCGGAAAGGCAATAGGCATCTCAGTGGAGATAAATCCTTTTACAAACCATTTGGCCCTTTGCTCTTTCATCTGCCAGGTCTCCTTTTCGTAAGGTTTTTCTTTGAATTTCAGTTATTCAACTACTTCAGGCTGCCAGGAATGGATGAAAGGATACTTTTAATCTATGAGGCTCACAGATAATTAAATTACAGGCCTTGGTCTACTCTGGAAAGCTGTTTTGTGTTTTCATTAACTCAAAAGGGACATTTCAATTACATTCCCTGTTTAGTAAACAAATTACATATTATCAGGAGACTCCACTGCAGCAAGTATCCAAAAATGTGGCCTTTCAGAGAATCACCGCGAAGGCAGCAAGTTTACACTTACAGTAAGTGGTTTAACTCCATTTTCCATCACCCTCTCCCAAATCTCAGAGCTACACTACCCCCTCACACAGAGCACAGGAGGAGCAACCAAGAAAGAGCTTTCTGAAACTTTTTACTTGCTATTTTCTCTCCTCCCTCACTTAATATCTCTTCGTGCTGACAAGAGCCAGCTTTGACACAGGCTGGGATATGTTCTGCTACGTATTACTTGCCTTTTCATTGTCTTTTGATGAAGGGCTATGGCCATGTTCAGAATAAATTTAACTCATTTACATAAACATACTTGTCAGTTCCTGAAAATAACAGCTGGGACTGAAAAGGATTTTTGCAAGAAGAACAGCAGTGATGCAGAAATACATCATGCAAAGCCCAGCGTATGCAACAACACTGGTGTTTCTGTGAGTTCATTTGATTGGAGGCAATTTGCAATGCAGGAGTGGGTATAAGTGACAGCTGTAGGCAGGGGATATCAACACCGCCCACGCCACACGTGGATGAGATGTGTTTTGCTGCTAAACTTTGTAGTTTTAAGCAGGAAATAATGTGCACATTGTTTAGGAAAGAAAAAGCTAATGAAAATGTGTCTGGTTTTGTTCTTCTCCCTCTTTGACCTCAGTGACAGCTCAAAGGCGGCTTGTGCCAGTATCAGATCTGGATTACAGTCAGTGCACACACAAAAATCCCCCAAAGGGCACAATATTGCCAGCTGTGAGCAGCGAGCGAGAAATGTACACGCTTGGCCATGGTGCCACTGCTGTGTGAGCAGCCAGAGCAGCGCGACGCAATTGGGAACCACAGTGGGGTCCACACTGATCCACCTCTTGTGCTCTCCTCAGCAGAGCTCAGGCTACACTGGCAGCTACCACTTCTCAAGACAGGTCTGTTGAAGTCTGAACTCCCTCTAAATAACCTTTGAAATGATAAGACACAAGCCAACTTTTGTCAAAAGTAACACTGTCAACCACATCAGCACAGCAATCTCTTCAAGCCAATGTCCTGAACCTCTGGACTAATAAAATTTTCAAACAGCTCTGGCTCATATCCCAATACCTCTAAATGCCAAGGGAAGCACCTCACTCCTCTGTACTCAGCCACACAAGAATGGCAAGTGATCTGAGACCTTTCCTACAGCCAAACAAGAATGCCCAATCCCAGTTTTGTAGTGGAGATTTGCTCTAGCACTTGGTGAAGTCAACCAGAGATTTTCTAATGACTGTTAAGGTTTTGGACTAGGCCCTTGGGAAACAAGCCTGGAGGGCTGCCTGTCTCCCACACTACAAAGAAGATAAAGGCAAATTCTTCTTGGAGGTGCATAGTGAGAGGATAGGATTCAATATCCACAAGCTGAAATAAGGAAAATTCTGATACTCGTAATATTCAGAGAAACTTGTCGCAGTGAGACAGGAGACTCTGCCTTTCTGACAATGTCAGGAATCTTTCCAGGACAGAACAAACAAGCAGTGTGCATCAGAGATGGTAAATGCCCCACACCATTTGCTAAAGACACTCATTGCTTTTCATCTTGGGGAAGGTGAAAGGAACTCCACTGTGTTTTAAGAAGTGTTCTGATGCTTTCTCAGTAAAACGCATTTTCTTCTATAGCACCTTCTTCAGATCATGAGAGCACTGTCTGAAATTAAGTAGTGGTAATTTATGAGAGCAAGGCTTTGCAAACAGCAAAGGTCCACTCCTGAAAGATATAGTGTTGAGCTAAATGATTTCTGTAGAAAACCTGAAAACACTTCGCTATTTATTTTTTTTCTCCTTTTTATTGCTTCTCAGAAATTGCCAGGAGAGAGCAGGGAAGAGAAGGGGACATTTCATCACTCCAGGGCTGTGGCAAGGAAGACCTGCCCAAGTTGCAAGTCGCAAGATCAGAGACAGAGGCAAGTCAGATACGTGGGAAGGTCAGAACAGCCCAGCTGGCACTGGCAACTGAGGCTGATCAAGAGATAGTGGACAGACCAGCTGCAGTTGAACTGACCTTCAAAGCCAGTTTGACTGGGAACAAACCTGTGCTGGAAGAGGTCACACTTTAAGTATTGCTTATAAAAGAGGCACAGGGGAAGGAGAGAAAAAGGGAAGGAAAGACCATTAACCTCAGGCTTTTTCTAATCGGTTGTACTGATTACACAAATGAATGGAAAGCCTGAAGATTGGAGGTGAGCACAAAGCTGCTATATAAAAGCAAAGACCTGCGCAAAAGTGGAGGCAATCACAACTACTCACCTCCATGACCTACCAGCACCTGTGTTTGACCCAGGAATCTCTCTCTTCCAGCGCACTCACACCCCATGCTCAGGATAAAAGTGGAGAGCTGTTAGCAGACACCTTTGCTTGCCTTGTGTGTTCATGCATTTTGAGAAAGTACGGCTTATCTCGGGGATGTCTGGGCTCTTCAGAATGCAAGTGAGGTTGCTTTCTGAAACATGTCTCATGAACATATCACAGAAAGGTTGGTGATAGCAACTGCCTGAAAGTTAATAAATATTTAAATAAAAATCACAGGATTAAAATGTGGGATGAACTGTACTTCTAAAACACAGCTCAGTTCTGGAAGAGATGAGCAGCTGTGCTGTCTCCAAAATAAACACTGGACCTCAAAGCACAATAATCCGAGTAATGAGGGAAAATCACTGAACTTCCCTTTAAAATGGAGCAGTTCTCTTCCTTCAATAAGCCAAGCTTGCCTTAGGATACACTAAGAAGGACCACGGGATGGTCTTGTATCTTCCTCTTCAGTTCATGGAGCTATTCTGCACACCAGGTCAGCCCAAGAACAAAAGAGATCATGCCTGTGAATGGCTTTGAGTTAGAGGCAAGAAAACATGGGCAGCTTTGGGAACTCCACCACATCTCCTGTGCAACTGCTCAAGAACAGATAACTTACTCAGCGCTGTTTCCTCTAGGTATGTTCCAGGAATCTAAGAGCAACCACTACTCTCTGCTATACCCTGCAGGTTGCTATATGCCAGAGATCTGCTGTGTGCAGAGTTTTCTGTTCATGCCAAGGTGGAGCATTTTATGAGGGAGTTCATCATCATCAGTGGGGTATAATGGTAACTGTACAGGACCAGAATCAATGTAAAGACACCAGACTTTCAACTCACTGTCTTTAAAGAGTCTATAATTTACAACTGAATCTGGCTTCAGCTGATCAAGTGGATACCAGATTACGATAAATGAGTAATAATACCCATGACCTCAAAAGATACACACATCTCACCTTCCAATTCAGTAAAAGTGCATGGATTTCTAATCATCAGGTTAAGAACACTTGTCAACAGCAGCCAATCAGACATGAATGCTGGAGGAGGAGTTTTGATCTGAAAGCAGCTTGCAGTTTTTAATGATGGCTTAAACATGTAAAATGCCATTTGAAATGATTATGGTGTCTGTTTGGTGAATGACAGGTAATCATCAATGTCTACATTAAAACTATAGTGACTGAAATCTGTCCCAGAAGATGTTCTGGGACATCTCTATCACATTGTCTTTCCTCATATTCTGTCTCAGAAATAATGGTCCATCATGGCTGGTACCTTTTGAAGACTGACAGATTCAACTACTTTACTCAAAGGTCATTATAAATCACAAGTGCTGGAAGAAAAAAAACAGTAGGGGACCTATACAGAGAGAACAAGTTGTTTCTTTGTCATTGTTATTATGTTGTCTCAAGGACAATCCAGAATACTGTGTCATTTCAGTCTATTGTGTCATTGATCAATATTCAGTAATTCTGCAATGCAACTAATGACCTCAAGCAAATGAGTGAATTCGGTACACGTCTGGCACAAAAATGTATTATCTTCCAAAGACACTGATAAAATCTATATGTTATGCTTCATCAACTAGTATTTTGAACATGCTGAGAAATATTTGGAAGCTTTATTGAAAAAGCAAAAATACGAAATACGAGTAGAATACTTAGTAATTTGGCTTATTCTTGAAAAGACGTGGAGCAGCCACAGGTTTCTGAAAAGTCTGGTGTCAATTAGCCATTAGAATGGAGAGCTGGGAGACCATCTAGTACATCTTTATGGTAGATCTCAGTATTGGTGGATCCCAGGGTACCAGTGAAGGTAGGAAATGAACAGTTATTCCATTTAATATCTAATTTGCTTTCACTCCTTAATCAGGACAAAGTTGAATTTTAAAATCTTTATCCTTTCAGAGAGCTTTTTTCAATTTGGGATTTGTTAGCTTTCTAAGGAATGGGTAAAAAAGACAAAGTGCCACCTGCCCCACTGAAAAGCTGGGAATATAATTTTTCTGCCTTCCAAGAAGGCTTAAGCCAGTCACTGGTTCAGAAATATGAACACTTAGATTCATAGAAAGATTTGCCTAGCCTGTTCTATAAAACGTACCCTGACGGAAATCCCCAGCTGCTCCTTGGCCAGTTTCACCATTAGGAAATTGTTGCCCATGCTGGAGCATGTGCCACTCTGCTCCTGGGGATACTGCGAGGGCAGGTATCATTACATGCTTGAGAGACTAATAGAAAACTCAAATTTGCTTTTTAGCTAAATGTTTTTTTAAGATGGTCAATTCTAACTCTGTCAAAGTCATTTCAGGAGAGCGATGCTACAGAGGAAATGGGTAAGTGGGAAGAATGCAGGAGAAAAAGTTCAGAGCTAGAGGATAACTGCAGTTTGTCACTGGCCCTGGGATTTGCTGGAGAGCTGTCACCACTACCTATCTGATACATGAAGAAACGCATATACATCCCTAACGTTGCAAAAATAACTGACAAGGCAGTTGTCAGTTTAATAGGAACGCAGTATTACCAACTCTAGCCAGCCAAAGCTCCCTTGGGGATGTCAAGTGAGGGTTGAAAATCAGTCTGAGGTTTCCTTAGTATTTAAAATACATTTTTAATTCTTGCTGATCCATCAAGCCTTTTTGCTTTGCTGATATTCCATAGCTTTGAGCTTTTCTCTGTGGCGAGGAACCTACAATAAAATCGAGAGCTCAGCTTCCATAAAACCCCTTTATTTCTGAAGATGGTAGTAGAAGAAATATCCCTAAAGTAAAAGTATTCAAGCTATGAAGTTTGGACCTATGGCCAGGATGTGAGCTGTCAATTCTCAAGAGGCATCACTTTCCCTGACCCGATACTGCCTCTATTACAAGACCTGACAAGATCACAGCCTGGGGGTTCATGGCAACAACTCTTTTAATTAATCTACTATCTAAAACAAAAACGTAGCAAATATTGAAGGGCATGTGTTAATTAATAGACACTATGAATATTCAGCAGAGACATACAAGGAAGGCAAACATAAAGAACTTCTGCTTGGCAGTTATCTATGCTGAGCTTTAAATTAGCCACACAGGACAAATGGATTTAGTGCTGTGCCATGTTATTTCATCTAGATTACTAGAAGATACACAATTAGGGCCATCAATCTACAGACCCAAATCCTACAAATATCAGCAAATTACATGGTATAAGCTATGCAATTTTGAAAGCTAATGCTCTTTATCTGGCTCTGATTCTCAGTGTTTCATATTTTTGCAATAACCACAGCATTTAACCACTCATAGGACAATTCTACTGAGAACTGAACATGCCTCTAGAAGAGATACTTCACAGGAATAATTTCCAAAGCTAGTATAAACAGATTACATGCTATAAGTTATCTCCCTGGGGCCAAGTGGGAAACTAAGGTTTCATATTTAAGAATTATCCCTGAAATACATAATTTAATAAAATAAAGAACTTCCTGGTAACGGCATTAGACTTTTACATCTCTTAACAAACACATCACATATCCAAAGAGAAATGATTTTTGGCACAAGAGATATATGATCTCATGAACCAACTGATTTCATCAATGGAAGACTCTTTCCTGCTGTGGGCTAATAAATCACCCCAACCAGCAAATGCCAGCCACTTACAGTAAGAGCTGCGGTAACACAACCAGCATAGAGCTGGTATTACTTCTGCACTACAAGAAAGTGAAAACCCCAGGAAAACAAGTACGTATGAATATTATCAAAGCCGCTATGACTAATTCTAGCCTCGGTGTTAGAAATGTACGTGCACTGAAGTCACAGAGAAATTTTACAAGTTACTTCCTCTGGCTTTATTCCTACTATGAACACAAAGATTTGGCTTTTCTCTGAGATCTCTTTTGTAGTTTGTACTGGCCTAAACATCTCACATATACTGCAAAAAATCTGAAGTAACTCAGTTGAGTAACACCAGTATAAAACCATACACACAAAAAAAGAGGAAACCATGTACTTCAGTAACATTGTCATATGCAAATATTCATATAACTCATTTTAGAAGTACAGCAAATGGGACTGGATATCATACCAATGGTTTCATACCAAAATTTCTGGATTTTTAAATACCATGTTCTCATTGGCTTTTTTATTTCCTTAGCCACATGGAAAACAGTCAGGCACAATTAACTATTTGTCAGAAAACAATCTATTAATTACCACCATTCTGTGCGAATGAGCTGAAAATCATGTTCTTTGCTTGCCAGAAAGCTTCCATTTCTGCCTCATGTTTGTGCTCGGAACTAAACATAGCTACAGACACGCTGCTTGACATAACTGACCAAGGGAAAAAAGAACAACTGCT
Organism: Tringa tobata; assembly: GCA_033628505.1. Taxonomy (NCBI): domain Eukaryota; kingdom Metazoa; phylum Chordata; class Aves; order Charadriiformes; family Scolopacidae; genus Tringa; species Tringa tobata. The sequence goes on from JAHREE010000563.1 coordinate 15,696,986, forward strand.
GCCGAGGTTTTTCAGAACCAGCAGCCAGAGAGATTTTTCTAAAGATAGAGAGGGGGTCAGCAGGGCTTCACCTCTGCCTCTCATAAAATTCTTTACTGACAGATCTTTGATTAAACTGGGCAGAAATAGATTAAATCCCAATTAAGACATTCATATTTGTGGCAGAGCCTGAAAGGGAAAAGAAAGTGTGTGTGGGAGAGTAAGTTACAGCGTTTTCTAGGTTTAACCTTAAAAATATAGGACCTGACTTCAATTATATTTATATCTGTTCAATTGTACTGACGTCAATGGATTTACTCATAAATTATGCCGGATGGAAATCAAGCTAGCTATTACCACATTTTCATGCATATAACCAGCACCCCTTTAAAAGCACCATTTATTCAATAGCACATCCTCAGACAGCATGCATCCCCAGATGACCCAGCCAAAATCAAAGAAGGGGCAATCAGTGATGGGGGATGCCAGGGGAGAACTGCAGAGTGATAGAAGGGGAAGGGAATGAGGAGATCTAGAGCGAACTTCCTTTGCTGTTATCCACACATCCACATAACCTTCATAACCTGCTGCTGAAGCCTGGGCACTAAACAGATAACCTCTGGGGCTGACACAAGACAACGTGGTGGCTATTTGCTTTCCTAGAAGAAAAGCAGTGTGAGATCTATGTTATCTCTCAGACCAGTATTCCAATATTTCATGTTTCAGCAAAGCAGCCTGCAACACTGTTGTTTCCAAAACTTTGAACCCCGTGCTGGGCTACAGGTGCATAACCAGTATCAGTTAGTGGTTGGCTCCTCCTAACTGTTCATTTGCTTGGATGCGATCCTATAACCACAACCCGTTCCTTCTCTGTGTGCTTGCAAATATCCAAGCAGCTGTTTCAAGTTATTTGAAGGGCCTAGAGACTGAAGTTTTACTTGACACGTTCAGGCTGATGGAAACTGATGATGCACATGACCTTTGACGAGTGCAAACAGTGCCTCTGTCCAATCTGAAGTGAAAGAAGACAGAAAAGCTAAAATTCCTCTTTTTGAGGTCTTTTGCAGCTGTGAAGAATTAATCTTATAGGGTTATGAAAGGTTCAGTGAAGGCTGGTTTTATTCTTGCCAATAGGCAATTTTTCAACACCTTTCAGCCCACTCAACAGTTTGTACACCTATCCGTGCCCAACAGTCTCTGCAGCTCATAGGTGGGCTGCTCCTTCCACTGTCGCCTTCCCGCAGGCTCCCATAGCTCAGCTTCATCTCCCAGTCTCTTCCAGTGCTGTCCTACTCTTCGCTTCTCCAAAGCTCTATTTGTTTTTCTGCACTCATCCATTTGGCTTATGTCCCACAGGAACAAAAGTCACAGCAGAAGGACAATGTCTGACGCATGGTTCCATGTTACCTCCACTCTCTACCTTGTGTACTCAGACGGTTAGAGTTTGGAGCAGGGTCTGCTCGTGTTGGTACTGTTTATACTGCAGTCTTGCACCAGGGCATTCCATATTTGGCTATTCCTTAGGCTCTCTCTCTCATACAAACATAATTATTTATATAATGTTTTTAACCACAACAATCACCACCAGAATGAGTGCTGCTCTCTTCCTCCTTCCAAACTGTTGCACCAACAAAGCAATAACCCAACAGCAAGTCAGCTTCTCCTCAATAACCAGCTCTCCCAATAAACACACATACAAGGGTCCTCAAAAAAACCCATCACACGTAAGGTTCCCACACTGCCCATGCAGCTGTGCCATCCCTCTCCACGCTCCTCTTTGCAACACCTCCGCTGCCAACTTCTACCATCTTTTCCAGTTGCCTTTGTCTTGTTAACATCTGCCTGCAGTTTTGAGTATGCAAATTTTAAACTCCTTTCTGAAATTTTGAGAGAACGTTAATGTATTCTTTAACCTTGTGATTCAGGAATGCAGGGGAAATATCAATAATAAGCAGTAATTTTTAAGGAGAATGGACACAGGTCTGTGTTTAAACCTAAAGTTTAAGTGTATTCTCCCCCTGCAGAAAGCCTCACGGGATGAGATGAGGCCAGAGACAACACCATAAAGCACTTCTTTACTTCTTTTCATAATAATGCACAAGCTTTTCATTCCATAAACAAATAGGTAAGCTTCTATTTCCCTAACAGACTTCTCCTCAAAGTGAACTTTTTAGACCAGTTTCCATAAACATTACTGACATTTCCAGTATGAAGCACACAAAAGCAGCTATAGCAATACTACGCATCCCCAGCCTGCTCTGGCCGATGTCTGCAACTATTTTCAGCACAAGATCAACAAATGAATGTTTGCACAGCAGCATCTACTCAGCAGAAATGTATAAATAAAAGAAGCCCCAACAATAACAAATGTGCACACAGTTTCAGGAATTTTCACAGCAGCTAACCACCGTTAGCGTCTAGTCATTAAAAGCCAGGTGCTTCCTTCCAGCAGGGCTACAGTTACTGTAGGAGCAACTGAAACTCAGGGAATCCAAATAACATCGTAGAAAACCTTTTGTCAGCCCATTTGTCTTCAACAGCAATGCAATAGCAATGTCACTTGGAGCAGCAGGTCCAAACACAGGAACAGACACGTGTGCTCTCCTCCTTATGTACACCCAAAGAAACAGCCACTTTCGCTCCAGAGTCCATACCCTGGCTATTAAACAGGCACACTGTGTCAAAGGAAGAGGGGAAAAAACCCTGTACTTAAAAAAAAAAAGTTCCAGGGTATCTACCCATATCTCCAAAATGGTTCTCAGCAGTCTTGCGATAAGAGTTGGTGAGAATGGGTGTGCTTTTGCTGACATTGCTGGACATAAACCACCATATTTTTTTGTACTTGCTGACAAGATGGCTCACTCTTCATAACAGCATGTCATCTAAGCACTTCCTTTTTTTACCAATTTCTTCTGACTTTTCTGATCCTTATCTCCAACAAATTTAACCTCTATCATTTGTAATACCTGTAACTCTGCTGCTGCTGTCTGACTTTACAGAAAAAAAGACTAAGCTATACACCAGTAAAACTGATAACATGACTGGGTTAGAAGAGCAAGATACTTAACGTCACTATTAGACCAGAAGAAGCCATGACTTCATAGGACATTTCAGCAAAAGCAGCTCTAAAATGGACTGCAGAATTCTCCACAGATACTACTGTGTGATTATTACTAAGGTTTGTGTAGCACATCTCTATTTAAATTGCATTATTTCTGTGTGCTATGCTAGTGCTGGAAAAAATCCAATGCCATCACAACAGGTTTTGCCATGAGGTCAGGTGGGTTGTGACAGTACCTAATTTCTCCACATCTATAGTATGTCTGACAGGGTAAGTCCCCAACGCCTCAATTGAATGTGAGACCACTTCACTTCTCTCATGCCCAGCCTCTCCAGGACTTGGTGATGCTGCATGTACTGACTCCTGGTAGGGAACTCTAGCAGGAATGATGCAAAGATGGAGCAGTTTCTCATACATTTAGGGAACTTTGCTCTTCCAGAAGATCCTGTTTTGGACTCTCCTATCTACTGACTCCCCTTCTCATCCTGTCCTGTTACACGTCAAGCTGTTTTTTCTATCTTGCATCCAAAGCCTAATGCAAACACCAAAGATTGCATCTCTATGTACTTTGGGTTTTTCCTTTTGATGTCACTTCATTTTCTGTTTGAAGCAGTAACGGTCCTCCAGCCTTATTGATCAGTTTTCATTGCACAAAGAGGAGGACATAAAACTGTGTGTGACCTGCAGAAATCACATTTGTTCTGTCTCTATTTCTCTGTCCCCTGAAGCTGGCTGTTTAGAGCTTACATTAAAACTGAAAATGTTGCTTTCTTATTTAGTCATTGTGCAACTCTTCTTTCCTTTTCTAATCCTTCAAGCGAGGAGAAACAGCCAGGAGAAAGATATTGTGCATGACGGGATTTTTGTCCATCTCTCCACAGGGATGATCAGTAAAATAATGTCTCTCCCTAGATTTAAAATTGTAAATGAGATCAAAACCTGGCCCTTCAAAGGAAGTGTTCCTTTTGGAAGTGATCAGAAACAGCTGCTTTCAGAACCAGTGATGCTGGCTGTTTCTGGTAATTGAACAATTGGTCCTAGGAACTTTTACTTGTGAGGACAGGAGAACTTTGCTGAAGGATTGCTAAATAAGGTATCTACTAATCAAAAAAATCCAGCAATGCTCTCACATTCCTTGGAATGCCAAGATAATAATTAGGTGGTAATCCCTGACAAGGTTAAATCTAATGTTAGTCAATGGCTGTTCCCCAAAGTAGATTCCCTTTTGGTAGTAAAATCATTATCTTACTGTTTAAACATTCAGGCTTTCCTCTCTATTTCACAGTTCATAAAGCACCTTTATAGTATTGACATTTTTTTTTTCTGAACAGACAGAAGACAGTTTGTTTTTCCTGCCTTGATTAAATCCTACATCCCACAAGCAGTGAACCTGTGATACTGCTCTACCGTTTTTAATTGTCTCCTTCTATTAAGATGCCAGCACTGTATGTCTTTCCCGCAGCCCCAGCACGATTTTGCTACGTGCCTGGCATTAGTGCTGTTGGGTCTGAGGTTAATGTGTACACCGTACAACTCATTAGCTGCACATTACTATCAGAGCCAAAAATCAACATGATTGATCCAACAATATGTTTGGGCTTGGGACCGAGACTCAAATGAGGTCTCACCAAAAGCAAAGGTCAGCAACTTGGCACAAATTTTGCTGTGCACAGAGAAAGCTTTTCTTCCAAACTATTCATCAGGGAAGGTACAAATGACAACTAATATGGGCCTCATTAAAAACGAGAAGAGGAAACCCCTTGGAGAGGGCAAGTAGGCTCCCTCACTATACATTTTTTTTCAGTCCTTTCCTAAAGCTTTTATTTACGTTACAGTAAAGACAATGGGGAGCTTAAAGGTAGCTGTGGGGTTTGGGGTTTAAGAGACTCGTTAGACTAATTATCTTGATGCACACTATCAATTACTGTCCAGTTAAGCAGAGAGGATAACTGCAGGCAGAACTAAATCTTCAGAACTGAAGGAACTGGGGGAAGGGAATAAAAGCTTTTTTTTTTTTTTTTTTTTTTAATCAGCACTATTATTTCTTTTAGTTAAAACTCCAGTGTCAAAATATTTCCTTTCTTAAAATAACTAAAATAAAACAGACACTAGTTTAAGAGTGGGAGAGGAATGATACAAGAAACCTTTTCAACCATGGATTTGTTTCAAGCACAGTTCTTATGAGGATTTCACTCATAACTCAAGCACTCTTGCCACAGTCAGGCCCTGAAACCAGTACTTTAAAATATGCTATTTTACATATGGTATCATCATGTTCTTTCTTCCTCAGTAATCAAGGGTGTTGAAAATGCTATTGATACAACAATTAAGCTGTACAAGAAATACTTCCCTGCAGTCTTCAGAGTTGCTGTGTTGCAATATGATTGTCTAATGGCACATTTTTGTAAAGGCTGTCACGGTATTATGGGTATAATTTTATTTTTACAGAATACAATAATAAGGTAAAAGGCTGGCGTTAATAGCCTTAGGAACCTATTACATAAACAGAGGTTGAGGATTAAATTTGGACTGGATTTGTAGAGTCTACATTGAGTAAACGTCTTGCCACACTGAAAATTATAATGCATGTAACTCTTCCCTCTCCACTTTTTTTTTTTTAAACTCTCCTATTTTTCTAAAGGTCATTCTCTCTTTCCAACAGAGAATACAGCTTATTCTCAAGGTATTTTTAGAAAATCTGTTTATTTTTCTCTGTTAACATTTATTTGGCAAAATAGGATACAAGGCATATATTGCTTCTGCTTGTTCCGGCAGCGATACTCTGCTCTTCTGCAACACCCCTCAAACATTAACCAGCTCATCTGTCCTAAAAGCATTTGTGGGAATAAACTACACACCTCTGATTGCAAGCTGAGTGGGTGAGCAGGATGGGGCAACTACATGTGGATGGAGGGGTGTGTGGAATGTTCTCCTCTAAATTAAGGCATTTTTACTAGGAACGGCTCCGATTTTGCCAGGAGTTTTCTCCATGGGGATCAGCTGGAGGTCCTGGGGGGAGAAGGGCTGCAGGGCAGAGAGAAGAGGGGGGTTTTATGGTCTATTCTGCTGCTTTCTAATCTATTTATTCATGCCATTAATAAAAAAGCTGAAATGGGAGTATTGTTGTACTAGGAAAAAAAAAACCCTGATGCCTGGGGTGAGAGGAATTCATAGTGGGCAGAGCCTGAAGGTCAACATGCCCCTAATGGGCCCCTTCATTGCCCTGAAGGTGATTTTTAACTTCAGGAGGAAAAACCAGCAAATGAGAACAAGGTAAGTTTGAACAGAGAAAACGCAGCTGGATGGGAACGTAATGCTTGGAAAATCTGAGATTTTCTAAGGTAGACAATCCCTTTCCTTTCAAACTTCTTACACACAGCCAGTAAGCAGAAAAACGCACACCAACGAGCAAACAGACACAGTGCAAGGGCGTAGCTCTTGCAAAACACTGTCTTTCTCAGCACCCCTCGCATCACAGTAGTGTGTGATCAGGGTAGATCAGCACTGAGGACACAAGAATAAATCCGTTTGCCCCATACAACTGAAGTGGGATTCAGGGGCTGGAAGCTGAGCTGGGTGCCCACAGCACTCATCAGTGTGGATGACAGAGGAGATGCCCAGGGCTTTCCTGTTGCTCAGTCTACATTTGCCTTGATCTTCATTTCAGCTGAGTTTGCCCCAAAGCGTTGCCATAATAGCAGCCTCCCTACCCTGGATAACCACTCCACAGCATCTCCAAATGCAGGGGATGAGCTCCACACTTTCCCCAAACAGGGTGTTGGTCTGCTTTCTCCCACCCTGCATCCCACAGCTGCTCAAGAACAGGGGCTCTCCCTTGTCCTACCCCACCACTGCTGCCACTCTGCTTACATCAGTGGAAAGAGGCAGAAACACATCAGGGCAGAAGGAGACCAGTTGTTTTGGTGCTAAAGTGCTTAAAATAATTGGGAAGGGAACCCTCACTCCTCATTGGTAGCAGGGATGGATATGGGTTCAGTAAAGGTCTCTGCTTCCTTATGCAACATGTGTTTTATTAAGGAGAGGCTCATGTTGCATTTAAATCACATTTGAAAACCAAGCAGAATCAATGCCTCCAATTCCTTCACTGTCTTTCTTGAAATATTTACTGTCAGAGGCTGAAAGAAAAAAAGGAGGCCTTTCACCTGCTTTTGAAGAAAGGGTATCAAAACCTTCCGTCACATCATACCTGTATCTTTCCTGATTTTTTTTTACAACTGAGCTTGACTGCAAATATATTCAAACATGGTCTTTCAAACCCGCAAAGTCCCAAAAGGTGAGCTGACCCAGCACGTATGCAAGGGAGGCAAACCCTTTTTGGTCAGAAACAACTGCAGCCTCCAGGGCAAAAGCTGGAGAGGCTCAACATCCTGAAAATTTAGCAAGATCTAGGAGGAAAATCTCCTCATCTACCAAAATCTAGAAAGTTCTTCTCCAGCAAAATCTAGCCCAACCCAGCCAAGCAGCAGTTCAGGTTTGGGTTATGTAGAAGAAAGAGTTAAGCATCCATGGCGTGGCAGCTGCAGCTGGTTCTCAGGACAGGCTCCCACAGCCAGAGGAACCAGAGCAACAGCTCCTACCCCCCAGTGGGGTAGGGAACTCCCCCTGTTTCCTTTCAGCATCCTTTCCTCCTTCCAAGCTACAGCTCATCATTTCCCCTCTCAAACCCCGTCCCAGGTTTGCCAGCAGGACATCTGCAAAGGTCCCTCTTGCAAGAGAGCCATGGGCCACCACATGGATCCCACCTGTGCTCTGTGCTCCCCCTTGCCCACACAGGCACAGCTGCCAGAGGAGGAGTCACATCTCCTGCCTCACAATTCCTCCCAATGCATGAAGACAGATGTTAAATAAAACTCCACAGTGGGATGACATTAAAAAGGAGCTTTCTTGTCATTCCAAGTGCTCACAGGAACAGCAACAGCAATATGCTGTGTTTTATTAAAAAAGTTAAGACAGTTGTTAGGATGGTTAGATTGAAACTGAGGGAGAGCAGGCAGGGTGTGATTACCTCTGCTGGGATCCAGCCAGAACTAACACAATCCTTGTGGGAAGGGCGAGGGGATGTGCAGGGCCCATTTACACGTTTACACAACTTTACCTTTTGGCTCAATTTCTGCAAGAATAATTTAAGACCTGAAGGCTACCACAGGCACAGAGGCACTCACTCACTATTTAACTGTGGCCCATAATTATAGAGGGCTTTTCCTTCACTACAACCAAACTGCAATGCAGAAATACAGACTTTTGAGCTCGGGTCCTTCACGCACTTACCATCATAGCCCTATAATTTTTCATTATTTATTTACACTTATTCTTCTTTCCAATCCCTTGCACTGAGCACTTCTGCCTGATTTAGATTGATCATTTGCTCGGCTCTCATTGGTATGGGAAGAAATAGCATGTGTGATATAGGCAAAGACTGGCAAAGCCTCTAAAACGGTGTCGTGAATGAAATGGCTGTTTTCAGCCAGAGTTTTCCTTAATGTATCCATTTATTGAAGGCATCTAAAGCAAGAAGAGAACAATGTTGCTGCTGATAAAAGTAGCCTGTGGAGGAACCTCGCTGAAGCTGGGAGAGGAAATTACTCTTTATGCTATTTCAGGTTTACGTCTTTCCTAAGTACAGGCTGATTGTTATCCCAGATAATGAAGACTGGTAATGTAATTAAGCACTCTGTTGTGGTGTTTTACAAAGCAAACAAATAAGTTCGGGAATTAATAAGCTGCAAGGTTAAGTGACACAGGGCAAAACCAGGACTTTTCATTTGGATCTAAGTGCTCCAAAGCAAGTAATTAGCTGGCGCTTAAGAGTACAAATTCTAATTTAGGATACACAGAAGATTTTCTGATTTGAGGTATGTGTAATCTCCAAAAGGTCAGATCAAATTTATTATGACCAACTGTAAATAATCAATATGAGAAATTGGGTCCTCTAGCCACTCAAAATAGGAGGCCAGGACCAAATTGCCCTTCTCTTCTTCCTGGGCATGATAGATGGGTAGTAATTCCAAACATGCCTCCATAATTAGTAAAGAAACCAGAGACTGAAAGAAAAGAACAACAAAATACCCAAACCCTCTAGAGACTAGAAATTGCAAAGGAGACCACCCGACAGGAACGTAATTTCCTTGCAAAGAAATTAGGCATTTAAGTAATAGTTCTCTTAGCAAACATCCATGTTTCTAGCAGTTATTTATCTGGTTAAACCATACGCTGATTTGCACTGAGGGTTAAGACACAGTACAACCCAAAACTCACAGCAGTTTCAAGCCTAAGCATGCACAGAGACCTTCTGGGGCCAGAACACAGACCTAGGGATCAGCACAACCCAAGTTTTATTCCTGAACTTGCCGCAGGTTCAGTCTGTGCAGCCTGACAAGGCAGCTTGCCCAGAGGAAGAGTCATACACTGCCTAATGAGGCAGCCCTGTTTCCCAGTCCCTGCCTCTCTGCCACAGGCTCTCACTACTTCTCTTTCACTGGGATTTGTATTTGCCATAAAACCTGCAGAAAGCTAATGCTACCCCACCCAAAAGTAGTAAGTTTTCTAGCAGCATACTATCTGATCTGGCTCAGGGTCAGACAAGCACTGCCACCACCACCGTGATGGAAGAGCTGGGAAAGCTAAGGGGGATGGCAGCAGCCCCAACCACAGACACAGCCATGCCTGGGTTTTGAAAATGCTTCCTAGCAGCTGCTGTGCTTCACAGGAAGGTGGTTAAAATCAGATATTCACAATGTTAAAGAAAGGCAAATTGTTTTAACTATGTGATGGGCTGGTGGTTTTCTTGTGCAAAGACATTTTAAGCTTGCTTTTACAATTTGGAAACTATATAAAATTTTAAGACTGAAGCTTCTTTCCCATTCATTGAAAACTAATTTATCTGTGATGAGAATAACAATGTGCTGTTTACTTGTTGTGCAAACTACTGAACATACTTCCAAAGGAAATGGTATAGCAGAAACGTTTTCATTTCATACTGGGGGAAAAAACCACAACCCTCAAATACACTCTCATGTAATTTTCCTAAATCTTGTTTGGACAGCTTGCATGGCTCACAATCTTGCTCTTATCAGTCCCTCCTCTGAATTAGAGTAAGAGCAGAAAGATAGATACAATAGTGCAATATACGGCTCGATACCGAAGAAGATCACTCTGCTGTGACATGCCTCACGCTTCATCTCTAACACAATGACACGGTTATCTAAGGTTGGATGAGACTCAACAGCCTGTAATATATTAACACACTTCTCATTTCGGAGATAGTGTCAGGAGCTGAAAAACAACTCCAATTCACTATGCCGCTTTGGTTATTTCCCCTCCAATGCTGGGTGTTTTCTCCCCTCTGATCCCCAGACCAGATTTTGTGGGAGCAACACACTTGCTCTGGGCAGGAAGAGCAACATGAACAGGAACCAAGTGCTGAGGTGAAGATCTAAGTGAAAAAAGCCCATAAGGGCAGTTTTTTTTGCAGCTTCAAATATTAACATTATAAAAGAAAACTTGCAGCATATCCTATTTTTAAGTTTCTCCAAGGAGCTTGGAGATAATTTTGAGAAGCCAACTGCCTGTAAGACATTTGACATCCAGAAAAGAGAACAGTGTCTGGCTGCAGAAGCACTTTTTCTTTCCACAAAGCCTACATTTAAAGTGTCACTGGCACAGCGAGGACAGGGAGAGATGCAGAGCTCGGGGTTTCATTTAGGTTTTCTTTTTTAACTGACCAAGCTACAAGTCTGGCACCTGGCTACAGCTTCAGCTTCCCCTGAAACCACTCACGCTTTTGCTTGTGTGGCCGAGTGCTGAATTGGCAAAAGCAAACTTTGCAAAAGCCCTTTTGCCAGAACACCTTTTTGTGCTTGCATTAAAGAGGCAAAAATGTAGATAAAGCTTTTGCCAAAGATACCTCGGTCTATTGGAACAAACGTTACAAAGGGATAAAATAAACTACCATTTCCTCAGTGTTCAGCTCTCCAGCGCAAGAGACAAATTTGCTCCTCATGAAGGAACTCAATGGTAGGTGGATAACATGAGGAGAAAAAAAGCAGCAGTGCCTGTTTCGGCTCCTCTACAAGCCACAGGATATGTAGAACTACAAAACAGCAGGGAAAAACAAGAGTTGGAAAAGACATTTCTACAAGGATTGAAAGGATTCCTGGAAAGAAGAGGGACAATTAACGCACACATGGAAAAGCTCCTCAGTTAGGATGTCATTACTAACTTCTTTTTTTTGTCTTTGGTCACTAAAAGTACGTCTACAGGAAGCATTAGTAAAAGGAAAGACCTGGAAAGATTAAAATGCACATATAGCTGTTCCCTCCCGCTTAGCATGCTTGTTAATCCCACAGGAATTACTGAAGTGAAAAGACAAATACAAGAAAGAAAAGGCGATGGGGAGCACACATGCTTCATTACAAACTGGTACTTGACATTTCTCTTAGTTGCAGAAAAGTTTTAGGATGCTGGTGACTAATGTAACTCCCTAATCCTTGGCCAGCTTCAGAAACCCTTGGCATGTGGTCAAGGTCAGGACAAAGTTAGTGCCTTAATAAAAGAGGGAATATGGCATCTCTAATGATTGCTTCTGGCTGTTTTTCTCCTTACCTATAATAATGCCACAGTGATTGTTTGCTTTCTTAAAGTGATGCAAAGCTCTTCGCTTTACCTGCTGACGGACCCTCACTGCTCAACCCGCGGCACAGCCAGGGACCTGATGGTGGGCCTACAAGATGGATGTTTTGTGCTGAAGAGCACAAATTTAGGGCTGTCTTCACAGGGAAGTTCAGTGAAGGTAGAAGAATCCTGTTAGCATAGTACCTTAGATAACCTACCATTTATTTTAATGCTACCCACCTGAGGGAGGCTCTGCTAATGAATCTATTTTTGTAGTACCATAAAGGTTGAAGTTTAGAGCTAAGTTTAGAGCAGACATATAAAAAATGTCAAACCAGGAAATAGCTTAATGAAAGCAGAGAGTAATCACAGCAAATTACAGTGAAATTTCTATGGGATTACATTTTGCATTCCCCAAACAAGCAGAGGAATTCATCTCACAGCGTCATTCCATTTTGCTGAGAATTCACTGTAAGGATATGCTATGTAAGTAACATACTGCAATGCCATAAAACCTGTCTTAAAAGTTACAGTCTAAGATGCTTTGCAAAGCGGAGCTCAGATTTCTTCCCACTGCAATCCATGGAAAAAATAGCAAGATATGCCACAAACTGTCACAGAGAAAAAAATTAATGGTAATATTAGGAGGAATACAAGGCACATGTTTTATTTTGTGGGTGCTAATAATGAGATTCCCTTTCTAAACTCCAATGTTTAGAAACTAACCAGTAGTGGCTGTGGTAAGGAAGTTTACCCCAGGAGAAGAAAGCTGGTATTCCTGGTGTGTTTCCAAAAAATCACTGCAGAATTTAATCTCTCCTCACTGGCAAACCCAGGTTTTGCACAAGGAGCATCTAGGAAACACCAGGTGGTCAGCACCTCATCTGGCTGCCTTGAACACCTCCTCTGAAACAGTATATATACAGTTTGCATATATACAGTATATATGCCTTCCTCTCCCACCCTGCAGGTTATCTTTCTTTCACCCAGTCGTTACAGCCCATAGTCTAGTAACAAAATAAAAGCAATTTCACATTGCTTTTTACCATATGTAGTGATTTTCTCTACTTTTCAACAGGTCTCCAACATGACAAGATACTGGAAACTTTTGACCTCACTCCATAACTATTGCACAGCTCTGGATGGTTAGTTTAGTGAAAAAAAACATGTTGACTATTGGGTAACAAAGTCATGCAAATCTTTCAAGGCTAATTCTTGATGACAGCTGCTGTAAATGCACTGGAACGTGCACAGAGCCACAGCCTGGCCCTATTAAAGGCAACACAAATTTCACCACTAAATTCAGCAGGATCTTGAACCTGATCTCCATAATGAGCAGCATGAAATAAGATCTCAGTCCATAAGGCAAAAAAAAAAAAAAAATAATAAAATTAGGAGAAAGAAGTGTGTGAATGGGATATTGTGTATTAAATGTAAGGAGAGGAAATTCATAAACCAGGAGTGTTCCATGGGTCTGCTTAAAATAACCTGTGATTATTTTACATATAAGGTCTACATGACAGAGCAGTTACTCCTTCAGAGGACAGTGTTTTGCAATAGAAAAAGCCTCTTATATTCAGCTTTTCATAAGTTTATAGAAAAGGATACAAAAGGGAAAACAAGATTAAAGACTTCACGCCTGTACAGTTTAATACTTTTAAAATTTAGTTACCAATGCTCTGGTGTTTTAACCTCAAATTATTTCACCCAGTTTTTACATTTTCTACACACTAAGCCACAGAGGCAGGGGGGGACGGGACGGGGGGACGGGACACACAGCAAAACATACCAAATCTACCTGAAAGGTTTTGCAATTTTTGTCTCACTACAAGTGGTGTGGACTGACTCACGTTTTGCTGAGAATTAATGTTATGCCTTCTTAAAGCATGCTAGGTAGAATTACGGCACCTGTACCTGTGGCTGATGTATTTTCATCTACAAAATTTCAGACAGAGCTAAAACCTACAGTATTTTTTTCAGGGCAATCACAGTCATCTTTCCACACCTGTGCTGGATGCAGAGATTGAAAGGGCAGTGTGTACATAGTGGCCATTTTTCCATACACCTCAGCTGGAGAGGCAAAGATGCTCTGAATGGCCACCCAGGCCACATCTGAATGGGAGGTATTTCTAGGAACAATTCTAACACTGTACCATAGCAAATCCACACTTAGCAGTTGCTACAGAATTGTCGTACAGAAGCAAAGGCACAGGGGACCTTCTAGTTTTTGGTGTTGCACACAAATCGGCACATTAAGGAAAGAAAGATCTCCATGGAAAGCCAAATCAAATCCCAGAACCTCATTTAGCCTCTTCACTTGAGAAGAGGCTGAATTCAGGAAGAAAGAATAAGCAAAAAAGACAGTGCTTAAAAATGAAAATAAGAATGTTTTCATTACCTTTTCTGCAAGCCAGCCTAGGTGCCTAATCTCTCGACTTCCAGCAATCCCTGTTTTTCCGAGCTGGTCTCTGACCTCTGCAATCACCCGGGGGATGAGCTCATTGACACTGGAGTGGATGGCATTGAACCAGGCCTGGGCTGTAGCTGAATCCTTACTCCTGAGCACCACGGTGTGCTTGGCATCAGGTGAATGAACTTCAATCAGTCTAGAAAAATCGAGGGGGGGAAACATTATGTTTACTCAGATATCGTTAGGCAGCTAAATTTATCGCCTTGCTTAGTGTTAGCAATGAGTTAAAAAGAAGGATACTAATATCAAGGCCTCGCACTAAAAACTTACCTTTACACTTGAATACAGTAGGATTATCTTAACTGAAGCCAGGTCTGTACTGACATTATGGTAAAATCCTTGAGAAAGGGATTTGCCAATGCTGATGCGACCCCACATCTAGCATGTCAATATGAGTTTCAAATATAAAGGCAAGAGGAGCGTTTCCCCATTAACATTCACTGACACTGCAACCACCCAGAACTGCCTGCGCGGTGACTGCAGAGAAGCTGGGATAAGTTGCTGCCTTCTTTAGCGGGCAATCGTAGCACACCCAGAGTTTCTCAAGGTGTTTATTTTACACACGCAGAGCTAAATGAAAACCACCCTCAACCCAAATGGAGGAGTTCCCTTAGGATTGCACTGTGGTTTCAGTGACACCACTAAGTATCAACTAGAAGCCTGCCGCAATTGGCCTTCTCCAGGAGTTACCAACTTTCTGAATGCTCCATTTAGATCCTGCTAACAGCAGCAGCAAGGAAGTGCTAACCGCAACCATATGATTGCTGCTGGCAGGCATCTTCTATAGTTTTCCAAACTCCTCTGGATAGAAATGTGTTGTTTTTTTTTTCCCAAAACACATGCTTACTAGACCATCCTGTGGGCTTCCACTCCACCACTGTGGTTTGAAAACCACAGATGAACAGTTTTCAAGAAAACAAATCCTGTCCATCGTGGTTATGAGACCTGTGCCAACACCTTTGCTAATAACAATAAAAATGCTTTGAGAGGCAGCTACAGCTATTTAAGTTCTGTTCTCAGTGAAGTTATTAGTTACTCGTGGGGCTTTGTGTGCTCTTTATAGCTTTGTGGGCCACTTTTACTTGAACATTTGTTAAATAACCCACTAAGCAGTAGTTTGGTTTATCTTTATGTAGTGATTATAAAACCAACCCCTGGTCATTGCCCATCCCTCAACTCTGTATCACAGTTGTGCTTTTTCATTATACACATACAGTGATTGCCCCTGAACATTACCCAAATGAATTTGACCTGGAATCTGAGCCTAAGCACGTACTTCTGTCCTGTGTACTGTTGCCTGATCTCTGGGACACACAACGACTCCTTTCTGTAGCAGGAAAGTAATTAGTTCAGTGGAATTTATTCAGGTTGAGGTTAAAGACAGTACTGTAATACAAATATTTGTTATGCAATTACAAAATCCTGCAATTTGGAGCTTAACTAACAATTAAGAGTTTTTAATTAATTGGTTAAACCAGAGCAGAATCCAGAACAGAAGGTGACTTGATCTGCGCTGCTCTCTGGGGCTGGAAGAGCGAGGACCGCTGACCTCGTGTTTGTCCATTTTGGGAAGGGGAGGTCTCCATGTAGACACTGCTCTAAAGATAGAAAAGGTCATGATTTTCCAAACTCAGCAGCTGAACTGTTCAGAGTCCTAAATCACTGTTTGGATAGCTTAAAAAGTGGGTTGATTTTTCAGAAAGCACTGAGGCAACACAGTAACGCAAGTTTCCTCACAAAAAGCTGCCGGAGCTCAGCACTGTCTGAAAATAGAGGCTCTTATTTAGCTGCTCCAGGATGCACTGAGGATTCAACCTCAGGTACTGAAAAGAAAATTCCATGTCAGATGGTGCAGGTGTGGTGAATAAGAAAACTATGTTTGTAGATAGCAATGACCCCAGGCACACTAGTTTTTTTCTGAACTGTGGAAAAAAAGGCATCTCCCTGACGGTTATGATTTAGCCATTTCTGTCCAGTGATGGTTACTACCACACCCTGGTCTGTCTTTCCATGAGAAACACTGCTATCCAGCTGCCATATGAACTTGAGTTTGAACTTGTTCCTGTAAGCAGCTATCAATGGAAACAAACTATACAGGCTTGGATTTTCAAAGTATATTGTGGTAATTGGTGAAACATTGCTTAATACTTACAGAGCACTTTTTGGCAGGAGATCTGACAGCATTTTACAAATTAGGTCAGTGACAGCATCCCTGTTCCACCACCCAAAAAGTGGAAAGGTGCATAACCCAGATGAGCCAGGGAACAAGCCAGGAGCAGAACTGAGTATTTTCTGCACTCTAACTTTCATTTTAATATATCTTTTAAAGAGAAAAAAATACCTGGACAGCACAACAGTATTGTGCTGTTTTAGAAAAATGTTAACGCACTGTATGGATTGTGTGAAACAATGCTCTTTACAAAGCCTGTGGTTTCTATAAGGGAACTCCCACCTCCAGAGTAACCGCGTATCGTGCGGTAAACAAAGTGCTGAACAAGGACTGTAAAGACACAGAAGAATGTGCTGCTTTTTCAGTTGCAAAGAAACAGCAGCAAACATGTCTCATTTCTTTTTGAGTTAGAGTTGTAGCAGGCTTTTGTTTAAAAATAAATTAGCTAGAGCTGAACGAGCTTCCAAATAACAGCTTGCTTCCTTCCAATTTAGAATTCACTTAAGTTCTTTCTTAAAGCAAGTGGGTTAACATACAAAAAGTATTTTGCTACTTGGGTCTTCACCAAAGTGTATTTCCCTTGATGGTGGCTATTTGAGTATTTCTACAATACTTCTGTTCTCTAAAAGAACAAATATCTAATTAGCTCTTTACCATTCTGTTTAAGCGGTTCTAAAGTACACATATTCTAATATATACACAGTTAATGTGATATCAATGTATATATTCTAGCAGGCATATGCACACACACACACATACTGGATCATGCTTGCAAAAACACTCCTAAATCCTGAGGGACTGAGGTGACTTCTAATGGGGCTATTTTGGGGACTGCTTGTCAGTCATCAACGTTTGATGGTGATGCACTAACAAGTGCAGAAAGTCGGCTTTGCTCCCTTTACTGAGTGACAGGAAGATTGGACAATACTGCTACACTTCTCAAAAGTAAGTTCAGAATGGGAATAAATGCTGCATTGACGGGTCTGAAACTGAATCCTTTTATCTGCTGCTCCAGCCCGAGGAATACATCTACAAGCATCATTCCTGTGCAAGCTGCTAGGTAGGGCACCTTTTTTTATTCATACCATAAGGGCAAGTGTCTAAGCGTTCAACTGCCTGGACTCTGCTACGCATCTGGGCACTAAAGTTCTATAAGATATGGGTACTAAACTATCTTTAAGAAACCAAGCTTCCAGATTTCTGCTCAAGATCCAGGACTTCCATCTCCACAGTCAGTTGGGGTGAAGATACTAACAGAAACTTAGAATCTTCCTGGAAACCCATGGGCTCCAACTGCATCATGTGCTGAAAGCCCTGCATCCCTATAAACTCTTCCCCTTTCTGCCTTTCAGCCTACACTGCTTTGACTCATCAGTCCATTTGGATGATGCTTTTTGTGTAACAGCTGACTGATGGCATTTTCATATTTTTTGAAAAGCAAAAAAATACCAGTGACCTTAGTAAACTCCAACACTAAAGCACTTAAATGTTTCCAGCAGTCCAGCCATTGTAGCTTTGATTTGTTCCTTGGCTAAACTGACCACCGCTTACTGACTTCTGTTTATCTGCAGTTCAGTGATAAAGTTCCCTTAATTCCCCACTGAATTGAAATATTTAGGTCAATGCCACAGCTGTGTTTATTCTCACACTCCACCACAGTTATGTAAATACTGCATATGGAGCTGCTTCTGATAAAGCCCATACCAACCCAAAGGAATTATATGTTAGCTCTAGATGGCTGCCAAGATGCACGGCATCTCTCCAGCTTGGCAATGCATATGAATGATATCACATTTTCTCAGAGATCATTTGGCAAACCTTATAATAAAAGAGTAATTTTCTCTCTCCTCCTCAAAGAGTCCCACTGAGCTGAGGAGTGTTTCCAGCATCCCCTTTTCCACCTGCAGAACACGGGGCTGACACAAAACCCGAAGCCTCCAAATGCCATAACCTTGCATGTGAGAGGCCAAAATGCATCATCACTGCATCATCCAGAGCCTTTTCTTTACAGAGGATCAGAAGAAATTGAAAGCAAGTGTTTGGTAGACCATACTCATTCCACATTTGATAAAGCCTCTTTCTGTAGGAGTGTTCATTATCTGAGAAATACCTTTTATCAAATCTCTTGAAAGAACTTCTCCCACCAGCATTGGCTCAGGACCAAATCAGGCACTGATTTACACTTTCTGCCTTTTCTCGGGTCAGATTATGCATTCAGTCACTGATTAAAGTGGGGAGTAAATCTCTTGAAGTTAATGATAAGCTGGAGCCAGAGTTACTCGAGTCCATCATGTTACTTTGATTTTGCACCGGCATAGCCAGGAACAAAACATTCTGCCACCGACTGAACACTTAAAAAGGAGGCAAGGGCCAAACTGCTCATTCCATATCCTCCATCACTGTCTGCACGTGAAACTGTGCTAAGTAATTTTGTTGATTTCTGAGCATACAAACATAGGGTGTTTCTCTTTCCAGCATAAGAGTGGATTTAGAGGAACACAATCAGTGATTACATTTAAATAGTTGTAGGTTTTGTTATAAAATAAGTAAAAAACCCTGCCAAAGTTCTTTTTCAATTCTACATGCAGCATCAGGAGATGAATCAGGAACAAAATACATTAAAATTAAGCAGCAGAAACTTTGGGTTTAGTCTGCAAGGAAAATATTTCATAGAGAGACTTTAGGCTTGCAATGAATTCCACAGCACACCCTGAAGATCTACCTTCATTTGATGCATCTAAACAGTGGTGAAAGCAATTTTACCAAGCCAGTGCTATTTGGTAATCAAGTGAAATTTTTCTATGTGAAAGTCACTCAGACTCCTGTCAGGTACCCGCTGTATTAACAATTACTTGCTGACTTCCAACTTGTGGTGGTAAAAATGATGTAGTTACTTGTTTCTTGGGAGCTGGACTAGCCTGATGTCCAAACAGAGGGTGTATATGTCACTAACGAGCTGTCACAGTTGATTGCATTTCTATTTGCCACCAGCTGGGCTTTAATAAAAGGGATATCAGCAGTCGCACCACATGCAAGTAAGGAAAGGATTTGGTTCTGCAACGGACTTGCTCACACCGTGGTGTGCTGATGCTGACCAATCTGCAGAGCACAACACATGCTGCCTTCTCTACCCAGAACAACTCCAAAAGACATGTAATAATTGTCTATGGACATTTAACAACGAAGCAGAATTCTTTCCCTGCATTGCCCAAAAGACCTCTTCTCTTTTTCTGTCTTGAATTTTTCTTTTATGTTCTGGTTGTAATAGTCCTGAATATTTGTAATGCAGGAATACACAGTCCAGCCCTCTTCACAGTGGATTCAGCATCAAACAATGGCAAAAGTGCTGCTATTTCAAGGAGCAGTTGGGTCAGTTACTTGGGGGGGGGGAGGGGGGGAAGGAATGATTTCAGAGGCATGGTAGGAATTTGATTTAACCTTTAAAAGATGCTGCCCAAAACTTTAAGACCAGAACATGTGATTGGTGTAGTCAATACATTGACCACAGCTCCCTAAAGCAAATCTTTCACAGCAAGAGGGAAAGTGTATTAATGCTAGGGAAAAAAAAATAAATTGTTTTGCCCACAAAAGCTGCACCTCTAGCAAAGCCACAGCCTACCTCAAAGCACCTTCTGCAGCAAAGCAAACCTTCTGCAGCTGGAGCTGCATCTGGGCTAAGCGGAGAGCACCTGACTGTAGCTGGTAATAATGGTAAAAAACACTTTCAGATTGAGACAAGGGTAGAGAGTCCCATGTTACTGCAAAAATAAGAGACTTAGAGAAGAATTACATATCTTCTGAGAAAGAACTCTACTGTTGTTGTTGCTGCTGGTAGGCAGAACTGTATGTAGTATGACCTACAGGAAAAAAGGGGACATGATCCACGAGCATAGAATAATAGGAAAAGGGGACAAATGAGCAGGGCTGCTGATAGATCAGCTCTGTCTTACAGACAACCTGTCAATGGAAAAACCCTCCCTGGAAGAGACAAACAGCAGGTCCACCTCACCTAGCAGTATCTGTCTGAACATCTCATTATTTTATATGCCCATTTTATAGCTTACATGATCAGAAAATTCCCAGGGATCACCAATTAGTTGCCAAGTGAAGCAAAACAGAAGCCAGACTGTTCACCAACCACGACAACAAACCCACACGCTCCCTCTGGATCAATTATTGGCCTCTGAGTGCTGGGGATAGGGCACCACCTGGCAGCCAGCATCCCAGAGATGTGGTCTCTTCAGGGACGGCTGGCATGGGTCACCTCCTGGCACTTTCACTACTGGCAGTAAATTCATCTTCCCATTTAACAGAGTCCGAGATCAATGAAAAAGCTGTATGTAAACTATGAGAACAAATAAAAACCTAAGTGTAACTCTCTCTGATTCCTGCTACAGGAAAACTGGAACTTCCATCAGCAGAAAAGCACGCAAAAGCTGGAAGTGACCACAGAGTATTAAAATAGCAAAGTCTGTGCATCCAACTTATGCACTACAGCCCAACCTCAGCACCTACCAACACTGAGCTGGGGCACCTATGAGGGCAACCCATCACCCGAGGCTCCCGCCGTGGCTGTAATGGGCAATTTGTTGCGATATACGTGACTACAGAAGGTGCAGGAGAAAGGAGCTTCGAATACATCAGCTTAAAATCCTGCTTGTTGATTAATAGCAGGTCAGGCCAGATTGGAGCTGTAAGACTGCAATCCAAATTGCAGACCTGCTGATAAGGGAGGGAAAGCCCAGCACTGTGCACAGGACAACAGCCAGGCAGGAAAAAGGGTCTCTAGGTTGTCACTGGCTCCAAGCCATAACACAAAGACTGCGGGGACAAGGACCATGGCAGGAAGCTGAAGCCCTTGCATATCAGTTTTTTTTGTTTGGCAGATCTCAGGAAGGTGTTAAAATTATCTCTAATATTATTTAGGGGCAGCTTGAATGTCTCGCACTTGCATACCTTTACATACAGACTCACATAGAACATGATTAACTGTTTGCCCTCCTCTGTCCTGCCCTGCAGCACTCACACCAGTCTTCTTTTCCCTTTACTCTGCAACACATTTCTTGGAGCATTTGTCTTCCTCCATCTCTGCATCGCTTCGATTTTTCTCTTTTTTTGCAAAAATTTTCATTAAGTAAAGTCTGCTTCAGTTTTCACTCTCCTGGTTCATCGCTTCCCTTTGCTGGTTGGCTTCTTTCTCCATCACCTACTTGTAATTTGTTCTCCTCCCTCCTCTCCATGCATTTCTCAAGATAGTTTCTTCTTCCTGTTCCCCCTCCCCGATTAATTTCCAATTACTTTGCTCTTATTTCCATTCATCAGCTCAATCCTCTACAGTTTAAGCTGGTTAGAAAAATGAAAATTCTTTGACTTTTTCAAGTCAAAGCAGTGGCTGAAAAGAACCCCAAAAAGGAAACACTAAACCCCACCAGCATATCTTCTTTTTCTCCATCAACTCATTATTTAAATATTTTTGCAAAAAAGAAATACTTCAGTTAAAAGTTTGTTAATCAAAAATCCAGCTGAAAGCATTCCGCCAACCTCAGTTACTGCCACCTCCACACCACACACATCCTTCCTTGCCACCCACGCACCATGACACCTTTTATTCCTCTCAGGTCACATTTGGTTCCATTCACACAGACACACACACACAAAGTTTTATTTGCATTCACATATCTGCATGCATGCACAGACACTTTTTTTGAGTAGCACATGCAGGAGCTTTGCCCATTCCCATTTGATTTGTACAAGAGACAGGAAGGACACCAGGAGCTCGCCTGTCCACCCCAGAAGGATGGGGAGGGGAGAAAGCCCCATGTCATTACATCAGGGGAAAAGACACAACTTGTTTTTCAAGAAAGGGAGACATGACTAATCCCATATTCATGAGGACATGCACAGATTGCAGGTCAGTCACAGCTTGCCGTAACTATCCAGTTCTACATTAGTGTCACAAATAACCTGCAGGAAAACTCAGCAGTTTCCAAAGTGTCCCCAAATCCTGTCACATTCTCCCATCAATTCACTTCTCAAACTGCCACCCAGAGACTACAGCAGGTCCTTAGGACATTAGAAGTTATTTTAACATGATTTAACAGAACAAAAATTAAACCTGAACTAAATAAAAAGTGAACACCTAAAGTTCAACCTAGTTTGTTGATGTGTTTGTGTAAATGAATGCTCTTGAGATTGCTCTGCAGAAAATGGCCTTTGGGTTCTCTGGTGAAGTTTTTTTTTGTTTCAAAAACCTTAGCTGGTGATTTGACTCAAGAGAGACCAAAATGCTCCTCTTTACAGAAGGGGCAGTCCTACAGAGGTGCCTGATCTCAGTGACCTTCCAAGAAGGCTGAGAAAAAACTGAGGCTAAGACATAAGTTCATATAACCCAGACTGATGACCTCCTTAGCTGGTGGGGATTTTCAGAAAAGACTGAAAATAAGCATTTCTAATAATGAAAAAACAAAAAAAACCCCAACAAAACAAAATAAAAATTTCACACTTTCTGCTTAGAGGCTTCAGAGCTCCAGTTCCTACAGGGTTGGAAGACTGCCCCTTAGCAAGACAGATGATTGCAGCTTCCAAAATACACCAGCAATTGCAGAGCTGCCTGAAAGGCAGATGATGTAGATAATAGAGGACTATCAGACAGCCCAGCATGAACCAATTATTAATTCTAGCAGCTAATGATTTGCCCCAAATTTCTGTTATAAGAGAAGAAATGCAATCTTCCAGGTCTCTCATCTGACAACCCCAGCCCTGAACACATTGACCCTAGCTACCAAGGAGGGTCCCACAGCCATGCAGCTCTTAGAGAGGACATGGTAATGTATCAAAGAGGAGGCCTTCCCCATTGCCTGGCCATTCATCCGTCCCACCACTCCTCTCCTCTCCCCCTTCTGCCCACACTCCAACTTCCCTCTCCTACCCCCAGGGTATCAAAGGGAATGCTGTAAATGCCTTTTTAGCTAAATCACCTAACTTCTTTCAGCTTGAAAAGACAGAACAGTAGATAAATCTCAAATGCTGCCTACTTATTCATCCCTTCCAGGAAAGAGCAGGTTTTGGGGGCAGATTAGCAGTTACAGTTCTATAAACAAACAAGAAACATCCAACTTTACACAAGAGGAGGATTTGGATTCATAACAGTAAAATAGTTGGGAGCTAAGGTTAAAACCCCACATTCGCCTTGATCTTAAATTCACTACACTTTGTGGGCAAGGATGTAAGGGGCTTCGCAGTGGTAGAACATCCATCTATAACAGACCGTGCACACTGCGATAACCTAGCACAACAGGGTGGTTTAAGGGTGAGGGGAGAGTCAACCAGTTTCCTCTGATTATTGGCATTTTTGTTCTTTTGGGGATTTGAACTACATCCTTTCAAGTTGCTTTACTTTAATGTTGGGATTGTTGATTTCTTCCCTCATTTAACAGTAATCTAAACAGATAATAAACAGCCCACCCGGAAAAAAAAAACAACAACACAATAACAAAAATTATTGATATAAATCAGGACTTTGACTCTAGCAGGCTCAATGACTTCTTCAAAGGACTTATTGATATTCAAATAGCAAAACATGTCTGTACCAATAATGATAATTAAGTGCTATATGCCTTTCATCCAAGGATTTCAAGCTGTAGCTCACAACAACACTGCAAATTAAGTATGATCTCTCCATTTCACAGAGATTTTGTCTACAGCCAAAGACAGCTCAATAACAGCACAAGGAACAAGGCACAAATTCCTTGGGGAGGTGTGGAGAAGGATTTTTAATATTGGTAATGCACCCATCATAGTATCTTTACCTTTTTTGTATCGCCCATGCATACATAAATCCTTTCTCTTTCTTTTGCCCACACGCAACACATGGTAACAGAGAAAAGACCCGAGTTTCCTAAACTTGAGGCCAGTCCTGCTAAATCTGTACTATCCATTAGGAAGGGAAGATTTCTGCCTCCCCAGGAAGCCCCACAGAACCACTGATGTCCACCCAGGGCTGATGCAGCTCCAGCATGGTGCAGTGGTGCAGTAATGACAGCACAGTAATGGAAATGGTCCCTCACCTCCTTAGTCCTGGGTCTAGGGCTCAGCCTTTGCCCAGTACCTCACTCCACCTGTGCCAGTGTCATTGGCTGAGCCCAGTCTTTTCAAACTGCCTCTTAAGAGGCAAGAGGCAAAAAGCAACACAAATTAGACATACGCACCACAAGAGCAGCCATAATTCATTCTCAGTATCACAGGCACACCCTCAACGGCACAGTGCCCTGCCCTCTGTGAGCCCCACACCAGGTAGGCGACTCAGAGGATCTGCTCCCTCATCAGTGGGGAAAAAACCTGGGCTGCAAAGCTACACAATGAAACCACACAGCTCTTCAAGGAGAATCCAGCCTTTGCTTTGCATACCAGTGGCTTCTTGAGCCTGGCAACATCAAAGTATGGTCCTGTTTACCAAGCAGGAAACAGGCAGGGTGGAGGCATGAGCCAGCCCATGCTTTTATCAACAAGACGTCCAGACTCTTCAGCACTGCCTAATACTTGCCTACCTGCCCCGTCAGTCACCCTTAAATTATACCAGCATGAGCTTGAAGAGGTGCAGGAGCTAAATGTCTGTCATTCCTTCTATAGAATAGAATATTTCAATAGTATATTTCAGCTGAAAGGGACTTGCAACGATCATCTAGTCCAACTGCCTGACCACTTCAAGGCTGACCCAAATTTAAAGCATATTGTTAAGAGCGTTGTCCAAATGCCTCTTAAACACTGACAGGCTTCGGGCATCGACCATCTCTCTAGGAGGCCTGTTCCACTGTTTGACCACCCTCTTGGTAAAGAAATGCTTCCTAATGTCAAGTCTGAACATGTCAGGTCTCGTAGTCCATTTAAAGAAAAATAGTTGTGCTTTGGATTAACAGTGAAACTGGGAGTGCTGGCAGGTTCCAAAGAACACACAGTCATCTTTTGAAGAGTTTTACTGAAAAGGCATGGAGTTTCTACTAGTACTCCAGACATCACATTTATAAATAATCAATCAGCCTCACAGCTGTGTGATTTTAAAATGAAATTTCAAAATCTTAAATTTTGAACAAGTTCTCATGAATTTGGATTTATTTAATTTTGTTACAATAAGGCATGAAAAGGAAAGTTGGGAGCAGGACTTAGCAATCTCTCAACTGGAGTCAGTCTTCAAGGAGAAGCAGAAGTCCTATGCAGGACTACCAGATCTAGTGGGAAAATCAGATGTGTAACTTCCTCTGTGCTTGTTAAATCCACATTCACCCCAGCTTTCTAAGAACTGGAGATGTTTCAGTGCCAACAATCAGGGATTTCTTCCTGGTTCTTTTAACAGGTATCTTCTCATGCTGAACATCAAACCAGTTCAGCCTGGTCCTACAATGCTGCTGTGACATGATCTCTAGCCTGCATTGGAGAAACATCTGCTCGGGAAACCTCATGCTTTCTATGTCCATGCTTGATCTTAGACAAAAATTAGCTCAGCTATAGTCCAAAGGAGCCCTTTTATGGCCAGGATACGCTTTGGCAGCCTGCCAGAAATGCTATTCTAAAACCATCCGGCAAAGTGACACCATCAGCTATAAGATCTATGTGTGTCAGGTCACTGGGTTATAAAAGAAGTGTCACAAGCATGTAAGGACATGGTTTGGGCTCTGCTGTGAACAAAGATCAAATTATTTTTGTGGAATCAGATTACTATCTTGGGATATACTCCAGTGGGAAAAGGTCACTCCATTATAATAGTAATACTGCAAAATCAGTATTCAGAATTGTTAAACCAAAATGGGTAAAGATGCGAATCAATGGGATGCTACTATTACACTGCAGCTAGCACGGTGGTGAGGTACTGTGTGCTTGGATGGAAAAATCCAACTTAGACTGTACACTGCACTGTGTTGGGCTACAGTAAAAATCAGAAGTCACTCTTTCCACAGGAAATGACAGCCACACAAAATTTAAACCATGATAATAAGCAATATGACTCTCCCACGCATTACTTCCTAGTAACACCTAAGAGCACACATTTGTAGCACGCTTTGAAAAAGTCAGCTCCATCGCAGAAGCATCATGAGCAATGAGTGTTTGTCCCTCTGAATCAGTCCTCCCGGCCTTCAAACAAAACTGAGGACCAGGAGAGTGACAGAAGCTGAGAACTAAAACACAGTCCAAAAAAAAAAAGGGGCGGTGCGGGACCAATTCTGAAAGAATGAAGCCAATGTGTAAAGCATCTTTACATTGTGCTGATTCAAACAATGTTTGACCTGCGTGGGTATTTTAAAAATACACACCATGGCAGAGAGAACAACAAACTCTTAAGCTAGTGACAGAGCTGTCAAACATCAGCATGTTAAACTATACAGATAGATGTGGGAAAAAAAAGTGTCAGATATCAAGGAGCATCTTGATTTAAACTTGAGAAGGACTGCTAGTGTAATTGCTGTTTTACAGTTGCACTTCTGTAATGGTCAGTTATCTCTGACTATGGTAGTAATCAGTTGGTGTGATGAAGAACAGAAGCAAAGTTAAGCAATAGTAAATAATAGAGCATGGGGCGGGGTGGGGGGAAGAGAACCCTTAAAAGAAGTTTAGATAAATATAAAAAAAAAAAGAAGGAAAATTACACAACTACTGATAAAGTTTTTGAATTGCAGTGCAAGAGATTACAAGGGAACCCATCCTCCCCAAACCCCCTTCTGCTCTCCCCTCTTCTCCTTATCCTTCTCTGAAAAAGAAAATGTAACTTTTATTTATGCCTATACATAAGTGCTGAGAATCAAAGGCATTGCACCCAGTTTCTGGGCAAGGCAGCACACTGCAGAAAAACAAAAAGGCCATTATTTGGATGGAAGAATCAGCCTGTATTACTGACTTGACTGGTCCCTTTTTTATTAGCAGCTGTTAGAGCAGGGATCAGAGAGTGTGCTGGTGTAGTGCAGCTGTTCCACATATGTTATAAATAAGGGCTATTAAAAGCTCATCCTATTTTTAACATGATGAAAAAAAATCAAGAAGTCACAGAAATTTCCCATTAATGCCTTGTAAGTGGAACTTTTCTCTTACTCTTGACTTTAATGCCCAGAACTGAATGCACAAAACAGGCCACTCTTAAAATAATATTCATTTAAAAAGAAAAAAAAAAGAAAATGCAATTTAATGGAATTAGATTAGGCCAGCCCGGAAGATGTAACCAATTAGTGTGTACAGTGTCTTTTCCTTCAAAAGCAGACACTTAATCCGGATGAAAACAAACTCCTGCAATTCTGTTTCCAATATAAATGTTGGATTACCACACTGAAGAGTTTCTCTAGCACAACCCAAAAGCTGAACCCAGACACCACTACCCGCCCTTCCCAAATTGGTCATTGCTTGGCCCTCACTGGGCTGCTGTGTGTGACCAGATCCCACGACCAGCTCCTCCTCACCAACCCCACCGCTGAAAAGATCAACAACAATTCAAGGAGAAGGTAAAATTCCAGCCCTGGGCCTTGCTCACCTGTTTTCAGGGTCCGACACTGTCATGTTGCGTGTCACGTAGCACATCTTGAGTGGTATTGTCTTCTTGTCTCTGTGGATGGAGAGTGAAAGCTGCGACAGGGGGTCAGCAGAGGTACAACCCAAGCGGGGAGATTCTGGGGGAGGCGTCTCCCACCCAATTTCTGAAACAGGAGAGCCTTTTTTCACATAGGGGGTTGCTTCTCTCATGTATTTCACTATAGAGAAAAAAAAAAAAAAAAGGAAAAGTAATAAATAAATGGATATTCAGAAGTTGTATCCCATGTGAGTTCTTTAAACTGTTACTAGCCCTCAGCACTGTTTACTATTTCTACTCATCCAGCATTATGGCATTGGAAGCCGTGCAGATACAGAAGATGAAGATCTGACTGCTGCCCATCTCAGTAGGGTGCAATGAGTAAAACAAGGGAAAAGAATAGAATCAGCGAAATAAGAACTTATAGATAGTGTAATGCCAGGAGAGCCATACAACTTTTATTTGACAGGCTGTAAGTCCTCATGCAGCAATTCCTTTGTACTGAAACCATGAGATAGCTGAGGTATGGGGAATTTTTTAAGAAAGACATTCAACCAAGTGACAGTGAATCTATTATTCCCCTATCTAAAATATTCCAACGATACCCCAAGTGCTGCAGCCTTCCGGTTCATGCTTGTCAGTGTCCTGCCACTGATCTCAACAGCTATTTCTGCTTGCTGGGAAGCAGTTTTAGCCGATCTACTTGTACATACATATATGAAGTAAACAAAAACCAATTCACCTCTTTGACTTCTCTCAGGGAAATAAAATTGAGTTCAAGCCTTTTGTGAGAGTGAAAGTGTCAGATTAAATCTCTTCTCAGCCTCTTCCAACGCTTTTTTCCAGTATGGATAGGAAAGGTGGATGTAGGAATCGCAAATGATCGTACTGATATTCAAAAATCAATACCGTTTTAACAACTGTACTTTGAATTCCCCTCTTTATGCAGGCAAATATTGCAACATTTTCCCTCTTCTTGAATTCTTTTGGCAGTTCAAGATCATTTTACCTTTTGCTTTTTGTGTTCTTGGCAAATCTATCAGCCATAGGCTCCTTCTTCACAAACCTGACAGAGCTCAACCAAGAAAGGACCTCACATTTAAGCACCCCAGTTAAACATATATATCCAACTTACACAGCTGTGGCTGCCTAACTGGCTATTGCCACTTGATTATACCCATGACTCAAACAGCAACGACATGAATCAAAAGGTCAGGAGCACCGTGAACTTATTTAGGGAGGTTATTAAAATGCTGTGAGAGATTATTTCAAGGAAATGGTGCAGATCATCATGTTAGCTTAGCTGAAGAAGCTGGGAATGACTGAGTAACAAAACGAGGAGCAAATTACAGAAGGGCATTGTGGTGAAGGAGGTTAAACTAGGGAAAGCAGACTGCAGTTTTGAAGTTCAAAGTGAAAGCAAGGGAAGTATTCAGAGGAATGGAGAAGAAAATGGTGTTTCTGTCAAAACCACAGATAGGGTGAGTAATTTCAGCAGCACTTTTTCAAGGCACTCTATAACAGCTTTACTGAGAGATACCTGTGCAAAACTAGAGTGTAGGCTCTGTGAGCATCTATTGACATCTTTTCTCTAAAATATGTTAGCGCACATCTTGCTGCTGCTCGCTCTCTCCTTTTTAACAAATCTGTTAATTTCAATTATAAGGACTTTTGTATTAGTTATTTTACAGGATATTCCTAATTGCGATTTATCAGAAATGCTGTTCTACCCAACACCACTGCTTTGATTTCTTTTCCGCATACTATTCTGAGTGATTTTTTAAATTAATTTCTTCCCTGCTCAAGAAAGAGCTGGCATGGGATTCTGCCAGACTGCCATAAACTATTTAAGGCAAAAGGTGTTGAGATTGATTTTTTGATCTTTTTGTAGACACCTACCTAAAGTCCATTATCTAAAAACCTGTGTTGGCTAACTCTCAAAACCAGAGCTCATCCTTGGGTACTCCATAAATTACCTGATTTTCAACAGTGCTGAAAATAAGTAGTTTTAGTCAGTGTCATAGACAAATTGGTTTTAGCAGTAGGCACCTGAGTTTGGATGCACTCATAGCCTTTGGGAAACAGAGAGACTGAACACATGCAGAGGTGGTGAATCTGTTCCTGTTTACACTGAAGGGATATGACTGTCATTAACTTAGATGGGAGGAACAGCTGAAGCTGTAAAAATCATGTTTGACTGCATGCAAAATTTTGTTCCCTTTAAAATTAGAGATTATCAATTAATCTGTTGAAAAAAGTAATCCAGCAGGCTTTTGAGCACTGTTACAGTGACATGCCAGCAAATGTGATGCTAAATAAAGGTCCAGGTCTCAATAATGTAGTTATTTCCTCTGTGCTATTTTCATCCTCTTTCAGCAGAAGCTGTATGCATTAGACCTGAGCACCTTCTCATTAAGGAAAGGAGAGAGGGGCAGGGAGAGGAAGGAAACGGAAGTGAAAAATTTGTCTCTAAACCTAAACAAGAACACAGAATGTGAATTTAATTCCCCAGAGATGGGTGCAGAAGAAAAGAGCCGCCCCTTCCACGTGCCAAGAAGCCATGTTTCCATGGGACACACTGGTGAGTTTGTGGCAGGCAGCTGCACTGTTTCAGAAACTCCTGTGAAAGAGGAAGCAGGAGGAGAGCAGAAACACAATCCTCTTTCCACAAACTGAGTCTCAAGCACAGCAGAGGCCAAGAAAATTTTCTTGAGGAAAAATGTCCTATGAAAACTCCTGCCAACTTCTGACCTCCCAGACACCTAGTTTCTACTAACTCTCAAAAGGAGATAAATGCTCAGCCCCAGAGATTTACATGAATAAAGACCCATTAATATACTGCTAAATTGCTGGACACCATCTTCCTATAAAATTCTACAGGAGGATTAAAAAAATAAGTGAATACAGGTTTTCTGTAGAAAACCAAAAAAGAACAAAAACAAAAAAACCAAAGCTTTAGTAGTTTTCTACAAATTAATTCCGACTTCCCACTAAATACAACCACAGCTTTCTAGACTCACACTGAATACTGCTGGGTTTTACAAATCAGACTTTATGGCTCCTGAGTATTCAAATGTGTTTCATATTTTAAAAGCCCCCAGTAGATACATATAAATGCACAAATGGAATATTGGGGTGGAACAGGTGGCAGAAGTTGATCCATTTATATATTTTTTTGTATTATTTAAATTTTGGAGCCAATGTTTTCCATTTGCCCTGTCAACATCCATAATTACATGTCTATAACCAAAGTCCAGTTTACGAATTTAGCTGAAATAAGGCACATGCTGTTCAGATGACTCCTAAGTTTTATCAGCAATTATTTCTATTTACATCTAAACTCAGGATGCAAATACTACAGAACACTCTGTTTTAGACCATGCACCAGTAAACCTACTACACACACAGCAATTTATGGTGACCCCACACGTGTCTACATTTTGCAGTCTGTCCATTAACCAGTTCTTAATTCACTCAGTAAAAAACAAGTTGATACCAGTATGTATAATAGGCATATTCCATTCCACACTGCACTATCTGAGAATCTTGAATACAGCAACGTTAATGTATAACTGAAGTTATACAATATAATGTCATCATCAAGTTTTAAAACCAGAAAAAACATGATACAGACTATTGGACATTAAAGTAATAGTGTAGGTAATATTCTGTTTTCAGACCATTACACTCAAGAGCTAGATTTCCCTCTGGATACAGTAGCACAAATCCAGGTATCGACTGAAAAAGAAAGCGACTATAGAGATCTCTGGTTTTATATATTGCCAAAGAAACCACTGAAGGGATTAACCCTGCCACACACACATTCAAATTTAATAAAATTAAATAAGACATGTAATTGTATAACAACTCTGAATCACATATAACTATTCTATAGGTATGTATACATATACACCTTCAGATTAGACACATATCTCTAGTATATATACAAATATTATATATATATTTATATTAAAATGCTACATTCTTTAAGACCACCAGAATGTACTTTGCAAACACAGAAACCAACATGCAGGGACTGAGAAAAAATTCTAATGGGTTCTCATTATTATAACTCAATTTACTGATAGACTGCAATTTCAGTCGAGAGCTGTCTAAACTTATCCATTTGATTCTATAGCTCAACCTCAGAGATCCTTATATTCAGTACTAATTACTGATCCATGCCCTTTTGGTGCACCACTAATTAGAAACTGCGGTCAAGCAATTAAAATTGCAATCTCCGGAGCACCCCTCCCCACAAAGAGGAGAGGAAGGGAAGTGGCAATCAAATGAATTAATCCACTGATACACACTGAAATACTTTGCATTTATTTTTTGATTTGCAAGACAGGCAATGTAGCTTCCAAAAAAGCACTTCATTTATAGGCAGTGCTGCCAAGTCCCAAGTCTCCACAATTAATCCTTTGTTACTGTTCACAGTTGACTTTGTTTTTTTCTGGGGGGAAAGAACCAGGCTTTTAATGAGAGAAATACTACAGACCAGCTTGGTCAGGTCCTTGGCCAGACGCAGTTCTGAGGAACTGGGTCTCCTCTGACACATTCAGACTGTTTCCTAGGAGGGAAGACAAAGACCACTGAAGAGAAGCCAGCACTCCTGAGCAAAGTTCTTTCGTTACTATAGGAATGAGGACAGGATGTGTAGGTTTACAATATGAAAGCAAAAGGAACAACATGCCTGAATCTGCTCAAAAAATATGATCAAGGAATTCCCCCTTTGCAGGGGAAAAGCACAGTCTCCTCTTTATGCATGTAAGTAAGTACTCAGAGACAACTACCAAATCTAAGAAGAAAACATCAGCCAGAAACCTCTTGAGGCTATTTTCAAAGCATAGGCTAATGTTACTGATAGCTATACCCAAAAAAGACTGGTTGTTGAAAGTTCTCATAAATACGTCTTCATCTGGTCTCGTTTCTGTGAGGGTGAAAGATGGCTCAGAGGAGAGGAGCTAGGCAAGCCCTCCACCATATGTAAGATGTTTTAAGACTGCATGTAGGAATCAACCTTTGGAGTCACTTGAGCCCACAAATTGAACATGATGAGATCAATTGCTTTTATCAGCTTATTCAGTATGAAGGGGCTGTTTGACTCATCTGTGCTGAAGCGAGTACACCAGGCCACCTGCAACGGTATTGCGGGCAGCATGGCATACAGAAACTTTTCTTGCAAAAATGGTTCTTGGTTAGTTTGAGAAGAGCTGCTAATGCAGAACTAGAGGAGGCCCATCCTGCAGGCACACAGTTCCCACCTGAAAAGGAGGAAACAAATGAAGACAAACACTTCTGAGGTTGTAGATAGCATCATTACAAGTCCAAGTTACCAACTCAGAGCCATCTAACTGCTGCTGAAGTGATACTGGCCCAAGGGAAAAAAAAAGAAAGTGGACAGTATAAAGCTAGAAGTAATCCCTGCCGGTGTGTGGCCTTCAGAAGGGCGGATCAGCCAAGGAAGTCAATCACTCAGCACGGTTGTGTCGTTTTGCTTGACGGAACATTAAAAGAGAGAATTTGCAGTCTAGCAGTTTTAGTAAGGCACAAGCCAAAATATGCCAAATGGTTTCAAAGCTAGTAGTAACTGAAAGGAGAAGTCTTGCCATAAAATTTATAAACTGTGCACAAGCAATGCCAACATAAATGCAGAGTATTTCACACTATTGCCAATGGAACTGAGATTAACAGATCTGGAGAAAGGTCTACTGCCTTAAAATTAATTCGGCATCATGATACCAGAGTTTGCCTGCTAGGTTTTACATTAGAGACCAAATTTCCATTAAACTTAAGCAAATCACACACCCTACAGTGAAGACACTGTATAAAAATGAGATAAGAATCTGTCCAGCTGCCGGTGCTATTATCAAAACTAAGACACAAATACTTGAAGAAAAGGGTTTATGAATCAGATGATCTATGAAGATGTGTAGCATGACCCTTTCAACAGCTTTAATGTGGGCATAAACCAGAAACTAGTCAACAATCCTGCTTGTGAGTGTTTCTACTCCATTTCCTACAGAAACATCTGTTACTACGTTCAGACAAGTAACATCCATTAACATCATCTACTTTCCCCTGTGCTGAAAGGGATTTGAAATAGTAAACCTCTTGATCTGCCAAGTGCATCAGATCTCCACCTCTGGGAGATGATATAAATTAGTTAAAATAAACACCTTGTGAGACTACAAATCCCCTTCATGCTTTGGCCATTTCTCATACTCTAGTGAGACTTAGTTGCATTTACATTTTTGCTGTTTGTAAATTAATTCAGCTGAATTCAGTGTATGTTGCTGCATATCTTAAAGAGACAGGCTTGGATCTAAATTGTAACGGGCTGCTTTTAAAATCCTTTTAAAAATACTTTCAACGTATGCTCTGATTATACTTTTTAGATGGAAGACATGAGTGTTTTGAAAGAGTAACTTCAGAAAGATCCAGCAGAGAAATGTGCCTTTAGGATCAAGCTTATCTTAAGGTAGGGTACTAGCAATTAGTGACGAGACTGCTGGTAGGCAACCAGGCTTGAAGTTCGAGCTTTCAGTGGGCTATAGACAGGCTGGGTGAAAAAGATCAACAATTGCATTTTAAAAAGATAAAGAATACTTGACAGTGTTCCTTTCAATTAGCAACTGCTTTTATAAAAAAGGTGGAGCAACGTTAAGCAGTTGCACTGCTTAAGTGCTGTAAGGACCATTACACGCTTGCACCCAAAAAATGAAGGCTGTTCCTTTTCAAAGGAATCAGCAATTCTGTGTGGTTAAGAACATTTCTTTGTCAATGAGGCAAGAAGACGGGCTGTCCAGACAGCAGATTGAGGGATTAGCACATCCAGACCCCCATCAAATGGGAGAATGGTTTTGATAACCCAAATAGAGCACAGTGACCAGCCACATTTTACTATCCATAGCAGGTCTCAAAAAATGCCACTAAAAATGTGTCAGAAGCCAAGAAACTACAAGAGAAAATTTAGAAGCCACAAGCAGCCCCTGCAGATGCCTTCTCCTTCCCACCTGCACCAGGGACATCCCTTTTCTGCTCTGATTTCAGCACTTGTGGAGCTGGAGATAACATTCCCAGACCATCCTATGCTTTGGTGTAACACCAAAAAAATCTTCAGAGAGTTACTTTTACTTGGATTCTTTTCCTGACACTTTGCCTATGATGTGTGCTGAATTCAGCCACTGATTCCCAGAGCCTGATGCTCCCCTCTAGTAAACACTTCTTTAACCGGTTCTGAGTTTCCTCAGTGCAAATGCTTCTAGGGAGTGAAGGCTTTAAATGTCTTCTTATCTTAACACAGCATATCAATTTTGTCAACTGCAAAATCTAGTAAATACTAATTAATTTTCATTCCTCCACAAAGCCACAGTTTTATACTCCACATCGAGCAACCATGAGCAAAACACACAACCTACTCCCCTCCGGTCTACATTAGACAGCCTGAAAGCTCCGCTTGCAGTCAGCATTTCCCACCCACTGCTCCCTGCCATCACTTGGAGCTGGCCACTGCTAACCACCCCTTTCAGCTCCTTTCTGAGTTACATCACCAAGTTCTAATAATAAAGTCCATCTTTGAGATTAACAGCACGCATGCTCAAGGAAGCAGCAAGGACAAGTTTCAATGCCGGGGCGAGATCTTTGTGTTTCTGTTCAAAATAGCTTAACGGAAACTGAACAAACACGAACTTCGGTCACACAGAATCACAGTGAAACCTGGGTTACTGGCTTGGTTCAGAGCTCTAAATATGTGACACTTACTAGCACTTGAGCTGATGGAGTGACCAAAAGCAGTCACAGGTTGTCAGTAATCTGGTATACAAAAATGTCAAACTGGCAAATTAATAATAAACTAAACAGAGACTCTTTACAGTTGGCGTTCCTCAGTACTTTCCATTATGATTTCCATTACTCATACCTACTACATTGAATGTGTTACGGTTTCCTTCAACTGATTTAGTCTATTTTAAATTTCAAAGTTACTGTTCCAATAAATTGGATATATTCAGTTCTGGTTTTTGATATGTCACTAACGACAAATGCATGAATTCTAGCAGCAGGGCCCCATAAACTATTAATCTGTCTTCCAAAAATGTTACATACTTCCTCAAAATAAATCCAGACGTATTGCTCTCTTCATAATCTGAAAATCAAATATTAGCTTGTAAATACTCTGTAATCCCCAGAAGTACAATGTTTGGTTAAAAAGGAGATGCTTTGGCTCGATCTAGGAGGAGACACTGGCAGCATCTTGAAGAGCTTGTACTCAAAAGAAACACTACACAGTGGAGAGCAGGGAGTAACTGTACAAGTGTCCCTTATCTAATAAACTAAAAATTAAAAAAGACTGCTGTCAAGACCTGCAAGCAGTAGCTATATAACTTACTACATTTTTATGTAAAATGTGCCACAGCTTATTTGCTACATTGTTTTGTGACATTATGAACTCTACAATTAGAACTATGCAAATCTTTTATAATGGAAGTGGAAAACATCTGAAACAGGCAATTTGGGAGCTGAACATGGAAATCAGCAGACACATTTTGAGAAAAAGCATTGTGGGACCTATGAGTCACTCACTGATAATCGAACTGGAGCTTCTGGTTGTCTCCAAGACCAAATGCTTCATAAGTCAAAAAAAATTTAAAAAAGGCTTTAGTCACATGATATTAGGACTAGGTCATCATACTCCATGTAACTCTGTGCAAAGTGAAACAGAAAAGCGTGGCTTCACATAAAGCAGGGAAAAGGAGCAAAACATATTTCTTCAGTGAACCTGCAGTAGTCAGATTCCCAAGGACCATCTCCTACCCAATATTGACATATTGTCATATTCTCTCAGGAATAAGTTGATTCAGAATTTCTAATGTGCTGCTCACGCTTGTTGTTCCCCCTCTCTGCTAGTATTTATAGATCCCTCTCCAATCACCCACATGCTCAGATGGAATTCAAGGTGTCTGGCATCACCAGCATGCTATAATTTTTCTATTTACATGAGTAATCTCAAGTGTCAGAACAAATATTTCAACCACTAGTGATTATGTGAAAAATACATCAGGGCATTACGGTTTTAGAGCATGGTGTTATTTCAGCAGTCACACAAATCATTAAGTAGTACAGGATAGACTGAAAATGGCACTCACTGAGGGAAATGATTATGCTGTGTATGATTGTACCTGCTTTACAGATGGCTAAACTGACACAGGCAAGTTAAAATGCCTTCCTCAAAGTCATGCAGTAAGTCAGTGACAGAGTTCTCAGTACTAAACTTAATTTTTACCCCTTTATGACTTTTCACTGTTAAACAACCCAAAGGGAGCCCACTACCAGTGAAAATCGATTCGTGATGCCTACAGGCTTCTCTCTATAGGAAGACCTTGAAGACCTTCCAAGATCCCCAGGATTTATTTTGAAGAGCAGGGCTGCAATCACTTGCAAAATTTCAAAGTTCATCATTTTCATTCTTCACTAGACAACACTAAAAGCTTTGAGAAAGAACAAACTCAGGGCACTCATTCCGCTAAGAACCTGCCCTATATCCTGTGGCTGGGCTATCCATTAAAGGGCATCAGCTCACCATACAAGTCCTCTAGTTTCCAACCTTACCAGTGGCCACATTCAGAACACTCAAGTCCCAGTGATTATAAACACTTATATCTATATGCATACAGGTACATAAATACAGACAGATAGATAAATTATAATATGAACACTACTGAAGTTCAGTGACTTGGACTGAAAACTCCTATGAACGCCCATGTACCTGCGCACCTCTCTCTCCTTTTCTCATTTAAACTGGGAATAATAAAGTTTGGTAAATTTGCAGAAGCACCCAGTCAGTTCTACACCGTGAGCCCACAGGAATCAATTTGCTCTGTCAAAGACTACCATCTCCAGGCTGCTGTGCCGTCACAGTTGAACAGGAGAAGCCCAACAGCTTCTCTGACAAGACATAAGAAAATCTGTACAGTAGCCTTAAGACTTCTATATAACAAAAAAAAAAAGAAAAAAAAAGTATAAGGAGGTCCCTAAATCAATCATGATGAACTGGGATGAGTTTTTCTGATCAGAGGTGGGTATAACCATATTTTTCTTTATTTCAATGTGTCATAATGATAGTTTAAGACCACTTCTGCGCGATTCTGAAGTCCAAATGCAGTCTCAAACTGCTTCTTCTCCACTGAAGACATTCAGGTGGAGGAATCACGACTATATGCCCAGCAAGGACAATGAAAAGAGAAGGACGATGAAACATTAAGCCACATCCTTTTGCCTCAGTGCTTGGGCTTCCATTTGAATAGAGCCCTTTTCTGCCAGGGATTATGGTTTTCTCTAGGAATAAGCCACCAAAACCCTAACAACAAACTACAATAATTAAAGAATAAGGACACTAGTCATTACCACAGTCTAAAAGGTAATCAGAAAGCACCATCACTTTGAGCACAGGAAATTCTCAGAATTGCAGCACCCAAAGAGACCACTACTGAAACCCAACTGTGCTGACACAGGACCATGGCATAATGTGCTGCTGCTCTTTACAGCTTAAACGTCTCCTACCAAGATGACAGCTCTCCTGTTCTCATCCCTGAGGAGCTGTAGTTACTGTACCTTAAAAACTAACAATGATCCCTGATGGAATATGGTCCTCCTGGAACTCCAGTGCATAATGCAATTTGAGGGTGAAAATGGACAGACTACTCTTTTTTTTTTTTGGCAAATTTATTATTTTTAAATAGCATCATTTAAAACTATTCTGCAGACAGGATCTCAGAAATGAATGAGTGAACACAGGGAAGCAGTGAAAATCCTCATAAAAATCCTGAATTCAGAAACAGATTTTTTTTCCATGAAATGGTTCTGTGGAATGATCTGAAAAATACATTCTCATTCAAATCCATTTCTTTCTCTACAAATGAAATAGTACTTTAAGCTGACATTTTGATTTAAAATGTCTTTTTAAGATCAAACTCCTTTTCTAATAAATATTGCACAGTGTCCCCCAGCATCCATCTTGTCAGATGGAAAATTCATATAGTTATGATTCCATTAGGTTTCTTGCAGTGGCCTGGGCATTTAATCAATGAGAGCAAAGAGCATCTAAATAGGGTTAGGCTTCAAATTCCTTTCAGTGAGAAGTTAAATCCCCATTAGCTTTGAGCCATAAGCCCCCATGGGTTTAGCATGCAGCTTAAAAGATAACGCTGTGAGGGGTCACGGCTCTTTACTGTAGTACAGAAAGCCTATTTCACAGATGGTCCTGCAATAATAATGTAAATATAATCCTGTTTCAGTGGACACTTTATCCATCCAGAAAACAAGCAATGTTTTCTGTCCCAGAAAAAATCACATTAATCTTCAATTTAAGGGCAAAGTAATTCTTTGCTCATTCAGGCCCTATTATAGAGAATTACCAGGACTTGCCTGGTATCACGCCGATGCTGGGGCCAGCGTGGTCCCCCCACCTCTCCACAGGACAAGACAGACACAGGTTCTGTCAGCAGCTGCTGAACAGCAAGTGCAGTTGACTCGGCACATCAAAACACATTTCCTCACTATGCCAAATGCCAGTTTTGACTGTTCCAGGTTAGGTCAAAGCCAGGTTAAAATAGTACAACCTATTGTTTTTCAGAGTCTGCAAACTGCCTGCCAAGTACTTTTTGGTCAACTAGCAGGGGAGGCTGATAACAGAGGTTGGAAAAGAACCTGGCAATTCCCAGCTGAGCTTCAAAGGGCTGTAATGAAATGCAACCCCAGTTCAAATCATCACAGAGAAAACCATTTGTTTAATCAGTGAGGAGAATGCTAATTTGTTTGCCATTTGTACTACTGGAGCACTTACCAGGATTAGTGAAGAGCCAGGGCATGACAGCCTCAGATGCTGTGCAAACACAGAACAAAAAGCTGGTCCCCTCCCAAGGAGCTTAAAAATCAAGTACAAGTTAAGAGACAATAGGGACATGACAAGGAAATAAGCAGGCAGAAGAGCCTACGTGAAAAATCATGCATGTATCTCCCAGTGTTGTTACAGTTGTATTGTACTCCCCTGTAACAGAGACAGCTGTAGCAGGTGCTATTTGTAAAAACACTGGAAAAACATGAGGAAGAAAAGGAAATATGAGTAGGGTGATACAGTTGCTAGGATGTCTTTGCAATTAATAGTGGCAATAACTTTCCCTGCGTTATCACTGCTGCTTCCCATGCAGGGACTCCACCAAGACTTAAACTTTCAGCACCATCTCAGGCATTAAAAGATTTTGCACTGGAGTTGTTGCTTGAATTCTGCTGATAGACAAACATTAAAACCATTTGTCTGAAGCAAGGATGGCTCAAAGAACTGGGAGCACCTAGCTAGACAAGAATGCCCACAACCTGTATCAACAGGGGAACTAGACCTGGGCACGGGTAACGCAAAGAAGAGTCCTCCATATACGTGCAGATTAACTGCAGCTCTGCTGAACCTCATACTCACTGGCTTTACCTCACATGTTCAGCCAATTCCCACAAAAGGGAAAGAAATCCTCCCTATATGTCTGTCCTCTAAATCCTGAGAATAATTCTCTTCCAAAAGTAAACAAGCTTTGCAAGGCAAAGGCAAACTGAAAGCAAAGGATGGTGTATGTGCACACTTTCCATTAGCATAACTGGTTTTCTTTATGCTTCAGTGTGGGAGTACCTTTGAAAAGAGGAGCTGAAAGCACAGCTTTTCAATCCAGATCATCTACACTTTTACAGAGGCTTGGAGATACACAACAGGGATAACTATCTGCTTGAGGCTTGTTTGCTTTATTTAGTTCAAGGGCAGGTCTCTCTTGCTACTTGCAGAGAGCACAATCAGATATCAGTTCTTTTTTTTTTTTTTTCCTAACAGCAGCACAGATGGGCACAGAAAAAAAAAAAAAAAATCAAGAACAATTTCTATCTCAAAGAGCTTCTGATCTCAAGATCACTTACAACTTCTGCCAAAGTCACCGGGTTCATCTTCAGTGGAAATTAGATTAGGTCCAATGGTCAAAGCTAAAGATGTGAATAGGCTACAAAGAGGGAAAGAATGAGAAGTGGGAGGAAAACCAACCCCAACAGGTAGCTGCATGAGTAGCTGCTGAACTCCAGTTTGTCAAGAAATATCCCAAATGGAATCACTGGAAAAGTTCTGACCTCAGCCGTAAAGGACCATACCTCAGTGCAGATCACAAACACCAGCCTGTGTCCCTGAAGTCTGGGTGACCCTTCTCTCATCTTGCACACCAAAGGCCATCAGAATATTATCGAGGTATCACTGAAGAGATCACTCAAATAAGTAAGCTGACCTTTGGGCTTATTGCCACAGTAGGTTTGTGCTCCAGTTTTTAAAGGACAACTTTGAAACTCTAGATTTCAGCAAATGTCAGAAACTGATAAACAAGTCAATATTTATACATGCTCATCTGTAACCCTTTGAAGACCACTTCTGCAGTTGCTTCTCTTGCAGAGCCCATAAGAGGCTGAAGTAAAGTTGGTGGCAGATTGAGAGCCTAAAGCAAAACTTTTGAGGAATCCTAAGACCAATCTGCTGGTTGGTCATAGCATTTAGGAAAAGAAATGGGGAGCCGTGAGAGGATTTTAAACTAGCTAGTGGTGGAGGTATGTCTGTGATATTTACACCTCTTCTACTACAGGAACTGTCAGAAACTTATTCCCTGGGTGGGTAGATAATGGCCCACTAGTTAGCAGAAGTTGGGAGCTGAGAATATTGGAGGGCTGCATACACTCGTTGTTTAACCAAGGGTTATTCTGTAACTCTTTTATTAAATGCATGATAGACTGGAGAATGTACAAGCTGGAAAGAGAGAAGACCAGTTCAGAACTACGTGCCAGTAAAAAGAGTCCTTCTAGGTCACATCAGCTTCCTTGAGACTCTTTTTCAGACCATTTATACTTCACTGCCTTGTTTCAGCTCAACAAAGGGCCAAATCATCAGATCCTTCAGAAACAGGGCTGGAAAGGCTCATGGGATTCTTCTAGGTTAATAGCACAATCCTTGCATCTCACTTTAGCTTACAAACTCTAAGATCTGGCTTAGGCTCTGCACCTTACAGATTTTTGCTTAGCAAGCAGTGACATTAATGACTCATAGTCAGAAAGCCCTCTTCAACGAAAGTGTTGAGATTATTTAGTAGCAACAGACCAACTATATGTACACATGCCAAAATAATAATATACAGACCTAACATACACAATGTCCTAGGATGCTGGAATAGGGAACCTAGGGATTTTTGGCTCCCCAATCCTCCAGAAGCTGTTACCTGATTACAGTGGTCCTACCCCCTCAGCCACCTGGACCAAATCTGGATTTGTCCTCTGCCACAAACTGCTCAGCAGCAGTCTCCCCTTCACACCAGCATCTGTCCCAGCCCCTTCCCTGCCTTCCTCCCACTGTCACACCCTGCAGATCCCTCTCTCACCCGCCCCAACAAGTGCCAGTCTACTCCATTCCCTGCTCAAATTGCTTCACCTTCACTTTCAGCCTCCCCCTCCACAGCAGCAGCCTCTAAACTCTGCTGCAGAGGGGAAGGAGGGAAAAGAGGAGACACAGAGATAACCACTGCTGGTGGGCCAGGCTACCCTCGCCTGTTTGCCCTTTGATCCACGCACACAGGTCCGCACAAAGAGCAGCAGCTGCCACTGGGCCCCAGCACCTTTCCCAACCCAGCAGAACCCTGGGCTCCTGGGCTGTGTTTTGCTGCTTTGTTTCCCTATGGGAGAGCAAGAGCCAAAGCATCCTGCGACCTATGTGTTGAGCTATGGTGAATGACGTCACCACATTCATGCCAGAAATTCTAACTATCTACCATTACACAGAAATATTGCGTCCCCGATAAAATCTCTTTACAGCATTCAGAGCATTTGCTATGTATCCGTGTTTTCAGATTGCTTGCAGCAGCAGCTCTGTCCCACTCTGTGCAAAGGGAAGCCTCTGATAAAACGGTCAGGAGGTGCCCATGCCCATGGCCCACAACCTCCTCTGTCATGCACAGAGAGCTAGAAGAAAGTAAAAGACAAAACATATGTAGTTAGAATTAGATTTTGAGAAAGAGATTGTGGATTTAATGGAAAAGAAAACTTCATCAAATCCTTAAAAAAACCCAACCAAAAAGCCCACACACAGAACAAACAGAATGGTTATGGTGGTTGTTACTGAGATGTTACCTAACAGGATGAGCAAACTCATTACAGCCTGGCTGCCTGCTTGACATTCTCCACTTTCTTACAGTCTACAGTGCACTTCCAGAGCGTTAGCTGCAATGGTGAATTCCAGCGATATTCAATACAGGCAGTAATTAAATGGTTATAAAAATGTGAAGCTGGAATGCTGACAAGCTCTACGAGCGGCATTATCGGCAGTGACGGTCGGGGAGTCAATCTGCCGCACTTCTTCAACGCTTTAAGTAATGTTTGCCAGGATCCCCCAGCCGACACTCTCTCCCCTCATCTCTTTGCATCACGCCACAGTAATTGCGGAGATGCCTGCTGTGCTCAGACGATGGAAAGCTCAAGAGGTTCTTCAGGGGAAGGAAAAAACAACAACAGAAATTCTCATGCAATTAAGCCATGTTTCACCTTCCAGCAAGACTAACCCAACGGGCCACCAACAGCTCCTCTCCCAGACACACATTCCCCTACCTCTATGGCACCTCTAATGATCTTGCCATTTCCTTCTTATGATCAGAAATAATCAGTTTTTTAAATATATGCCAGGAGCGTGTGGCTGACACCTGCCCTTTAAGCTCAAGAATGAGCAGGTATATTTACCCCAACATTTGTGACCAGGGTCTTCTTGGTAGACGACATCCTCCTGAACTACAAAGTTGAGAGGAGAATGGGATGTGCTACCGCCTCGGCCTTAAGCTTCTGACTAAAAGCCATTTCCCGAATCTCCTAAAATGGTCTTGCAGCACCAGGGCCTCTTCTTCCCCCTGGGGAGAGCTGAGGAAGGCAGGCCCAAGCACACAAGCACCGGGTGGCCCCACTCTGCCATCCCTGTGCTGTAATTACAGCAGTCTGAAGCCAAGCATCTGAGTCCACACCATGAGGAAAAGCAGGCTCCTTCGGCACGGGCTGCCACATTTAGAAGCGCCATTGTTTTTCTCTGTGCCCGGCAGTTTCTCCTCAGGCGGGAGGAAGCGGTGCCTGTGCCCACGCAGGGCCTGCTCCCCGGCTCCTCTCCGGCCTCCCCGCACCGAGGAAGGCCCCTGCTGCTCACACGACAGCAACGTCTTGATGGACGCTGCAGGCTCCAGTCATCTAGCACCTACAGAAATACCACAGCAGAAAGAGAGACACAAACTGATTCTCTTTGCTATCTGTTTTCTTACACGATGCACTCCAGAGTCCTCCAGCAGCTGTAAACAAGCATTTGAGTTAAACGAACTTTTCCTACTGTCCTCTGCGTACGACACCCTGACTATATTCCTTCCATGGAATATAGTCCTTCCAGTCCTTCCCTTTGTGCCTTTGCTCTGCTTTTACCACAAAACCGATGGAGCTTTTGCAGCTGGTAACCACTAAGGCGGGGAAGAGCAGAGATTAGCTCTATTTTACTGGCCGATTTATTTCCTGTGATCAAGCAATTAGGTAGGTCAGGGCTGAGTAATTCCACAA
The DNA here is from genome assembly GCA_033628505.1 of Tringa tobata. NCBI lineage: Eukaryota > Metazoa > Chordata > Aves > Charadriiformes > Scolopacidae > Tringa > Tringa tobata. The sequence goes on from JAHREE010000563.1 coordinate 15,741,486, forward strand.
AACTAAGTCTATGTAATTGCTTGTTCATCGTCTTCCACTATAATTCTCACCTTTCATCCCTATTTTATTCCCATCAACAGTTACACATCCTTGTCACACCTCATCTTTAAATGCTGATCTCTTCAAGAAGGTCACTGTCTCCTCACACAGAGGCTTCCTTCTGTATTGCCCAGCATTGCAGGGAAATAAGCCTGATATTTGCTAGGATGAAAAAAAGTTCTGTCTGGCTTTTTTTTTTGCAAGCACCGCAGCCGTCCAAGCAATCCTGGCGAAAGCTGGAGAGGCAAGAGGAAGGAAAACACACCTCAAGCCTTGGACAATATGTTGTACCTCCTTGGAAACAGCCATCAGGAGCCACGTTTTGACAGCAATGTGCTGCACAGCAAACTCAGCAGAGCCTCCAAACATGCTCCTCAAACCTTGCTTTTCCTCCAGCCTAAGTGCAGCCCCACCAGGCAATGCCAGTACAGTATGATCTGGCCTCTAACACAGATGACATCGAGACCATCACTGTTATTCCTGGCCAGCTTCCTTCATGCTCTTCCCTAAGCATTTCCAGGGGATACTGTGTGTCTCCCAGACAGCTGAGTATAATAAAAATAAACGAGAACAAGCAGAAGCTTGAATAGCATGACATTAAATTTCCATTTCTGCATCATTAAGTCAACTGCCACATGGTCCATCACAAAATTCAGACTATTAATTTTAGGCTACCTGGTCATGCTATGAAAAATATCAGAGGATGGAGTTTGCTCCTGGTGAAGGGGTCCAACTCCCACAACAGTGAACTGAACCCACTAAAACAGAACAAAAGCCAGCCTAAACCTCATGAAAGTAAATTTGGAGCAGTGAGCAGGGGAGGTAAGGGACAGGAGGAGGAGATTTTGTGAGTGTTTTTATGTTCTCAGGTTTGACCGAGTGAGGGAAAAACAAATGTCTTCACAATATTAATGATAAAACCTCTTTCTCATAGAAAAGCCCAGTAGGCACACAGAGGCTTCAAGTATTTTGCAGCAGAAAAAGTTTAGATTGTTTCTTCCCAGTGCCTTAAAGATTGCACTGCCAGCATATTCCTATGTGTGTATTTCTACTCATCATCAAAATAAATAAATCAATTTACGCATAATATTTGAAGACCTTAGACATTGTTTATAAACCTGGAATCTCAGCTCTATAAAACATGTTCTTCAGCTTTTACCCTGAGAATAACCAGATCAAAAAATTGAAAAGTCTATATAAAAATAATACATTCTTGTAAATGCACTCCGTTTCAGGAATAAGCTATTTCAAATTGTACCTTTTTCTTAAAGATGAGGAAGTACAGAATCGCAGCCTCTACACTACAGTGTGTGCCTCCAACACACGTGACTGCAAAGCAAACATTAAATGAAGGAAGCTGCAGAACCATGGTACGCCATGCGGTGATGTGGACAAGACTTGGATTCCTGTCTTGAAAGTTGAGACCTTTACCTCCATCAGAAAAAGTTACTGACCATTTATTAGGTTAGAAATGAAGCATATTCTATACTGTGAATACTGATATATGCAACATTTTATTGCTGTGGAAAGTTAGGAATTACCAGGTTTAGGAAAAGCCTGGAGACCTTCCCTTCCCACCCAACTCCCCATGCTACATGTTTTCTTCCCCCTGCCTATGAGGTATCTGTTACCCACATGAAGTGAAGCAGAAAACTGCCACCACACTGAGTATTTTAATTTCTCTCACTCTCCATGTATGTAAACTACGGCACACAGCTCAAAGAAGTATATATGTGTTATTGAAACTTTGTCAATAAAATTTAATCTGATACTCAAAACAGTATTGGCTCTCTTCTTACAATGCAAAGACAGATGTAGATTTTTAGGAATGGCTTGGGATTCATTCCTAAATTGCATTTGCATTAGACAAAACTGTTAGGTAATTAAAAAAAAAAACCTTCAAAATATTTTTAATATTTTAAATAATACCAGCCCCCCGCCCCCGGTTTAAAACAGAAGACAGTCTCATAACTTTTTTATACTAAAAATATATGGTCACTTAAAGTATGAATAAGAGCAAAAGAGAACTTTTGCAACACAGTGCAAAGTTGAGTCACAGCATAAGGCAAAAGCTTGCTTTAAGCTCAGCTTCCATATCTTTCATCCCTGGCCCCCTTGGACAGAGCTCCTACTTCACCAATGACATCAGTGTAAATCCTGTGGGATGGCAGGAATCACAGCTTGGAAATCAAATCCAGTTCACTTCAGCCAGCGAGTAAGAACAAACCTGCATTCCATGCACAAACAAGCACTAGTTTCTGCTCAGTTATACAGCTTCCACCTGATTATTGGGAGTTAAAAATCAGACAGTTTGATGTGTCATTTATAACAGCGACAGCAAAAGGAATATTGTAGACAAATCTTACAAACACTGATGCTACTGGAACACTGCATTATCTGAGGCAACTCAGGCCTTGCTCCAAAATTGTCGCTGAAATGTAGTCACATCTTGGGTACTTAGCATGCTGGAAAGTGTTGGGTGTACAACCCAAAATCCAGAGACTTACTGCAAAAAAGAGACTGCCATCAAAATCAAAATTTAAAAAAGTCCAACGGAGATGCAAGGTGCTGCTGGTGAAGATTTCCAAGCCTGGGGAAAGACAGCAAGAAGAAGCTGTAGTATTTTTTATGACATGCTCTCTTGAGAGAAGACTTGCCAGTGGCAAGATTGAATAAAAGCCCTAAAACCACCTGCTCTTGCAAGAAATAATGAGTTCTGTCTCACAAGGAGAAAATAGGTGAGAGGCTAGAGCAACAATGACAGAGAAGCTGGAAACTTTCACATCCTGGCAGAGCTCAACAGGCTACACTGACACTGAACTTGCCAAGGTCCTCTTCTCTCTCCTGTCATTTCTGGACAACACTGCCCATAACCAGCAGGTCCACTTCTGTGTCAGAGAGCAGCAATGGGACTCCACTCGGTGTTCCACTCCTCGTTGAAGACAGCAAGCACCGCAGCCCCCATGGCAAGCAAAAGCTGTTGTTGCATGGCCAGGAAGTGCTATGGCAAGAAATTTGTGTTTATTTTAGCTGGTATCACATGGAAGGAGGGTTTGTACAGCCACAGTCTATAAGGCCCACCTAATAACAGCATTCACTGATTAATTTTGATCAAAGATGACAGAGACTGGTAGATATATTCTCAAACACAGCAGGGTAGAGAGACTTTATCAGTGGCCTTGTAAAGGAAATAACCAGAGGCAGGCAGACCCTACTTAGACACAAGAAGATCTACAGAAGGGAAATGGTATGAAATATTTCCTCCCCTGTGCAGATTCTTTGGTGAAGAGATCAAACTCAGCAAAACTTTTCCCATGAGTGTTATTACAAATGTCACTCTCACCCCTAGACTCTGATGTTTACAAGGCATGAGTTCCCATCACAGTCTTATAATATTTCTGGTTGATTAATTAGATTAAGAAGTCAATCAACCACAAAACAGGATTCACTGGAAACCAGGCTTCATTAATTCTGGGGCTGTCAGCCTTCGTTTTTCTTGCAAATAACCAGGAAGTCCAATTACAAGAACAGCAAAAAACCAGGACATTGGATTCCTCAAAGAATTAAGAGAGGGACACCCCAAGCCCTAAATACTCAGACAGAAATAACATTTTTTCTGAGTAGGAGCCTTCTCCCTTGCAATGGAAAGAGCCTGCCTTGTGTAAGACGTGTGGCTGCTTTCAGGCTGTGTGAAGTCCAAGCCAGAAGTACCCATAAACAGAGTCATCCCCATTTAGCAATGCTGCACACTGGGCCAGATGGAGCCCTCAAGGCAAGTTGAGTAGATAATCAAGATCTGAAGAGCCATAAAACTCCTTCTGTCTAGAAGTGCCCTTCAGTTCAGAGGCACGGCAATAGCTGGGCATCACAAGCACCCAGTGCAGCAGCTGGCCCAAATGTGCTGGAATGTCATCAATCCCCACGCTTAAGTAAGCATGGTGACATTGGTCTTTTAAGACAAAAAATACAAGGAAGTCTTGTAGAGCAGAAACCAGGCACTGGCTGCGCTCCCAAGACTTCAGGAGATGATTTAATTGTCTCTGCTGCTTTGGCACGGTGAGCTTTTGGTAGACACATGCTGCTGCTATTCCCTTGGTGATGAAGTTGGTAAAATCAAATGACTAAAAATGAGAAGTCTGGGGAGAGGAGGTGGCCTTTAATGTGATCTAACACAACTTAGAATCTAAAACACAGAGAACAGCCAACAATGTGGCATAAGGGGAGGCATCCGCTGAGTTTAAATTACTACCTTAGAAACTGGCAATCTCTATAGTTCACAGAGATAAATAGACCTCTCAAGAGGGCAATTCATGCAGCAGTTATTGTAAAGAGGGAAGAAATCAGCTTTCAGAGCTGCCAGGTTTTCTCTTTTTCTCTGTTAACAACAGGAAAGTCAGTATCTCATCTCAGCTAGCTGTCAGGCACTTAGCTGAAGTTCAGAGGGATGAACTGAACCTAGAAGACCAAGAGACACCACTTGAGCAGCCTGTACTTGGATTTTGCATCAAATCCAGCATTTTAAATCCAAGGTCGTATCATCCAATTATAATTTGTAAATGCTGAAGTGGTGCTGCAAAGACTTGGGAGACAGGAAAATAAGAGTAAATTAAATACTCTGGAGTTTCCATAAGGTTTTTTTGATTACATTACCATACCCAAATCACATGCATATACATTATTCTTTTAACTGCAAATCATAATGAGAGATGGCAAAGCAGTTCATTATGTTTCACAAGTCCTAACTAATGGATCTTAAAAAAAGATAGCTTGAACCTCCTTTTCGCATCGCTCCCCAAACTTATTCCAAATCAAAGGTACAAACTACCCTATTTCCAACATGGAGCTTGGACAGGCAGGGATAGGACAGAGACATTTGGGAATTCTTTTGGGCAGGTTTATTTTGATGGCATCTTGCACAGACAATGAGGGACGGATGACAAAAAAAAAAGACTTACTTTTCTCAGAAGGTATGAAATTGAATCTTTTAAGTAACTGTGTGAGGCAAAGCTGAATAGAAAGATAAATTTAAAAGATCACGACCATCAAAAAACCCTATGTATTTTCATTTTTCATACCGTTACACAATGCTATATCCCTATCACCAAGCAATATACTACAGGTAACTATATGGCCCAGGATCACCACATCACATACATTCCCAGCAGCAATGCCATCTTCTCCTTGGAAATGTCCCATGGAAGCCAGAAAGTTTTCAAATATCCTGCTTTTTGTCTTCACAAATAAAAGGTGGTGAGGCACCAGCAATGTATTATTTACATCTGATAAGCCGAGAGCTGAACAGGCAAAACACAACTGCCAGGCAGCCTCACTGCTCCATGGGTAGATGTCAGGTTTTCAGCCTGACACTTCCCAATGAAATTACCAAGAATTAAAACTGAAGGCTCAGTTGGCAAAGCAGTGTTGTTGAACACAGTTCCGCAAATTTAACCAAGTTAACTTCTCTTATTATTGCCACCAATATTTATTGCAAAGAGTTTTACTGTTGAAACTCATGAACTCATGCATTTGTACTGAATGGCGAGGATTTTCTTCAGGGAAGAATTAAACTCAGAATCTAATACTACCAAAAAAGAAAAGGAAAAAAAAAACGTCTACAGGAGTTAGATAATGTGTTGTCTGTGTTTTAATTGACCTTTTTTCTGTTTAAAAGAATAAAGAGATATTTATACAACTAAATATTTATACGACTAATATTTATACAACTAAAACCTACACTGTACTCAAACCCTCCTCCATCACTGAATCAGCTACACCTTAATTCCATTTTTACCATAAAATGGAAATAATTAGTCTTAACTGGACAGGAGAAACTGAAACAACTTATTCCTTACTCAAAAATATTTCAGCTGTCATAAATTAATTTTCTCTACTGCAAGCACTAGTCTGGAACACAATTATTTCAGAATTTCATCTGAATTGGTATTCAAGCATAACAACTTTACCCTCAAAGCAGAGTCAACTCATTCATCCTATGAACAACTCAAGTGCTCAAATGGAAACCTTGTTCTGAGCAGCTACATTAGACAACTGGCACCAATGCCCAAGGCATTAATCACAATAATTCCCCAGGCTCACATTACTGCATCTTTTCCAGTCTGATATGCACAATTTCAAAGCACAAGTTATGTGTTGAGGTCTTTCAGGACTTGTTTTCTTAAGGCAAGGCCCATTTACATCGATTGTCAACCAATAGTTATTTTGGGGATCTTCTAAATGCTAAAATGTGTATGTAGAAATGGAGAGCACAGAACTTGACTTTTCAAATGTCAGGGTTGCATGGGTGTTTAACAAGTGAAAAATACACAGAAAACTTACCCTAAAATAGGCAAGGCATAAATAAAACCAATTGAAAATTGAAAATTTTCCAGCTTTATACCCAAAAACATATAGAGGTCTGAGCTGACTAGAGAATGAAGGAACATATTTTAGTTTGCATAGAAAACCTTTTTTAATTTCCTGGTAATAAAAATAGGGCACTGACCTCAATGCTATAATCTTAGTCCAGGATGGGTAGTAAAAATAATGCTCAGAAACATAGTCCTCCAAGGAATTTATTTAGTAGCTGCAGAGGAGAGACTTGGGGGACAAAAGTTGTTTCAACAATGAAGCAAATCCGCTCTGCACCCAGACAGCCCCTCTGTTGAGACAGTCTCTTGGTTACAATAGAAATAAGATCACAGTTAATCTCCAACAGAGAGCTACATGCCTTGGCTAAATCATAACCTATCCCCCTTCCCGGTGCTCTCTCCAAAAGCCCTGCTGACAACAGCAGAGCTGACCAAGCGTTACTTATGAGGATGCAGTAGGGCAGCTGGGGTTGAACCAAAATTAAATCATCCCCTCCATTTTGATTACCCTTATTGCTTGTGGATGCAGTGTCATTTTACAGGGATGCATTTGTTTTTGCAGCTTTTAGGCGCTGGTTATAGATAGATACCTTGTGCTCTGCTTCCAGGTTCCCTTCCACCTTGTTCCAACTCCTACAGCCACCCAGAGTCACACAGCTGATTAGCATAGTCATTTTAACTGTCATTGATTATCAATTTGTCATTTGACAGGTGATCAGTCAGCAGATGACTGAATTTGGCCTTTCCTTCTCTCTTAAATCTGAGGAGTGGGCCAAATTCAGTCCCAGAGTTAACAGAGAAAAGTTTATCCCCTTGTCCAAATGGAAGAAAGTAAGTATTATTAAATGGTATAGGTAAGTCTATAACTTCAATATGCTCTGCTTTTGGCTCTTTCCTGAAATATTTCATATTAAGAAAGCCATCCTGAACCTATACAAAGACATTACTATAAAACTGCTGGACACAGAAAAAAAAAAAAAAAAAAACAAACCAAACACTAATGCCAGAGAAGGTCACAAAATAGCCATATGAAGAACCTTGTCATAGCCAGAACTGAAAGGAGAACTCGGCTGAGCTGCCATGAACAAATAAGTCTGCGGGGAAAAGCTGCCGCTTCATGCGGGAATTCTTGGGCATGCATTTGTAAGCTACTTCTTTACAAGATTAAAAACTTTGAATATCCTCTTGATACAGGCTTTGCTAGCACATACAATGGGCAGGCTCCTACCAGGCAAGGGTTTGTTTACCAAAATCAGAGACATAAAGAACCGTCTGGACATACAGAATCTAATTACAGAAACACTTCCGATTCCAAGAAAAGACTGAATAAAGCCAGCAAATACAAGCTCCTCTAGGAAGACAATTAGTCTTTTTTCCTGGCTTTGCACTATTTGCAGTAATATTCTGTGGTTACCAGCAAATTTCCAAAAGAAAAAATGTGTCTTTTACTAACTTCTGCCACCTTCATGTTTCATGCGTACTTCTTCAAAAACATCTTCTCTGACTAGTAGTAAGATGCTCAGTTTTTTATAAAAGTAATGATAAATGAATCCAAAGAATTTACATTTACTTTCCTTACCCTGGACTCATTTCTCCAGCCTTCACAAGACTTTAATTAATCACTGAGCAAAAACTTAGAACTCTGCAGGTTGGAAGGGACCTCTGGAGGTCATCTGGTCCAGCCCCCACTCAGAATAGGGCCAACTTCAAAGTCAAGAGCCGGCTGCTCAGGGCCTTGCCCAGGCAAGTTTTGAATTCCTCTGGGAACAGCGATTACACAGACTCTCCGGGCAACTTGTCCCAGTGTTTGACCTCACATTCTGAAGATTTTCTGCCTTATATTGAATTGGAATTTCCCTGTTTCAACTTGCAAAATTAAAAAAATATCAACAACGGGCAATTTAAAGCCTTAAGAGCTGCATGTGTTGGCAAATCCCAACTCCTCAGCACAGAGATGGAAGAGTAGAACCAGGGGAAAAAAAAGGACTTGGATGAAGTCTACATCCACTGGCTACAAAGGTAAGTAGAGGAGACACGCACACGGTCATTCCCACTTTTCCCACAGCTGATCTGGGTATTTCGGCTGAGAGTGTGGGGAGCTTTTGACCATGGCTGCAACCTGGAGCATGGGTCAGTGCTGTGAGGAGCATCTGCTTTGTTTGCATTTGTATCAAATTCTACCACTAATCCACTCTTTAGGAAATTTTTAAGTTTCACACGCTGTGGATTTTGAAGATTAAAGGCTCAAAACATGTTGCCTGGATACCATTGGTTAGATAAGATTTCCAAAGAGAAGATTATGCAAAGAATTACCAGACGCAATGAAATAGCTCAGGAAATGCTTTTGCATTGCTTGCACCATTAAATTTGTCCCCGATCTTTCTCTTTTCATCTGCAGAACTATTTCTTCTTTGAAAAAGCCAAATATAAAAGGAAAGCAAATAAACTCTGGTCAAGAGCACAACAGATGGAAAAAAAATGTTTGAATTGGACTGAACAGTTTCAAAAGTTTTGGTGAATTATGCAGGCTGCAAGCCAAGTGTTTCCTGGATATCAGAAGGTATCAGGTCTACAGCTTGCTGGTAATTTCTAATGTAACATTGACGCAAGTAGAATATGCCAGTACATTTTTAACCCAACACAGTATCAGTTGACAATTCTATTTCTTAAAAAAATTATATGATTTTGTCTTCATTGCAATAAGGACAAAAATAAGCAAGACAAGGTTAAAAGCTATTTCCCAAAGCAGGAAGAATGTCACATGTACAAACTGCATATACCCGTTTGTATAAATCAGCTGTAGAAAGTTTGTTCCTTTCTTCATTTCCATCAGGAAGATCTAGTACAATTCTTGTGTCATGCATTTAGGTTGTATGTGGTAAGATTTTGTTCTTTCTGTAAGTTGTTCTGTTAGGGATCAGTCAAACCAGACAGTCATTTTCAGAATAAGCTTTAAATAGAACAATCAGCTCAGTCACACTATTTGTTTACCAAAGCAAAAATGACAACTGCATTCAGCTACGAAACAAAAAATCAAAACCCAAAAGCCACCTATCCAGTATTTACTCAATTCAGTCTGATCGGGTCATTCTGGCAGCTCAGTGGTGTCCATAGTTTCCTTTCCATAACAGCATAAGGATGTTTCCTCTTCCACAGCAAAGCCATTCACTGGCTAATGCAAGTCCTGCCTTCTGTTTTATGAGGGGACTCCAACACTACCAGCATAACTGTACCAAGCTGTCTTTGGCCTATGAAGGTACCACTGCCTAAGTTTAGATTTCTTACTCCAGTTAAGATGTGTCTGTTAACAAATGTGATTTTGAATACTGACAAGTCAACGAGTTCACCCTTAAGATGAAACTGAAGTACCAAAGGATGTGCAGAATAAACAGACATACTGAAGACCTTCCTTGAAACTTTTGCAGCCAAGACATGAAAGTCTTCCAGAAAACTTCTCAGGTTTTTCATACAAGGCAAATATGAACAGCAAAACATATTCTTTAGGATGAAAGGACATGCCAAATGTTGGCTTTTGACAGTCTAATTCTTGAGATGTCTTAGATTGCTCTTCATGATATCAAACTTCATTACAGTCACCTTGATGAATCTTCACCTCAAGACCGATAGGCAACATGGATTACAAAGAGACCAACAGAATAATTTGAGATCACAAAACAAGACTGTTAGAGAACAAGAACCATGGATTTGGGACTTGCTGTTCTACTCCTTAGGAAAAATTCACCTCAAGATATTAGATTAATGAGGTATCAAGGTACAAAAAGGTTATGGTAGATCTAGAGCAACCATTAGGTGGTAACATGACAAGTGTCAGCACTAAATTGCCAGAACATGCAATGAATCTATTCAGATAAGGTTCTTTTCTCTGAACCTACATCTCATTATCATGAACAGAAAAGCAGGAAAGAGGGAAAAACAAGCATGTTCAAATAATACAGACAAAACACACCCTTCATACAACACACAACTCCTGGATTTCATTGTCCCTCAATCATATTAACAACTGCATTTCGTCATCCACTAAGACCTACAAATTTGCAGGGCACAGCTGTGATTTTGAAAATCTATGGCCACTGCAGACACTTTGACTTTGTGATTACGGTTCATTGTGCCCATCTGGCTTCATACCATTGACAAAATGATACCTGTAATGCAGCCTACAGTATTTGGGCCATTTCAACAGATAGCTTGATGCTCTCCTCCTACTACCAGCTCATAGGAAAACCCTTAGGACTATATATGAAATAGTGATAGAAGACCCCCCAAATCCAACATGGTTTAATTTGCAGCCAAGGCATGAGTAGAATCACCTGGTACTTGAGAAAGGAAGACTGTGCATAAGAAATGAATAAAACATTAAATACACAGCAGGTAATCAAACGACTAAAGCAGTTTTGAAGGGCTTTTTTATCATTATTATTATTATTATTTTTGGCAGGCGGTACTAAAGTAGTCTATCTGCTCCTAAACCTATGTCTCTCAGTTGGAAACACAACATGCAGTTCTTGTGCCGCAAGGCTGAATTAAACTACATTTTAAATTCTATACTCAGGTAAAAAACTTCCTACTCAACTTTATGGGCAAAAGAAAAGAACACTTCTGTCTTATTAATTTTCAGGATTTCCAGTTCTGTCTCAAAAAAGGAATGCTAAGAAGCCTATGATCTGTCAAGCCACTCCAGATCTAAGTGGTTCATGTTCAAGTTATCCAGCATCTGTAATAAGACTGATCTCTGTTTTTTTATATGAAACCACTGATCAATGCAGCAAGAGCTTGGCCACTCAGCTTTTGGGAAGGCAGAACATAACGTTACCAGGGATCCTACCTTTTCAAAAAGCCCTGGCAGGAAAACTTGGTAAGACTGTAATTTTTATTTTTATTTTTTTTTTTTAACACTTGAAAGATCTTAAGTGCTAGAGGGTATACTTTCAAAACCCTTACATAACCTGTTACGCTTCGACAGCAGGGCTTTTCTGTGCTCTGAATAATCCAGCAAGCAGTCAAGGAGCAGGGAACTGGTGGAGGCAATAGATGGGCTGCAAACAGGTTTGGAAGAGGAACTGCACATCTGGCCAACTCCTGGGTTCAAAAAGACAGGGAAAAACCTGCACGTCTGCAACCAGCAGGAAAAGGGGCATGAGAATCAAATCCCTAGATCCTGTCCAAAAGAAAAGGAAAAAAATAACCCTCTCTGACAGCCCACAGAGCTGCCTCTAAGCCAGCACAGTTTAATTGACCATACGTTTAATTAAAACTCTCCTTAGCTTAAGACTTGGGGTTTGGTACTGTCCCACACCCCTCCTGTGCTCAGCAGGATGATGTTTTTGCATTAGCTGTCACATCTTTAATAACCACCTGCTCCTCCCTGCTAATGTAACCAGCACTGCAGCAAGCCCTCCCTATGGCTCAGCATATACAGAGAGGCCATTCCTAAAACTGGATTCAACAATCATTTCTCTCCAGGAGCACAAAACAGGTAAAATCCCCCAGGGAGGAGAAAGAAAACCAAAACACACACCCCAGCACCCTGAGACAAATCAGAACAATATCATAAATGAGCAGCTCCTGCAACGTAGGTATTTATCCACCAAGAACTACAGGGAAACCAGACAAGCTATTAATTTGCGAAGGTCACTGAAAAACCATCAGATAACAGGATTCAGTCAGTACTGACATGGACTGAATTTCAAACACCAGTGGAAGGCTGTATCTTTGTTTTCTTCATTTCATGATCAAACCACCAAATGCTCTCAAGGTTGCTGGCATGCTGAGAACCGACCAGAAGACATGTTTTGGGTTAGGGGATATGAGGTTTACAGTACCTTAAAGGGAAAATCTAAAGCCTACACTATAAAAACAGACCTTTTCTTGGGGTAAAAGGTTTCATCTTCTAGAGTTGCTAAATTAGCACTGTTTGCAAGCACAAATACTCAAGCACCCTTTAGTTCAAGTCCTCTACACAACCAGGCTTTGCATTCACCCTCACTAGGCAATGCACCATCCTCCTAACACCCACATTTCTTTTTTTGACAGATTCTCCTGAAACAGCCATAGTCACCTGCACAGTAGGATTCCCGTGAAGAAAAAACCTAATTGCCAGTTGTGAATAAAAACAAGATTAGATGGATTAATTAGAGAGAGAAGTACAAGTAGAATAGAGGTGTGAGTTCTACCTTACTCTATGCCCAAGAGTGCATCTGAAAAGTATATTTACCTGCTGCAATTGCAGAAAGTCCTGGGAGCAGGGATTTATTTCCAAGTTTCTCTCAGTAGCATTTTTACAAGGAAAAGGGCTGTTTTCAGGAGATGCAATTTTCAAACTTTTACATTGTAATCACTAAAAAGGCAAAAGAGGGGAGGAAAAAACCAGCCCAGAGATAGTTCCACCACTGGCATTTGGTCTGCCCAGTAATGAGCCAGGTGCCTTGAGTAGAAAAGGAAACACCTGGTTCTTCTGCAAAGTCCCAGGTGCTGCAAGCAGAGAGGGCTGGATGCATTAGCCAAAAGAGGAGGATGGCTCTGGCTCCTGGTTTGCAGGCACTGCACCACCTGTGGCCTTACCTGCTCCCATAAAAGCTGCAGCTGGAGCTCTGGCTGCTATGTGGGCTCCTGCAGTCTGTTACTTCAAGGGCAAAGTCATAAAACAAGGATTAAAAAAAAAGAAAAGAAAAGTTGTGGAGCTAACACATTGTTAGCTCATACTGCCTCACTCATGCATACACTGTGTTCCTTGTCCTCGCTGGTTTATTTAGACTATGGGCATTTTTTAGAAAGGACACTCTTCCTCCCTATATTTGGATGTCGGCCCCCCAAATGTCCCTGGTTTTTGGGCATGTACCATAACCCAACCAGGACAGGCCATGCCAAACAGGGTCAGAAGTTAGGCAGCAGATAAGCTAGTGAGTCTTTCCAAAGGTATCACTCATTAATTAAGGGATGTTACTAAACAACAAAAACAAACTAGGCCAAGCCAGCGAGAGCCTGCAAATAAATAAGTAGAACAGTTTGTTCACAAGCTTAAAGATTATTACATGCAACTGGCCAAGAAGACAGGAAGAGGTTGGCACAGGCACTGGTGCAATGAAGGCAGTGGAAAGCCTTGATTTAAACAAACATCACATATTTATCTTATTTTGCATTTTTTTCTTTCAAGTAGTTCTTCAAAAAGTTATGTAACAGTGAGAATGGAATTATCAAAAGACATTGACCAGCAGCTACATACTATGATAGTACATTTGATACATTTCTCCTTGTGAGAAGATAAACAGATTTAGGATAAATATCCTAATTTCTAATTATTATAATTCATTATTTGTGTCACTTTTTGCTTCGATGGCAATGAGAATCCAATGACAAATGGATAAAGCAGGGCTTTATATAGTGCAGCCACCAGAAGTGACATGTGCTCAGCATCTGATTAACGTATGGTTTCTAAGCCAGCAACCGCCACCACTTCAGCAATTTGAGCTTCCTTAAAACTGAAGAAAGCATAAACTGCCAATTTTGGGGAGTCCTATTTTAATTCTCCATTTTCAAAAAAGGGGTTCAATTAAAATGAGAAAAGAATCCTGTTTCAGTGACACAAAGAGCAACTTCAGGTAACCAGCCTCTGTGCACACCTGGCCTCCATGGAAGCCGTCCTGCTTTTCCCCTTCAGCTCCCAGCCCTGTATGTCCTCCCTCTACCTCCAGTTAGATTAAGAGATTAATTTAAAGATTTAAGTTATAGGAGGCTTGAAGAAAGCATCCTTAAAGACACTGCACTTAGGGTGAACTGGAAATCAGCTGGCACGTCAAAGCAGACAGCAGCCCTCATGGCCTGGCCTCCAACTCAGAGGGTTTCTATGTGTCTGTTGAAGGATTTCATTTCACTTTGGCTGAGAGCCTTCAAACTCCATCCTTGTTCCCCGTGAAATTCAGACACAGAGGGCGAACTTATGCTGTGCAACTCAATGGATTCAAGAGCAGTTTCTTCTCGGTGTAATTTAGATGCTCTAATACAACTGAAGGAGAAATGCGCTGCCGCATCACCAGGGAATGGGTCTGTGCCAGGGTCTAAGGATCTGGTCAGAGACAGAAGGGCTGAGCTGGGGAATCACTGACAGAAGTAAATCAGGGAGACACAGAGGATCACTAAGGCCTCCCCATGTGCCTTATGCCGTGGCCACTGAAGTTATTCCAGGGTTGAAGTGAAAAAATTTATTATTTCTAGTATGTCTATCAAACAGAGCTGGCAGCAGTTCTTCGCAGGACAGTCAAATTCACCCTTAATCCCCCCTGCCTTCCTTGTGCCGGAGTCTCTGGTGTTTCAGCTCTACGTGGAGACGCTATCTGCCTCCCAGTCCAATGTCAGACAAAACATCTCTCAAGGTTATTTTAAACCAATCTGGACAGTCATCAAGATAGTCTCGTAAGGGATTACTTATGAGATTAACATTAGCTATTATAACTCGGTGAAGAAATCTAAATGTGATTGTGGAAAAGGCTCAGAGAACATCAGCTCAATGCTCAGGGACTGCAAGAGAGAGAAATACATTGATAGTACGCTCACATCTCCAACGCTGCATTCACTCTTGGTCACCCCATCTCAAGAAGGATTTGGAAAAACAAGAAAAGGCACCGAGAAAGATAAAAAGGATGCCTATAAGTGTGTGCCAGCTTCCCAACAAACCAGGAGAATAAATATACCAGGATGTACTGAAAAAATGTGTTTGATGAGAAAAATGACAGAGAAAACAATGAGTATTCATCATTTTTCATACCAGAGAAGTAATGAGCATGCTATGAAATTATCAGGTAGCCAGCTTAAAAGAGAAGTATTTTTTGCCATGCAACACATTTGCTTGCTGTAAGATATTGCAGGCATAGTTTTGGGTATTCCTGGTCTTAAAAAAAGACTTCAAACCAATCCATGAGGGTTAGGTCAGTGGTGGCTGTGACATGCTGGCTCCCAAATTCCTGACCTCACCCTCATGCAGATTTGTGTAATTTTTCCTCTACATTCAGCTTACTGTTTGGTGTAAGAGAGAGCATGCCAGGGTAGCAGGCACCCAACTGTACCTGTATGGATGTTTATGTCCTTACATGGGGACAAACCTGTAACATGGTTTAGCCGCGTTGCTCACCCATTCCTCAGGTGATCCCAGCCCAGGGGGAGCTGCAGGAGGAGGACACCTTCACCATGGCTTTAGAAAGCGGCTTGCTTGTCAGCAGCAACCCTGTAGACTTCCTACACAGTGCCAATACAAGTCCTTCAGAGAGTGTCCAGGAGGTGTACTCACAACCCCATCCCATTCCCATTCCCAGGCCAGGGATGAAGCCCTCACTAACTGATGTTCTCTGGGGATGCTCACCAACTGCTGTCCCCCCAAGAAGAACGTGATGCTGATAGCCAGCAAAGGCGCAAGAGAAGGTCTCCGTTCCCACAAGGACCTGTGCTTTGGGAGTGGCCTGACCTAGCCACCATTTTCTGGATTCACACCAGGGAAGGTTCCCAACCTCTGTCCTCCAGCTCCACGTGACACTGGAGCAAAAGCAGCCTGGCACACAGCAGTCAAGTCCTCCTCCTTTCTAGCCAAAGTAGGAAGAAAAAGAGTTAAAGGTGGGAGGCCATGGTGAGAGGAGGGACTCAGGAAGCGCAGGCTGGAAAAAGAGCACAGACTTGCTGTGATAACTTGGGGAAACAGGATGTCGCAAGGAGGCCAAATGCCCACGCTGTTCCCACACCCTGATGCGATGCTGTCCAGGCTCCTGTGTTCCCCCAGAGGTTTGTCTTTATTTTTAACAAGTGCAAAAAAGTCCCTAAGGCAACACTGTACTGACAAATATAAATGACTCAGCTGGAGATAGACTGGCTGAGTAAGCCCCAAGACTAATTTTCCCTCTAGCTGTCCTGCTCTCGGAGGTAATCTCATACCTTCACAATAGCGAGATCAAGAAAAAATACATCTCTGGGCTGTCTGCTGGGCTGGGTCAACAAAACACTTTGCATCTCCCAGCAGCTTCGAAAACTATTGAAAGGCAGGACATTTTTCTCTTAGTCCACCCATAACCTTAAATAAACCTTTGTTACTTCAAGTAATGAAAAAGTACTGTCAAAATCAATCAAACCAGTCCTGCAATTAATATTCTACTAGCAATCGTAAAGATGATTGGAATATCAATATCCTTAGGAGCCCCACATAAAGACAGACTGCTTTCAAAAAAAGCCTTTCTTGAGTAAATAGAGGAAATTTGGAAAAAGCCCAACTGTTTGAAACTTGCTTCAATTTAAAAGCTGCAATAAGGAAGAGTCTCCTGAAATCTTTTGATTAGAAGTTCAGAGCACTCAACCTGCCAACTCGGGTGTCACCTTCCCGACAGTCCATTAGGAGGACACATGAAAAAACTTTACAAAATCCTATTCACCAGCACAGGTACCTATCTGAAGAGTGCACCTGCTTTCACACAATTAAAATCTTGCTTGTTTGTCTCCTAAGCATCCAAACAAAAGCCAAAATGTTTAAAAATGTATATGCATAAATCAAATCCATACATTACTTAAGTTTGCATATTTGTAACAAGAATAAAACTGTCAAAATGCTTTTTTCTTCTGAAAACTTGTCCAAAGAACCCTGAAGTCAATGAAAAGACTCTGTTTTCTACCTTTCTTTATTTTTAATCTCCTTCAGTCTTAGTATACTCAAAAGAAACTACTTAATCATCTGCTAAAGATGCAACCAAAGAATCATTCTTAGAATAAATAAAGTATGAAGTGCACAAATACCCGTATGCCCAACTTCGGCCTTCAATTAATACTGCCTTAGTAATATGCTGCTTTCATGAGACATTCTCCCCATTTTTTTCAGCAACTGAGATACTGGAGGGGGGGATGAAATAAGTAGAAAACACTGTTGCTCTGAATAAGAGGACAGTTTTCTTAGCCAGCTTGTAACAGACCCAATCCTCAAACGTGGGCGTATATCCCTTTAAATCGCAATTTTTGTAGGTTTGTGAAAGGCATATATGACTACATATTTAGTATGAAGCAAATATAGAACAGAAATAGCAAGAAAATTCTTAACTTAAAGCATAGAGCCAAAATAGTAGGTGCTTTAAGCAGTTCAACTTCTGAGTAATTCTTTTTAAAATAAAAACCCAGCTCCAATGCATTTGTGCAAACAACTTTCTTAAACTCCAGAGGCTTCTTGGTTCACTACTCATGTCTAAGTGTCGAGGAGGCGACAAGGGCTTGCTGCGATGAGGACATTGCACCAGGCAACACGTAGGAGAGGGAACCATACAAACAGTGGTGATCCAGAAGACATGAAAGCAGAGAGAAAAGGCAAATGGAGAATTGTTGGGCTTCTCTTGCATATGGATGAAGGTTCACTTCACTGAGTATTTCACAGGTGCGGACAGACCAAATGAAGACGACGGTGTTCTGGCCTGATTGCATGCCCTTACTGCCAAACTCCACGGGCACCAGCCTCATCTATTTTGCAAAGAACATGTTTTGGCTCCTTTTTGTTTTCTACGCTATTTCCTGTTCACCCTTTCTACTGCTTTGGTTTGTGAAGCCAAAACCTCTGATCAAGCACCAGATTAAGCGAAAGCACATTAGAAAAGCGTTCTTTATTGCTGCATTTGAACAAAGCTGACATTTCACATACATTCCTAATACTGATCAGCTAAAGGGTTTATGGGGCAGATCTGCTCCCCCCAGGCTATCCATATCCATATTACTACATCTATAAGCCAGGACAGGATTCATTGTAGATATTTAAACAGCAAAACTAATTAACTAAACATAACTACTTCCTTTGAAGCTTGATGGTAAAAATTTCCATTTATCTATTTTTATGTGTGAATTGGAAACATTTGTGAAACTTGGTATTCTTCTGTCATGGAAATTAAGAATGGTCTTTTCAAGTATAAATCATCAGAAATCCTGAACTGAAGTGAGGGCCACTGGCTTCACTCTGGCAGGTCCCCTGGATTAGATGACTCCTTATCACTAATTTCTGTTGGGTTCGGAGAAGTATTTTTACTTTCTCAGACACTTCTCTGTATAAAGAGTACATTTACCACCTCTCCACCTGCACCTTCATTTAAGGATGAGATTTCTAGATTTATCAGCAGGAGTCGACATCAATATTTACAAAGGTTTCAATATTGGACACTTTTATTAGCTTGCTTACTGCAAAACTAAAAGTTTCAAATTGCTATGGCACACAAAATGCTACTTTCTGAGGTCCAGACTGTTCCTCCAGGAAGATTACTGGTGTAAAGAAGGCTGACACTTTTGCCAAAATAACTTAAGGCAAACTCCATGCCTTAATTCCTTTCTAGATTCAGCTTGCTTAATTTCAAGAAATTTTTTTAAAATGTTTGAGTCTCAAACTCACATTTTGAGCCTCCTGCAAATTGTGGCAAGAAATTGTGCCACAACCATTCACTGTGGCAAGAAATATACCAAATCCTCCCACCCATCCTCTGTCTGGTGCAAAACCATGTTTCAGTGGTCAACTTTCATCAGCTTTATCTTCTCTGAGGGGCTGAGAAAGGTGCAGCTGAGACCCAGGTTTGCCCCCACTAAAGCTGAGACCTGGGTGTGCCCCACCACTAAAACTGGGTAAGGAGTTTCTGTAACTCAGGCACGAAGTCCACAAGCCAAGAAAGGCTTTGCCAAAGAGCAACCCCTGCTCCAGCAAAGGGCACAGATCCCCATCAGCCCAAGTCACTTTTCAAGGAGAGTGAAACTTCAGGAAAGCAAAGAAACAAAGATTTGTATAAAAATTTTCTGCCTAGGTACCTGGTCTTGGTGCTATCTTAAAGGGGAAAGAAAAAAAGCAAAAAGCAAAGTTTAAGGGAAAAGGAAGGATGACAAATAAAAATGTTTGTGAGGTCTAGAGAAATTTGTCTGCAGAGCCAGGTAAAAAAGCTTGGAATAGCAAGAGCAACTACAGGAACACACATAGAGATACAGCATGAAAGATTTGATGCTCACAAACAAAAGGAAAGGAAAGAAAAAAAATAATCTTTATGGGTGCATCAAGCACAACTATATAGTCTGATCCTTTACTTTTCCCCTGTGCCACACTCTCCATCCTGGTGTCACCAGCATCACCACCCCACAGCATCTCTGAACAAAAGGGACGCTGGCAGCTCACACCAGCCACTGGGGACCAGACAGAGGAGAAGGCGGTGAGGAGAGAGAGGAAAGGAAAACAAGGTGATTTTGCCAAATCAAGTGTTAAGATAAACTGACACAGTGTCACAGTTCACCTGCTCTGCACCCAGAGCTCCCTGAAGGTTTTCTGAGTGCCTCCACTGTGTACTTTCTCATGGGCACTCAGCCTAACGCTGCTCAGGCATATTTAAAAGGTAACCTGAAGCCCAGGAGCTCATGTAGCCGTGGTCATCTCCAGTCTTGCTGCCTTCACTGTTGGCTGTGTCTTCACAGAAAACAGACAGTTCCTTGCTGAGACTGCCTCCGAAGAGGCATGATGCAGTTCAGTCCTCTCCCAAAGGGGAAGTTTTGGTGCATATTTCTCAAAAAAAAAGATAAAATAGCACGGAAGGAGACATGTGAGGTGTCACAGTTCATCTGCCCACACCATGAGTTTGGAGAGATGCCATCTGGGCTATTGGCAGTGAGGGGTTTCCACGGCCACCCCATTCTAGTGCTTTTTTGTCATATCTATTAATTCAAATAACCCCCCCAAAAAAGGAGTTAGTCACTGTTTCAGACAAAAGGGTTCTTATTTCTAGTACTTTCCCAGAATTTGAAAGTTTCACATAAAATGACATTATGCTAAAACATATCAGTTAAGGGCAAAGAAAAAAAAACCACCAAACCAGAACAATGCAGTAGTACAGGAAGACTGCTGCTGCCACCAGAAGCAAGGGGCTCAGTGGCTCCTCACAAACCATGCCTTCCAGCTGCAGGGTGAGACTCGTTAGCATGTAATTGTGCTTTCTTCAGCAGGTTTAATAAGTGCCAGGCCAACTTCTCAGTCCCAGTCCTATCCATGAGTCACTGTTTGCCACCCCCTCAGCCGTGCTAAGAGCACTATATTGGGGAAGAAACTATAAAAGGAATCTTATGAACAAGTCCAAGCGACACAGTTAGGTGCCATTCAGTAACTCTGACCACAAAGCAAGTGGGGCCGGAGGCAGCAAAGGGATCAGAAGAGATGCTTGGGTAGGGAATTTTTTTCACCCTGTTGATGAAACAACATGAAAACACACTTCTCGTGTTCAGCCGGGCCAACCAGCTGCCTGCCTGACTGCAAAACCACCAATATTCACATAAGGGACTGCTCAGGGCTGCATGGCCAGTGCAACAGCCCCACTTCATTGCTGGTTTAATTGTCTGAAGCTGACCCCTAGAAACTCAGGTAAACGCCTGACCCATGTAAAGATGAGTCAAGAACACACAGCTGGGGATGTAAGGAGGGTGGCAACGCAGCAGCAACTATTTGTAAAAGTTTTAGGCGTAATGTAACCACACTCCAAATTCTTCAATGTGCAACAAATTGTCCCAGATCAATGCACTAAAATCTCTCTAGGTCATGTAAAACTGCATTTCCATGCTGCAATACTGAACCTCCTGGAAGATCCAGAGCAAGGACCCCTGGAAAGCAGGCTCACACTAAGGAGTTGTAAGTCCTGATCAAGAAAATATAAAGCCATCCTGCAGGCTTGAGGCAGTCAGTCTTGCAACCAAACCTAAGGGTCACATACTTTTGCATGATCTGAGAAATGAGTCAAATTCCCAAGATCCTTTCAGCGCTATCAGAGCCTGCTAATCCCAGATTTTTTCTGAGATTTTTTTCCCTTGTATCTTTGCAGCACTTCACAATTTTCTAATTTAGCTAGAGAAGACCAGCGTCTTACAATTCTGAACTTTTTGTTTTAAATCAAATATTTTTTTCAAGAAAGCAAGTCCAAGCATTCAAACGCCTGGTAGTCTGAGTAGCATTGCAAGATTAATTAATTTGTTGGAAGAGAATGCAGCAGAGCAAAACACTGGTAGAGGTGCAAAGAATCAGCACATTTAGGTTGGAGTCATCAAGACTAAGAAGGAAGAAGGCATAAATAACAGAAGACATAAGCAACAGGTTAAAAAAGTTAAATTGGTTACTAATAAGGCAGGGACTGAATACATAAGGGAATAGTATATTAAAAAAACATCTTACATAAATAAGCTAGAGCATTTGGAAAGGTTGCAGAGCTCACAAAGCCACTCAAATGCTATAGCTCTGTGAAATGGGTAGCAAAGTCAATGTAATTAAATGGCCTCAAGGCAGAGCAAATACAGCGTGGCCGGGTTTAGAACAGGTCAGCTAGAACTGAGACCCATGCAAGGACTAAAAAAATATCACAGGAGTCCCACACTTAATGTGTGATCAGATGCACAGCATGGACCAAATTTAGCATGGCCGGGAACTGGTAGCTTTTAAGACATGTCTATGCATGGCTAGTGAAAGCACAAACTAAGGGTTTATCTGTACATAAACCCATTCACAAATAAGATACATTTATTCCCTAAGGAAGGTGTATGCCAGTAAAGCTGCTGCACTTCAGATTCCCTTCCTGCCTTAATAAAAATCATCATCTAAACAACCTCAGCTCAGGAGTCTCCATTGAGTCTGTGCTTTGCTCCTGGGCACTACAAGACCAGACTGTCCCTCTCCTCTTCCATTGGAAGTAGTGGGGGGTGTCTAATTTTATGGCTCTTGCTCCTCACTTGAACTGTAAGATCATCCCTCCTGCTATCAAATCAACCCAGCCTTTGTTCAGGACAGGTACTTTCAACTTTTAATTGCAGAACTTCCCACTCCCACGCATAATCCAGGAGACAGCTTGTATGAAAGATTTATATCAATCCTTTACGCAGCAACACAAGGTTATATAAAAGCTGGGATATGCAGAATACAAAGCAGGGAAGGAGCACACTTTAACTTGTAGGTGACACAATTAACACTGAAAATTCAAGATTGTCACACAGAAGTCTGGCGCTTTCCAAAAAAAGGGTAGATGTGTTTTTTTGTCAACTGTGGCACAATTTGCAACACTAAGAGAGATCCTGGCCCTGCTCCATCACTGAGTGTTTGAAGTTGGTTTCACCAGGGCCAAATTTCATCCACTGCATGTTGACAATAACAAGACAAGCCTCAGCATGATGGGTGCAGTTTCACAACAGCTTTACACGGATCTTAAACATGAGCTGTCCCCCAAAAGGGAACTCTAATGATTCAAGTTTCCCCTGACCTTGCTGCCACCCAGGCAGCTGACTCGGGGACCTGGAGCACCCCAACATGCAGCATGGCCACGGGGATCAGTTGTCAGAGTTCAGGTGGAGGGGTAGGAATGAGCCACAGAGGCCAGGAGGAGTGCAGGAAAGTCCCGCTCAGTTCAGGCTTCAGTTTCACATGTTGGCTTCAGCGATGAAACAACCTTACTGGGTTCCTCCTCCAGCCTTAGTGAGCACTTCTCCTGCCCCAGCCTGGAGTTCACTGCACCCTTCTGTCAGCACAACCACTTTCAAGTTTGCTCTGTAAACTCCATCACAGAAAAAAATAAGCATTAGAGATGACACCTTTCCTGAAGCATACATTTAGCCCATGTCATTTTAAAATAATCTGCTCCTGGTGTGGCACTGTATAGTTAAATCAGTGCAACCACAAAGAGGTGCACTGCAGCACAGGGATGGGCTTTCCTTATGCAAGTTTCTTGCCAAGGCCAACACACAATGCAGTTACTTGCTAATATTCTCAAACAGTACATATACTTTTTTTTTATATTACTTGCAACGAAGCTATGTTGCACTTTCTGCTCTTGGGATTGTATCCTGCTCTGCACAAGTTCTGTTTCCTTCAAAAACCCAATTCTGGAGAATGATGTAACTGAAGGAGAACTGAGAAATGAAGAACTGTCTTCAGGTCGCAAAGAAAAAGCTGGAAAAACATTGTAAGGGAGGGATCTATGTCACATAACTTTAATCACCTAAGAGATGTAGCTGGAAGCCAAGTTAGTGTCCCTGTAGTAAGTGAGGAGGAAGAGTGGCGTCTCTAAAGAACCACTGAGCCTGTTTTTTTCTCTGCTGCCCATCGTGAGATGAGGGATGCTCAGCCTAGCCTAAATGTCTAACCTAAGAGGAATCCTCTCTAAAGCTCTAAACACCACCAAGAAAGGAGAAAACAAAAGCAAAATCACAAGTATCTTTCTCTGCCCATCACCCTCTAATGCTCAGACTTAGAAACTAAGATTTTGGGGATGGCAAAGGTCACTATGCAATCATTAAAAAAGCACAGTATAAAGCCAGCAAAAGGAAACACTCAAAGATACCAGGAAGTTCATTTTATAAATAATAAAAGAAATTAAAAAACAAAAAGGAGGGAAAGAGAGAATGATTTATTCTTCCAATCAAAAGACCAAACCAATGTTCCTTTAAAAGCAAAGAATGTATCCCATACATCACCCCTCAAAAGAAAGTCAAATGTCTTTTTACAGTTTGATGAGAGCCTAGATTAAGATTTCATTTCATGTGGCCTTTAGCCCTGCATCCTTGTTAAAACCCATTGCCTGTTAGCGTATCTCACAATTACTCAAGAATGTCAAAAATTTAGGAGGTAAAGTGCTCTCTTCTTCACTCTCTGAGTGCTATGACAATGACATCCCTTTCATAGCTCTTAAAAAAAAAAAAAAAAGCCATTGCTATGATAATTCATGATAGCAAATGAAACTCTGCCTAGAAGCCTGGGCTGTGGTCTGGTTGCAGGATTCTGCCAAGGAGCCCAGCAAGGTCTGAAACTATTAAGGTGACAGATTTCTCTGGCAGTTGTGGTACAGGGATGGTATCAGTGGGACATTTTCTATCCTATCCCATGGGATATAATAAACATCGGTGGGTGATCATAGGATCCCAGCCACAATCAGTCTCTCACTGTGCTGGCATAGCGCTCCTCTGCCCCAGAGGGAAGACCATGGCCAGGACCCCTCACACCAAGGTGTCATGAGCTCATTTCCCCTCTGTTGTTACCCCTACAGCATGAACACCAAAAACCATGACCCAGAAGCGAACATGGCAGCTAACAAGACCTGAAAAACATGTTTTGCTTGCCTTTATTTGCTGAAGCCCAGCCCATAATCACAGAGAAGAAGAGAAGGACCAGTCTCCAACAAGTGAGCTAGAAGAACAAAGAAGGGACTTTGCCTCCAGCACAAAACTTCTTCAGCACTTGATTTCTAATCAGTAATACTAGACTTTTATAACAGTGCCTTTCCTGGCAGTCAGCCACTGCGCCCACCTCTCTTGGCCCATCACTGTGACTGCAAATAAAAAGACAAAGAAGATTTGGAGGTTACATATGCATCTCCTGTAGGCTCCAGATTCATGGCTGTTCACATCCCAAGCTTGGCTCCTTATCATTAACTGAGGTAGAAGGATCTGGAGCACAATTTTCAGAAATCAGACACACAGAAATCAGACTGTGCTCCCTACACTGTGGGTAGGGTGTGAGAAGTGTTGGCCCTGGTGATGGAAACACACCACTCTTTGCTGGAGGTAATTTTAGCCCAATTAACTTCTGCAGCTTACAATGTGCCAGACTAAGTGGTGAGGACAAGCAATCCCAGCAATGCAGCAGCTGAACAGGATACCAATAGTTTTTAAGTGTCTTCCTCCTCATCATCCTCCTCTGATGGGTAACTGAGATAAAGCCGAAGAAGCCATACCAACAACACTGGCGAAGCCCAAAACAACAGTCCCAGACATCACACCTCCCTGCTGCTGAAGGTAAGAGGTGCTGCAAGCTACACCATACTCAGAAAAAACTGTGAATAGATCTTGGGCCCTGGGAAGTAACTTGAGTTGAACAGAGTTTACTTAGGACTAGTAAAAATAGCAAGCACTTGCTTAGTATCAGTGTAAGGCATCATACAAAGGAAAAGGGCGGAATTTGACTCTACATCAACTCCATGTCTCCTCCTAAATTTCACGAGAGCACACCTTCTGGAGTAACAAATAATGGCAGAAGTTATTACCATTTTTTGTCATAGAATCATTTAGATTGGAGAAGACCTTTAAGATCATTGAGTCCAACTGTAAACCTAACACTGCCTAATCCACCACTAAACCATGTTCCTAAACACCACATCTACATGTCTTTTAAATACCTCCAGGGATGGTGACTCCACCACTTCCCTGGGCAGCCTGTTCCAATGCTTGACAACACTTTCAGTGAAGAAATTTTTCCTAATATCTAAACTAAACCTCCCCTGGCACAACTTTCCTCTCCTCCTACTAAGTCATTGACTACAAAGTCATTGCTAACTTCTTCCCACAAGAGGTATTTCCACTAAACACTTGAAGACTAAAGTTGCCAAAAAACAACCAATCAGCAGCAGCTTTGCTGGGCACCACTGCACCCCTGCACCACTTGGTGCTCCAGGGCAGTGAAACTGCTCCAAGCTTCTAACCGGAGAAGAAAACCTCTGCAGAGGAGGCAACTTGGGCAGTCTTGTTACACAGCTGAAATACCTTATGGCCGATGTTAAACTTTGGCTTATAAAGATTGGAACTGTTTAACTCCCTGCTCGACGCTTCACTCTGCAGCAGTGTTTTAACAGGGACACAGAGGAGCCACTTGTCTCTCTCCTACTGACAGACAAGCCACAAACAGCCGGTTGTGCTGGGTCAGAACCCATTTTGCCCATTCCCTCTGAAAGAAGAGGGACATTTGTGCTGGGGACACAAAGGCCGATCTGTTCAGAGCTGGCCGCCATCCTCCCGCCTGGCTCCCATTGCTGGCCTGACACAGGCTGGCGTCCAAGGGGGAAGGGTAAAAATGCAAATGCTGTCCTATTTCCCCAAAGACTGTTCCTAGCAAATGTCATTATTTCAAAATTTGCACTTCGAGAATACTTGTGTTAAGCGCTTACGAAAAATTTTGACTGTGTAAATTGGAGTTTAATTTCTATATTCAACATTGCTGCTCTTTAATAAGAAGTTAAACATGGCTACATTTTTTCCACTGGAAAAAGCTATGATCTGCAAAATGGTTCTTCTCTCCTTGGCAATCACTACCATTTGCTTGTTTGTTCTGGTGCTGCGTAGGTTGGGAGGGAGGAATGATAATAAAAACAGGAACACTTTTTCTTCTCACCTTGAGCAGTGACAGGCTCAACAGCAAGCAGCTTTATATAGTGCAATCAGCACTCCTGTGCCCACAGGAGAGCAAAAACAAAATCATGGGTCTTCATCTTCCATAGCCTTACCCAAACTTAGTTTCAGGGAAGTATATTAAGACATCTGATGTATGCAGAGGACACCTGGACCTATGTAGTTACAGGACTGGGGCATAAAGAGAGGAGCCCCCCCACACTGAACTGCAGCCTACACGCACATTGCAGAGAACTGGGTAGGCCGCTCTGCCTGTCCCTGCTCCCTGCCCACCCTGCTTCAGCCTGCGAAGCAGAGCATCTTCATAGTTTGTTATTTTCCTATATTGTTATTCTACAATATTTATTTAAGGGCTGAAGAGATGGTGCGACCTAACTTTGCTCTATAAACACTTCCAGGGAGTACCTGTGCACAGGAGCCGTGGATCCAGCAGGCAGCCATGAGAAAAGCTGGCCGGAGGGGTGCTGCCAGCGCCCCTCACGCTTCAGTCCCCTCTGCCACCTCCCAGACGGGACAGGGACATGGTAGGAGGTGGTTCTGGGACACAAGCAAGCCTGCCCCAGAGGAAGCTGAGGCTGACAGGCCCTCTTCAGCCTCCTTGGCCCCTGCAGCTCATACAAATCTCCAGCAGGACTATTTAGAGAGCGCAGGCTGCACCGTGAGGGGCCTTCAGTCAGAAGCGAACCCCAGAGGAGGTGACGCCAGGGGCACTGCAGCTGAGGGGCCTGTTGGATTAGACTCACATTATTCTTTTCCTAGCGTTTATCAAGGAAGAAATGTTCAAAAAGCCTGCAGTTATCATCGCAGAGCTGTGTCTCACTTGACTTCTCTGAATCAGTTATTGTACTTTAACTGGGTACTCTTCACATAATACTGTAAGATCCTTTGCAACACCCTTCAAAAGCTATGATTACAGGTTTAAAATTAGAGGTTAGTTTCAACTCACTGTATTTTTTAACAATGCCTGTATTTGAAAGGAGAAAAAAACCACAAGGTCATTGGGTTGCATTCCAGGCCTGGAGACCTCCAGACTCCTGCACTAACCTGAATTCTCCCAAGACCTTGGACACGAATTACAGCAGGCTTGCAGTTTATGTACCGTCTTGTGATGATACCAATTCTGTCACTTTTTAATCACCCGCAAACTGCAGTTGCAACTTTGCACCTCTTCAGAGATAAGGAAAACCATCAGGCTTGGCTGTTAGCCAGGTGGCCATCAGCAGCTGATGAAGCCTGCCCGGACACGGCGTTCAATCCCAGCAGGGATCTGCTGGCGTTCAGACACAGAGAACAGCCAGCCGGGACAAAGTCAGCGAGCTAACATTTTGATTATGCAATTACTTGTTAAGCTACAACTGCAGGTTTTCCTGCATAATCAGGCTGATAAACATCAAACTTTTTTCTGATGTTGCCTCGCATCCTAAATGATGCAGTTGGAAGCCAGAAAGGAGGCAAATGATATCTAGAAAATTCAGGGGGGAGAACAGCGTTGTGTTGTTGGGTCAAGGGGAAGACACGCAGAGACTTTGGGCTTGGTGTACTCTGCAGACCCAGAACATCTCTGATGACTGTCACAGACTGACATTATACACTGCAATGGCACCAAGGTAGCAGCAATTTCTCTGATTTCTCCTGGAGAACCATCTACACGTTGAGAGTGGTACAGAGAGGGCAGGAGGGCACTTACAAACCTCCTGTTCAACAGGAAAGAGGTCAAATTTCTACTGGGTGCAGCTTTTTGCAGAAAAACATAAGTCGACAAACCAGCCTTCAGCTGAAACTACATTTTTGTTGTCTCCAAAAACAATGACTGCTTCCTGCTCCAGTTAAACATTATTTTTAGTGTGTCTCCTCTGTTGCAGTGGTCAGAGCTTAGCTCTGAACCAGAAAGAAAATCTGAAACGTCCTTTGGAAAGCTGTTGATACAGTATCTGTCGCCCTGGAATTTAAGAGAAATCTTGCAGGTTTGCAAAAGTAACATTTTGAAGCATTTTTAGTTTGAGACACGGACCCACGGCTTAGGCACAGATCCGACTGTGCCGAATTACTCAACCTTTGTGAATTGCACTGAACAGTAGATTAAGAAATAACGATTGTTTAATCAATTAGTATTGCACAAAATGACTGAACTCGGAGACTGAAGTGCTGTTTTACACATCTGTTTTACAATGCTTTCACTCACGGGGCTTTGGGGGAGAGGGAAGGGAGGAAGGACACGCCAAAAGGGTTGCGGAGGGGGAGTATGGAGTCAGGGTTGCTGAGCACAGTAAAGCTGCGTTTTAACACAGAGCCTCAACTGAAAAGCTCACAAGCAAGTCTTTTCAGCCACGCAGGAAGCCAGTGAAGTGAGTCAACACTCAGTAAGGACCAAAAATCTGTCCTTATTATTTTAAAAGAGAATTAATGCAGTAGGTATCAGAGACAGGATAAAGCTGCATCAGCATTTTTTTTCCCCCATCAGTGATTTATGTCAATATTGCGTGCTAAAAAATATCCTAATTCCACTGAAATCAATGGGAAAATTCATGACAACTTGAACAGGATGCACCTTTTTCTCTCCCACCTTCTGCTCCCTGTTCACTCTCCTTTCTCAGCACTCTCTGGCAGACAGTGGGTTGTCTCCACCAGCCTGGCTATTGCCTGCTTGCCGCTGGTGGCTCAGCCGCAGCCAGCTGGACACTGATGGTGGGGTCCAGGTGGAGAACACAGACCCTGAGAAAAACTAAAATTGCAGGTGCAGCCTTCTGTGAAGCACTCCAGCAAATGAATCAAACCAGAGACTCCTTCAGTGCAGGTATAATCAAGACTCTATTTATTTCCATTTTTATAGAACAATTAACTTAATCTACATAGCACTGACAACAAACAAATTCTGTCTTGGATACAAGCAAATGCATGTAGAACACGTGTGCAAGCTCACTGTACGCTCGATGTGTGTACCCACTTGTACCTTGTGCCCATGTAATATTGCTGATAGACACTTACAGCTGTGTCCACACCAGGGCTAGGTCAGCTCTGAAATTAAACAGCTACATTTAAAGGCATTCCTAAACTAACATCAGCCAATGCAATAGTGAATAGAAAGAAAGCAAAGGGAAAATAGGGGAACAAAATAATTCATTGCATATCTCCCCCTAAAAATGATTTCCCACCCTTTATGGTTTCATGAACACTTCTTGATTCCTTTATATACATGCAGTTCTACACAAAGCATAAGCTAAAAAGGTAGTGGGCTAATTTAATTTACAGTTGCATTGAGGGGGTATGTGAATTATACCTAGAAGAGCTATTTTAGGCAAGTTTTAGAGACTTGAGAAGTTTCTTCCTCATTTCTGTCTGTACTCAAGGCTTCTACTGTCTGTTTCACAGAAACAAGGAAGTGTACCCCCAAAACTATGACTAACTGAAAAGATCAAACATAAATGTCTTACAGGAATTCATATAATATATCATTTGTGACTTCTCCACTGGAAGCGCATCTGTCTTGGCTCATACCAAATATACATCCTTATCCACTCCATACAATGGGTGTATTGATAGAAAAGTAAGAGAACAAAGTCATTAAGAACAGCATGTCCGAAATGAAGTACGTATCTTAACAAAATGGGAAAAAAACTACTGCATTGAGTTGGTCAAAACTTTTTCGCCATGAAAATTTCCTGTTGATAAACATAACATCATTGCAAAGATTTTCAACGAGGAGAAGGTACATTGGTAATTCTCTGCTATTCCACATAGAAAATTCTATTTAGAAAAGTTTTTAAATGCAAGTTCAAGTCAGCCTTTTGAAAGCAAATTGGTTTCCTTTTAAATATGTCATTTCAAATTAAAACATCATAAAGATTCCCACAGAAACGTGTTTTCTCAAGTCAACCCTTCCTTTCCTCCCTCAAAAACAAAAAGGTATTGTTCCTCAATATTTTTTTAAGAGTGTGAACCTTGAAACCTTTCTAGGGTCTTAATGCTATTTATGCACATGGACAGAAAGGTCTGGCAATACTTGAATAAAAACTCAAAGATTAAATATTACATTTCAAGGTATGCCTAGGAGAAAAGTTCAATGTATATATAAAACAAGATCAACACAGAATGGTCTTAGCATAGCAGTCCTTACACAGGCAAAGCCCAGAATCAATTTAAGTTTATTTTTATTGGGTGAAATTTATAATATGCCCAGACTTGCTATTTATTTCCTCAAGGCTTCACAGACAAAGTGCTGCTCTTTTGATAGTCTATCCCACGTGTTTATTAAAATAGATATAACACAGTGAAAGGAAAACATAAAACTGACAGAGGATCATTTTTAGTTTCAGGGATATTTTATACCCCATCTCTTAGAAATTCAACTTATGGCTTTCCTTAATGGAACCTTTCAGGCTTGATTTTAATGTGTTAAGTGGAAATTCCACTAGTTTGTTACTGCAGTGTTTTCTTTATGACTTGCCCTCATACATCACTTAGGTCTGGCTTATTTATACAGACAGCCATTCACTGAATGGACCAGGAACTTTTTAAAACTAGTTGCTTTCACTTGCATTCTTCTTGAATGAAAATGCTGTTTTCTTTTATTGCCTTTTTGGAAGGACACTTCTCCAGCGTTCCACAAACATGAAGAAGACTGAAGTTACCATGAGGTCTTTTACCTTTTTCAAGGTGGAAATACAGATTTCCTCGTCAGGGCTAGACAAGAACCGTGTCTATAAACACCTCGGCATCAGCCTGCAACCCAGGCAAAGAAGAGGGCAGCAGAAGCCATGACAGCAACACAGGCTTCAGGCAGATTAGCTGTAGCATCTTGAGGCTTGTCGGCAGGTTTAAGCGTTGCTTGTGTCTCTCCCTGCCAGCATGCTCAGGACTTCCTCAGCTGTTTAAAGAATTTGAGCTATGTTAACACTTTGATCGGCCATTTACTTGAGCATCTACAATCTAGATGGGTTTATTTTAGGCAAAGCACAGTAATAACACCTGGAGCTCTTTACAAAGAGCCTGCTGTCATCATCACAGTCATTCCAGCTTGAAACTTGCTCTCCTTCTCTTGCAGTAAGCACATCTTCCTGACTTTATTCCAGCCACAACCCCTGCTCTGGAAGAGGCTTTCCAGGTGTGTGATACCTAAAGCCTCTCCATGCAGTGTTGGGCCAGGACAGCCCACCACACTGCCCTCGCAATGGAGAGACCTGATGGGTAACATGGGCATCAGCTCAGCCTCTCCAGACCTGGCAAAGCCCCAGCAGCCTAAAGCTAGTACAACCGTGTTGGCCTCAAGCACATTTGATGGTCAAGTCCCAAACAAGGAATGCCTGTTGATGGGGCTGTTCATTACAGAAGTATGTATATAAATACATCTCACGGTGTGTGGTGCTTAGGTGTGTATTTACATGGTAGGTAATCCTACAAGAATCCTGCTGGTTCTCTGGAGACACCCTTCCATCCGAGCCACAGATCGCTGATGGAAGCTGTGTACCAGGAGAGTTGACCACTGCATGAGACAGGACAAATAAATCAAAAGGGGCAGATAGTTACCGAGGATAATGTGTTCTTTGGGAAACAGTGGTAATTTGGAAGCCTTTTTTCCTGTCCGCAGCATCCCCAACAAAACAAAACAAAAAATACCACAAAACAACAACCTCCTCCTCCTCCAAATCAACCAAAAAATCCCCACAAGAATTCAAGCAGTGAGTACTGAAGGTAAATCCTCTCACTTCATTCCTGGAAAATACTCCTGAACATCCAATAATTAAATCTCTCCTTTGGCTTCACGTCAGCAAGAGAAGGGTCCCGCTGGCTCCTGCCCAGCGAGAGTAAGACCAACGGGAAACTGCCTGCTACAAGGGAAATCACGTCTGCCGCTGCTCTCCTGCCAGCCCCACTACCATCTCAGTCCTTCCAAGCTGCTTCCCAGTGGCTAAAGCCCAAACTCCAGGATATACAGATAAACTCTCACTGCCTGAGTTAAAACTATTAGCTTAAAGCAGCCTCATAAGCTACACGCTGGATAACCCTAAACCCCTCCAGCATCTTCACCTTCACACAGCTGCCTCCTGCTCCCCTTGCAGAATCAGAGCCAATGGCAGTTAAAACATGCGTTAGTATAGTAAATCATCCTGGAAACAGCTATTATTGAAATAATTCAGACAAGAGTGGAGATATGTTATTTCCGCAGTATAGCTTTCAATACTCTCTCATAACTACTTGATTATGTTAAAAGCCAAAATAGGTATTGCACCGGCAGAATATGCCTACGGCAAATGGAACATAAAGCTTAACTAACGGCCCTATTTCCCTGAAAGGGCACATGAGGCTGATAAATAGTCCCACGAGGTCATGTTATCTGTTGGAGTAAATCAGTTAAGTCGTGCCTCCTTTGCCAGATGTGAATCTATATTCTAATACTGCCCTTCTTAAAAATAAAAAAATAAAAAATATTTTTAAGTTATAATATGTCTCTAAGATACTGGGAAAAAGGATCCTGTTTCTCAGATACTTACACCATACCAGGAATTTACCATTTTTTAGCATGCCATTAAAGTGAACAGAAGCTATTCACACAGATGCACATGCACAGAAGTTACTCACCTATGCGCTGCCTGAAGCAGACTCACCGCTCAAATGTCATCTTTAGGCGGAAACATTCCTGAGCAGTGAGGAATAAACACAGCCACAGCCTTAGTTTTGATGACTTTTAGAGCTGTGCCAACAAGTGTGACTTCCAACAGTTCAGCAAAAAGCCGCACAACATTTTCAGAAGGAGTGTGCTATGTGTTAATCACTTCTAATCAGAGACAGTTTCTCCACATCCACTGTTCTGGCTCATTTCCTTACAATTAAGAACTCCATTTTACCCAATTGCTACAATACAGATGTGCTGCTTTGGCGGTGACCTACTCTGCCGTGCCCTTAGTATATGCACAGTGAAAGCCATAACCAGTTCAGTAGTTCAAGTTCTAGACAGAAAAAATTAAAGCCAGACCGTAACAGAAGTGTACAGTAGCAGCAGTCAGAAATTCAAGTCTGCCAAAGAGTTATGCAGAAATTATTTCCCTTAATTTAATTTACGTGAAGGAACAAACAACCCAACAGCAAGGCAATATCTAGTGGTGAGGCAAACCGAAGGACTAGTCACAGTTGATTTAACCTTTTGTAAGCAAGCTTGTTAAATTATGTTGTAGATAAAAGTTTGTTTGGATAGCTAAGTAGATGATGGACAAACCAATTTTTTGTCTTTTCCCAACTTCTCCTGCAAGCAGAGTTAGGTAAAAAATTTCTATGTCCTAGTTCCATTACTCAGTGTTGCTGGACTCTGAGATGTTGCAAGATGCTGGGTGCCATAGTTTCAATGAATCCTCTCTTTTCCCGATGTGCAAAGCACAGAAGGTAGGGCCATTAGCCATCTTTTAAAGCATAGAGACCAAGCCTTACAAAGCAGCTTTCCTGGTCTGGCAAAATAGCAGCTGACAGCTGTCTATTTAAGAGGATGAAGGAGGCTTAGAACGCGCCTTCCAACACGTAGTATGAGCCATGAGTAGGACTCCACACTTTCTACATACCGTTTAGTTTGTCACAAGCTTCTCTAGCCCAAATCAGCCATGCCTCACTTCAAACATCTCACTCTCTTCTTGCAGAGACTCTCCTCGAGGCATGTACCAAAAGCTGCCACTCCCCTGATGTTCCTTCCTGTCTCTACAACGAGCTTTGTGCCCCTGCCAAAACAGACTATTTATTCCCACTATTCAGAGTCCTAGCTCTTTCCCAATCTGCCACAACAGTACGATGCTCTCCCTGATCGCTCCGAGTACAGATGTCCTGGCAAAGACCCTGAGCACAGGCAAAGCCTATGCTGACAGCAGTATTTTTCTCTCCTCAACATAGTTTTAAGGTTTGGAGAGGTGACACAGCTGAGCCAAGCAAAGCTCACTTCACACCAGCCGCTGTAGTGAGACCAACAAGGGGTCAGGAGGGGGTAAGAAAGATGAACCTCACTTACCTCCACCCACCACATCAAGGCCAGCAAACCCACGTTATATAGGCTACTTGCAAACCCTATATGATATATAGTTAAAAGACTTTTTGCACGTTCTAGAAACACTGCTACCATCACTTCTTCAACCATTTTTCCAAGATGCTTAAAGAATTTTTTCAGACTTGGAAAGCCAGAGTGCACTGCTGGGACTGCTTTGTTCCCATCATATTTTCTTCATTTCTGTATGCTATTGCTCTCTTGAACTACTGTTTCCTCCAATTTTCCTTCTACTGAAGTAGCTGTAGTAATTCTAACAAGTAGCCATGGCAACATAATCTTGCAGAATAAAGTAAAAAATAATCCTATGATCAGAAATCTAAATTAGAAAAATGGACGGGAAGTAATGTGTTCTTCAAGCTTGGAAGTAAGTGACCACCAGAACAGATTACAAATAGATACGATAAACTCTCCAACACTTATGAACTTTCAATGCACACAAATGGATGCTACACTTAAAGTCAAATTTACAGATGAATTACTACCAGGAGAAGCTCCACACTATGTGTTGTGAAAGCAGCGAGATTAGGAAAATTTAAAATCCTTCCCAACCTATACCTGAACCATCAACCTACCAGGATCAGCAGCTGTATTGGGCTGTCCCAAATCCAAACTCCGGTTTGAATTACGGAGACTCCTCACCAGCCCCCTCGGGACAGATGTGCAGTGAGAGTTTCTGACCCAAACCCAGTGGGCGGCAGGGATGGGGAGAGGCGATGCCACTGCCGATCACCGGTGTGAAAATGCCTTCCTGGGAAGGTAGGACTGGCCTTCAGTGAAAAGGCACCTGCCATGCCAAAATTAAGATACAAACACTGTTTCATTAACCGTAGCAAAAACCTTCAGCTTTCAATTTTACTCTGTCTAATGGTTTAAAAATTCTTCAAAGAGTTTATAGCAAGTTTTCAATTTAATTTTCCACAAAGGAATTACTGCTGGGATTTTAAGAAATGCTTTTTTTTCTAATGATACTTAACATGTAGACTCTACATGTGGAATTGAATCCCAGATCCCTAGACATATTTAATCTTCTAAGCACCCTTAAGAAGCCGGTATTAAGTCACTTCTACAGGACTTAGTATATGATTTCCAAGGTGGGTGGGTTGAGGGGGCACCCTGCACTTGATCGAAACAAATCCACTAATGTGTTGCCGACAACTGCCTTATTTTCTTTACAGTAACTGAGAAAGAGGACTTGTACCAGATTTACTGCAAAGAGGATGTACTGATTCTTATCTGTGAAAGGTGATACAGACTGTCTGGACTGCTAAATTAGCCTGTAATCTAATCTAATCAATGAAAGACACATCAAGTGTTCCCACTCAAGCTTCCCCAGCAGCCGCAGGCAGCTGAAACAATCAAAACTGACATTCTGGAGGACTGCTTAGATCTGGTATTCTTGAGAATAAGATTACCTGCTCCTTTCCCTTTCAATTTCACTTTCGAACTGCTGTGTGCCAAGGGCAGCTACACAGACTACGAAATACGGTACGGCCTTTAAGTACAAAGCATTTCCCTAACTGCATATTTGCTGGCACCGAAAAAAAAAAGGTAAAGTGTTTTCTCCATATGTTTACTGGAAGCGTGAATTACTGTGCATACAATTTGCAATCACTGAGATTTACAGCCCTGACTGTAGTAAGTAGTTATGTCACGTAGGCACTTATTAAGTGCCCTGTGCCTCATTTTTCTCCTATGCTTGCAAGAGTCACGCTTTCTTAGATAAATATTGTATTTTGTTAACGCACAGAAATCTCCTGTTGTCACTACATTACTGAAAGAAACACGAAAACATAGGTAAGATAGAAAAATACAGCCAACAAATAACCCTATTTTACACTATTCACCACGTAATTCATACAGGCAGAATCATTTTGCTTCATCCAAAGAAGAAGCAGAAATATTATTTGGAAAATAATACATGTTACTATGGTCCAGACAGCATCATGCTTATTCTTACATTGCTTTAAAGCTGTGGATTACTTCCAAGAGGGCTACAGAAGGTGACTGCAGTCCACTGTCCATACGCTAAAATTCACTATGCAGGGGGCTGCTTCTCTGTGGGAAATTTCTGCAAGCCCACAGAGGCTCCCTTGAGCCACTTCTCAAGGGAGCTGTAACCCCTGCCTTGTAATTGTGTTAATTTAACTGGGAATCATTCAAACCCAATAAAAAACTCTAGCAGTACTGAGAAGATGCTCCTTTTCCCACTACATACCTTCCACCATCATCATCAGAAGCTTGTCCACACGCATTTACCGAGTTAGGAAGTGATACAATCTAAAAAAAATATGTGCTAGCTAGCAAAAAACACACTAATGTGTTTTGTTCCCTCCACATCCAGCATCATGCAGTGGGGTACTGAAGGCTACTTCAATTTTTCATTTTTTTACTGAACACTCAGAAGAATATGAGTAAAGCACAACCAGCTCAGTTACAGAGCATACCAAGGGACTGCTCTCATCTAGGATGCTTCGATTAAAACAAACACCTTTTGTGTCTTGAGAGTCACTTGAATGTAATGTGCTTCACATGGCACAAGAAGGGCTGCTTGATTTTCCAAAGTGCTTATTTAAGAAGACCCAATTTAACCAAACCACAGGGAAATTATATGTACAAACACTAGCTGTCATAATTTTAGCTGCCTTCCAGGCCTGCAAACATGCACCGTACAAAGAAGCTGTCTCTTCTCTCACATTGGGAAATTCTTTGCACTCCTGAACACTGGTGAGAAGCTCCATCCTGATGTCCTGAACACCTGAGAAGCCATCCAGGGCTGACGAGCCCAGCACAAGTGTTTTTCCTGCTCCTGATTACTGCCTGCTTTGCTCCCCTGCACCCATGTCTAAGCCATGATGGAAAGACAGGGAAGGAAACCCTGCAGGCAGAAGAGGTCCATCCCTGCAGATGAAGAGAGAGCAAGATTTCTTAGGGTTCAAGCTCTTCCTCACCATCACTTCCTTCTCCTCTTGAACCTTCTTACAGCTCTTCCTATGGCAGTGTCACCTGTTGACTTATTTCCCTTCCATTTATCAAATCCAACCTGATTTCAAGGCACCCTGGTGAATCCCACCGATCAGACCTGTAAGACAGAACTGATTTATACAACTTTAACTTAATAGCTAGACTATGCAAGTGAGGACTGCAAGACAATGATATCCTTCAGGGTGTAAAATGAGAGGACCAAACAACCCAGGATGCCTATTAAACTTGTTAGAGTAGGAGCCATCCCATTGGGCTTTACAGCTGTGCCACCCCACACCAGCACCACGACTGCAGCTATGCCACCCCTGACCCTTCAGAAAATAATTTCTGTCTCCACCAGCTCAGAGACGACGATCCATGGAGCAAAAGGGAGAACTGTGCAAACGAAGCATTGCCCCATCCCTTCCCCGCTTCACAGACCTTCCTCCTCCCACCACCCACCCCAGTGCCAGCCCTGCCGCCCACGGGTGCAGCCTGGGGAGGGATTTTCCGCTCCCTTCCTCCCCGCACAGGAATGCAGGAGAGACTACAGTTTAGTGCTGAGCTGGTAAATGCCTCATCTCACTGAGCAAGCAATTTCAGCAATATAACAGACGGGGTCCAGCACTCTGCTGTGGGGTGTATTGAGCCATAGTGACCACATCGCCGCTGCCGATAACCTCTAGGAAATACTCACCAAAAAGACCCTTTCCAGGAACACAGAAAGCATTGGGCAATACCCAGAGCCCTGCGGTACCGTAAAATGTGCCCCTCCAGCTTCACACCTTGCCATGCCTTTGCAAATTCATTTTTCCTGGTCTGGAAGTCACAAGTAAGTTTCAGAATCTCCCCGAAAATGTAAATGTTACATTTTGACCCTGGAAACACATCCTGTCCTTGCTCTGTTAATTGGAGAAAGATCCTAGAGAGAAGCTGCGCAGGGGTCTTGCCCTGCCCCAGCACAGGCTGCTTTTTGCAATATATAACTCTCTAAGAAGTCAGGAAATGGCAAATTCCTATTGTCTGAAAGGAAAGGAAAATCAAGGCTCTCCCTCTTATACTTTAAAGGGAAAAAAAAAAACTTTTGGTTTTTCCTTCCTTTAGTAATAAAAAGACCATTTTAGACTGTACTACTGAAGAAAGAGCTTCAAAGTGGGAAATTGAATTGCAGGGAATTGTTTTAAACTGCCTGTTTACAGAAGCCATTCACATAGAGAGGTTCCCCGCTGAAGGAGTAGCACCTCCTGAGGCAACGCTGCGGCCAACTCTCCTTTTGGTTATTCCGCTGAAATAGCAAGAGAAAGGCAGGACAAAATACTGAGTTCAGTTTCATTTTAACTCGACACAGGGGTGACCACTGAAATATGCTCTCGATTCACAAGTTACAAATTCAGTCACAGAAACAACCACTGAGGCACGTCAGCCTTCGCCGAGCAAAGAAATGTCGGAAAATAGCAGCGATGACAAAAGGAGTGCAGAGAAGGATGGTGCTAAGAGTCCACACTGAGTCCCTGCAAGTGTTCAAGGCCAGGCTGGATGGGGCTTTGAGCAACCTGCTCTAGTGGAAGGTGTCCCTGCCTGTGGCAGGAGGGTTGGAAC